>JAODIE010000005.1:1534717-1945529 GCA_027575565.1 Diploeciton nevermanni
ACGCTGACAATAATTCTAGTTCTGCTTTCTGTTTCAGGTCCGACCAGACGTCGTCTCGGATGAGAGACATTCCCAGCAAAGTCCCGGATGCGGGTGTATGTGTGTGCTTTATGCCACCTTCCCCTGATGCAGCGGGCAACCACCTTCCCCACATCCGGTTTCCTTGGTCCAACGTTCTTCCACAGCACAGCCGACCACAACCGCCGCGGGATGCATGCAATGGTGAGGTTACGCTGACAATAATACTATACAATTTCGTTTTATGTTTCAGATCCGACTTGGGAGAGGAAGATCCAGACCTCGCTCACCAGCCCTTGGCCCACCAGAAACCGCCGCAAGCGACAACGAGGGAGCACCGCTTCATGGCTATCATTTAATGGTAAGAATATTTTTTTTTATTCTGGTTTTGGTTATTTATGTGTGGTATATATATGTATACGTTTACAAGTAGTAAATGTGGTGGTGGGAATATACTATGTATTTCATTTATTTTATACGTAATTTTGCATTCACCATCAATATTTTCGTGCTTTTTATTGTAGTGATGTATTTTGTGCTTTTCTCCATATAGCTAGGGAGTGTTTATTCTACTTGGTTGCACTCATTTACTGGGACGATGGACGATGATTTAGTGTTCCCTTGGAATTACTAAAAAGAAGCGGATTAGAAACTATACGAATCCTGAATCTGGATGAACCTTACCCAGGATGCACCAGGAACTGCTGCAGTCAAATGCGATTTCTTAGCGATGTTTCTTCTGGAAGCATGGAAGGTGTTAATTATAATGTAATCCACTTATTTTGATACCAGAACAAATAAAATTTAACAAAATATATAATAAAAATTAATTTCTTAATAATGATTTTCCTTGGATTTTCTTGACTTGAACCAGTGTTTTCAAAATGTAAATAATGCTAGACTATGTAAACACACCGCGATCGCCTTTCAGCTGAGTATTTGCGGTTGCATATAGTTGTGCTCCATTTTTTATTTTATTGTTCTAAAATATAAAAAAAAATCATTTTTTTTTAAATTTATTTTAAAACATTATTTTAGATTTGAAATCATTGATAAAAATGTAAACAACGCTATTTATTTCATGAAATTCAATTTAGTTGTTTGACCTTGAGTAAAGTATTTGAATGTATAGTACGAAATGTTGCCTACCGTCAAACCACGATTTGACTATTTAAAGCAGAATTCAAATTGTTTAACCAAAATTGTTGCATTCAATTCAAAGTATTTTAAAGAGAAAACCAAAAAAATTTTTTTTGATATTATTAGTTGTATTTCTATTAAAATTTTAGAAAATAAAAAAATTTAAATAAGGGCAGTAGAACAAAAGGTCACCAGGCACCTTACCAATTCATTTCAATCTGAAACTAATGAGTTGGCTTAATATTCTTTAATGATAAATAAACATTGCACTAACGTATCCATCACTGACGTCTATTAATTCACTAGTAATCTAATAATCCCAATACATTTGATGTTGGTTGATGTATGGTGTGCTTTGCGTCGCGTAATTATACCGCCTGCGATGGTGTAATTATCAATCCGTCGCATAATTGAGCATTTAATTCGCCGGCCGGCACAGACATTCAAATGCTTTAAATAGGTTTGATGTGTGCGACTTTATGCGCTTCATTAGCTGCAGATCGCGTGATTATCAATAAGCGCAACATCGTTTGCTGCCACTCATTGCGATTTCATTTGATTACAGTGCACCGCAGTCGTAAAACTGACTGCCAGTCAAGAATTGTTATAAATATAATCAAGTATTTTAATTGAATTATAACTGATATTTATTTAATGTGATGTTATTTGGACTGCTGAGTTGTTTTGATGTTGTCATGGCACAAATTTGTTGTACAAAATGAGCAGAATGAAATCGGAATGATTCCTACCAATTCATGCAAAGTAAGCTTTTATAAGTAAGCGTGCGCGATGCTTGTGCTATTTGCCTATTTGCGGCTGACGCTAAATTTGTCAACACAAACTAAAAATTTTAACGGAGTCAACCGGATCCGGCGCAGTCATATAAATCTTCGCCCTTGCCGCTAGAGATACAACTCTGCTCTATTACTTTTTCCCTTTGTTTCTACATTCCTTTACAATCCAAATTCCTAAACCTGGAGAACTAACACACTAAACTAAAACCAAACCCATTTTAAAATTAACCATTTAATTAGTCAAACAATAGAATATTTACCGAACTTCTACTAATTTTGCAACATGTTCGAACTGAAGTACCATGCAGGGATGTATTGTGTCTGTTTGCATTGGTTTGCTGCGGTTTCAACTTGCAAGTGGATGCGGATCAGTTTGTAGCATCGAGGGGTTGCAAAGTGCGAAGTTAAAGACCCAAATCTATCAAGATAATTGACCTATTAATAATGTTTCAGCTGTTTTGCGGTCGTCGTGAGCAGATGGAAGCGAATATTTACTCATCCGTCGAGGAATTCTGCTTACACTCATCTCTTACTTTATTCTTCAACTGGTGTTATCTTGAGGTAACAGAAGGGAAGAAAAATGATTGCAGAAAAATGGATTAATTGACTGGATCAATTCGTCATTAAACGATAAATTGTGCCATTTATTTACGGATTATTTATCATACACTATCAAGAAAGGATTAAAGTACTAAAAACTTTTTCGTGATGCTATAAGGTTGATGGACTTTGGTTGCCGGGTTTGTGTTCTTTTCTTCTACTACTTTGGAAGCCAAAATATCACTTGTTGTACCTTCACAGAGGTATTTTGTTACTAGTTTAGTGTTGTCATTGCTGACAGAGAAATCCTTGGTGCAGGCGACTGCAGTTGAAGGACATTCGATTTCATGACAAAGACGAACTAAAAACTTACAAAGTTACAATAACATGATTCATAAAATATTTCTCTAACTTACGATTTGGATCTACTTTTTCTTTTGGTGCACCAATTGTCAAATTTAAAGCTGATATCAAAACAAAAATTGTTATCACAACCGATTTATATGCCATCTTCAATTTGGGTATTTTCAATTTGCAAATGAGTGTAATCTGGTCGAAGATAAAGTAACAACTGGAGCTTGCTTTTAAATAATTCAGGTTTATATTGCTGCAAGGAAAGAGAAACATTGTTTGGTTGTTAGTACCAATGCAAGGTTGTTATTGATCTAGAGCACAAAGATGCAAATCTTTACGGCCCCTGAAACCAACCAGATTTCAACGAGTTAAACTTGATCTGGTATTTAAATGAGGTAATTACAATCGATTTATAAATCACAAGGTCATAAGTCATAAAGCTACTCGATACAAAACAAATGCTGTAGAGATGATTGAGTTGCATAAACTATGTTCTAAAAATAGTCGAAAAGAGAACGATTGATTTATTGCCAAAAATAATAAACTTTGCACTTTGCTTCCTACTTCCTGCTTCATTTGCAACCAACTTGAATGAGTTGCACTCATTGTAGTCAAACCATTTCCCTAATCTTCATATAATACGCCTCCACCCGTAGATCTCTTCGTCTCTCTGTACCTGCTTCAGTTTTATCTGTGCTTACAATGTGAGCATTGTTGGAGAGCGCGGAAATCCGAGTACGCGTCAGTGACCAAAAGGGTGTCTCTTGTTTTGGTTTTACACAATAACACAATTGGAAGCAATGCGTGAGGGATGGGTGAAAGGGTAAAACATCAAAGCCACTATAATTATCACCGACGTGTCACTGACATTTCAGTTTGGGCGACAAGTAGAGGGGAACAAGTGGAAACAGTGAGAAACCATTACAGATAAATTAATTCGTGATATGTTGCTTTTTGCATATTTTTATCTTGTTTGTTTCAGATTAACAAGTCTGAAGAAACTGCAAGATGCAACAAACAGGATCAACACGTAAAAAGCTGCGATGCTTCCAGAATATCCTGTCGACGCAAATTACAAATAGTCGCTCCCCGGTATTGTGTATAATATCCGAGTGATACCGTCAGATACTGGTGCACACCAACGCTGAAACTTTAGCTAGGGGGGTAATTAAAGTCGCATCTAAACAAACTTATCTTCAGTGCTGGTGGCAACTGTGCAATTTGCATCCCAATTTTAGACAGATTTATTAAATAATAGAAATAAAATTAGATTTTTTATTTTCTTTAAAGTTTTAATTGTATTCAAGGATATAAGCTATGGTTCCGTAGCACAGTCGGTAAGCCGCCTGACTGTAGCAGTAACAGCAAGGATTCAAATCCTGCTAGAGGTATATTCGATAAAATATATATTTCCACCGGTTTCAGTTCCAAGAACTCCTAATAACCCTGGTAATTGATGCGGTGTAATAAAGTGGAGGTCAAGTACGGTGTCGGCATCCGGCACGGTTGCAGAACGCTCCTAAAATAACAATAAATTAAAAAGGGTTCACTATAACAATGCTTGTTCTAGATTAACAATAATTACGTTCTGTTTTACAATGATTTGGAGCCACAGCTTCCACAAGAATAGGAATGAACAAACGAACCATAATCGGGTCGTGTCATTTAATTACTACACTCCAAGTCAAACACAAGCCACAAGTTTGCAAAATGGATGACTTACCGCTGGTCAAGCTGATCAGGACGCGGGTTGGTAGCGAATAATGGCAATTTGATGTAGTATCTTGTGCTTAGAGATCATGGAGCATATCAGGTTGTCAAAAAGAAAGAAAAAGAAAGAAAGAAAATATTGTGAAAATTACATGGAATATTATATATTTGATTATATTAGGTATTTATAAATTTGACTTCAAAGTGGAGAACTACACGGAAAATGCGCAATTTTCCTAATCCTAACTATTGCTTTCTTTCAATAAATTGATTAAAACATTACTGCAGCATCTGTTGTAATAGGATGCATTGGTTTGTGCAGTGAAGGGTCATGCAGAACAAGAATAAAGAGGGCACCACACGCAAGTGCAAGTTGTCATTAATCAATCGGTCATCGAATTATCCACCGTTCGCTAGGCAATCAATAACCATTTTCGCACCGTACACAACATCCGCATCTGTACTTCCTACTTATCGCTCATTCTCACTCATGCTTAGCCCATTCTTGCTTGACACCTGTCAATTTGTAATATTAAATTTTGCTCAAAAAATGCTACAGCAAAATGAGTGAATTAAATGCATACCAACCTAAATCAAGTGCCGGAAATTAAAGTAAATGAAGCTGACTTTACTTAGAAAATATAAAATTTGATTTTTTTTCTTAGGTACTAAGATTTACCAGACACGGATTCTTCGGGTGTCCAATCCCGGATGTTAGCACGCTGTCTGACCTACCAAGATCACGCATGTCAGCTGCTGGAAAAACGACGTAAAGCGGCGGAAAAATTTTAGGCATGACCGGATGCTGGGACATTTATCATCTGGCGTGCTCTCCCTCGACGCAGCCTGCCAATCGAACAAGCTTACAAAAAAATGAGCACAGATAGCAACTGGATAGGATAACAAATAGCTTGCAAGTAAAAAAGTGGTACCGTTAAAATAAAAGTTTAAGTCGGATTAATATCTAATGAATCAAGTATCTCTTTTGGTCAAATATATATTGGTACCAATAATCCTAGATGAAATTTGCTTGGGTTATAACTTTTCACCATCGTTTCATCTGCATCTTTTCAAGCCTTTTCAGTAATATTTCTGATTATACGATTCGACAACTCAAGCCGCAGTCTAATAGAATCCAATATGGAGACACCAAGAGGTGATGAAAATGAAAGATCTTTTCTCAACGACATGGTATCACAGATTTTGGACGCTCCTATCAGAAGATGTGCGGGATTATCTTTTTACTTTACCAGTCAATTTTTGCTTTACTGAAAAGACCTTAATAAAGCTTTAATCACTCGTGATGTCAATAGAGTTTTATCACGTGGTCATTATATTCTTTTATACCGTGGTATTATAAATAGCTTAATTAAGATTTTCGTTCAGAAGAACGAAATTATTTTTAATTTACTAACAAAAATTTAATAAAATGTTTAAAATTATAAACTAGCACGTTTCTTGGGTTACAAATTTACTAAACTATGATAGGTTATGTTGATAATTTTTTTTGTTATTTTTTTAATTAAAGAATTGATGTAATGGCACATGGACTGGAATTTAAGGTTTAAGCATAGAGGTTTTAGATTAGGTTGCAAAAATTTCGATTGAAAACCGAGGCAGGGTAAATCATAACAATACGCACTTTCTAAAAGAATGAAGCGTAGATAAGAGTGAATTCTAGTACCAGAGTTTACTGTCTTTTTTGTGTACCTGGATTATTTACATTGCAATACACAAACAAGAGATTAATTAATTATTAGGGTTTGTACTCAAAATCATTGATGATTATTAATTAGAAATTATGAAATAGCATCACATCATCATTTTTTGATTTCAAATTGTCCTAGCTGGTGGTGGTTCAAATAGTCCACATGGTGCAGACTCAGACATAACTCAATTTACCCATTGCGAATTGACTAAATTACACTTCCACCCTTTCTGTGCAGACTGTGCAGAATGTGTAAAGCCTCGAATTGTTATTGTTGCCCAGCATGGCGAAAATGTGCAGGACGTGCAGGTGTATACGACATACACTCGGCTCAAACTACCGAAATTCCACGTACTCAAATGCACAGATGTAGTCTGCGCACGCTGGTGATAAGTTGATAAGTCAAACCGAGTGTAGTGCGTTCATTAGCTAATTAGTCTAGCTACAAATCAACTAAACACAAATAGAGATGATTTAGGAATTGTAAAACACCTTATTTGTACTTTAATCAGAACATTTTCTTTTTTGTTATCATCAAATTCCATCCTAAAAACTTTAGAATTAGAATAGTGTACAATGTGTATATCGGAGTGCATGTTGTAGGTGCACATACCCGGAAGTAATGCAATGTAATAGAATTTAATATAATGTAAACACGATTAGCGCGTTCTGCTGTGATATGCCACTAGAGAAACATGTTGTATGAGATGAATTGATATTGTTCTGATTGCGAAATGCAACAGTTTTCAGCAAAGTACAACTTTCCAGGAAAATAGCAGTTTATAACATGCGTAAAACATTTTATTTCGTTATTAAATGTTAAGGCGCACGTTGGAATTTATTAGGATTCAAATTAATGCATATATCTTATTTTCAGCATTTCAAGGTCTACGCAACTTTTCTAAAAATATATATATATATATATATATATATATATATATATATAAATCGATGATATTTTCATTCTTTACCCTCGCTTCTTTTCTTATGCATTTCTTTCTTCCTTTCTGCACTTCTTTTGCTTCTTTCTAAGCATTTCTTGCGGTTTTAGGTTCGCTTTCATGACGATGACGTGGCAGTAAAGTAACATTTCGTATCTATATCGTTCTCTCGTCCCTAGTTTTATTGTCCTCAGATTTTTCCGTACCGCCGCCTTTTGCTCAGCTTGAGTTTTGGGCCGCCGCATAAAAGAACAGCGTGCTGCAGACGTTAATGCCCTGCGTTTACTTCTTCAAATGCCGGGAAAATGTCCAAGTTGCACGAGACCCTTGTACAAATGTAAGAAGATAAACTGTTTTGAAATTTTTCCAAACAAATGTGATATTTAAATTCTAAAAAAAAATGAACAATAAATTAATATTTATGACTAATAAACTAGGCTTAAAACAAGTGAGTATTACATTGAATTATTGAGCTTTAAAACACGATGTGACATTGACTAATATTTGCATTGTTTGCTAATTTTCTCTTTCTGCCCGTCTACGTGAAATGTTTCGATTTGAGATTTGAAGACGCGATAATGATCGTGATTAGACAATTAGATTTATTGCCTGACCTCATTGAAGAAAACAATTGCAGTTTAAAAACATTAGATTACAAGTTCTACCAAGAAAGAAGTTTCCACAAGAAGGGAGACAGTTTAAGCTAGCACGTTGAAAAATTAACATGAACACAGAATTATTATAATGAATATTGACGTACTCTCATTGGAGACAGCTTTCACCGTTAAATAATTAATTCATACTCGTTGCATTATTCACGTCAACAACGCGACACCCTAATATAAAATCAACGACAAACTTTGATTTTTACTTTTTTACATTTCGTACTAACCCATTGGAATTGCAAGCCACATTTTTGCTGTGGCTTGCCTAGGCTTGCATTTCTCTATCTTTTTGTTTTGTTCGTTGATTGTTTCGAAGAATTTATTATGATTTCAAAATTCAATAAAAAGCACAACTTTAGGGATGTTTTTAAGGAGTGTTAAGAACCTCGAAAAACCTAAAAACAAAAAAACTAATTTGTGGTTGAAAAAGCAAACACTCAACTCCAATTAGGAAAGGCGAGAGAAAGAAGAAGAAAACGAATGAATATATAAGAAATTAAAGTAGATTAGAAATATGCTAATTAGAAGTCTTTTCAAATGAGAAAGTCAATAAATATTATAAAGTCGTAATTTGCTTAGGTACTTGATTATTAGTGATTTCATTCTTAGTGGGATGCAGGAGGAATGTGTCAATGCCACACCTTGTTTCCACTCTTTTTCAATGCGTTCTTACTTGTTATCTAGCCGGTAATATTTGCATTCGTTGCGGTGAGTGCAGGCGAGCAACTGTATTTTATTGTCCGTTAAGTGATATTTCGAGCGTGCAGCGTTCGACCGCCGAAGGAATTTCAATCATTTGAAAAGAAGTAGAAAAATATCAGGCAGGTGCTAAACAAATAAGAAATAAGAATTATAGCAATTAGTTTTACAATATGATGATGTTATAATAAAATGGTCATTGTGAAAATCAAAGAGTATTGAGAGAATAAGGTCTCAAGGGAAGAAAAGTCATTGGTAGGATGAGAGTTGCAGTGCATCAATGTGCTTTTCTTATTTCTCTTCTGGGCTTCCGCTAGTCTCTATAGTTTGCTAGCAATAGGAAAACAAGCAACACTAGAAAAATAGTCAAACATCGTAAAGGGATCTAATCTCGATCCCTCTTTTTGGCAAAGCGATTTCATGCAACTAAGAAAGCATATAATGCGTGCTACTTCTTTCTCTTTCGTCGGAGTTTATTTTTCATTTATGTTTTCTCACCAACTGCTACTCTCTTCTGAATTTTTTTGATCACAGTTTTATAATTTTAATGCTTTTTTTAGATACACTCGAATAATCCAGAACTATCTCTT
This sequence comes from Diploeciton nevermanni, assembly GCA_027575565.1. Lineage (NCBI taxonomy): Eukaryota > Metazoa > Arthropoda > Insecta > Coleoptera > Staphylinidae > Diploeciton > Diploeciton nevermanni. Next base: position 1,543,877 of record JAODIE010000005.1, read on the forward strand.
TGTCATAACCCGGTAATGGTGTGGCAATTGCACCGTCAAGTGCGACATAAACCAGCCGCGAAGAAAACCACCCTTCTCTTACACTGCGACTCCTATAACTCTCGGTAATATCGTCCATCACGTTTGCAACGACACCCGCAAGCAGCTAACATTTTACATTCTTCTTGTTTGTTCTTTTGCGCTGTTTTTCTTCGCACTCGTTTATTGTGCACTTGAACATTTGTTTAACTTTGTGCCACCCACATGCGAGGACTCCACGTCCTCCACTTTTACCAATCGTTTAAGTGCCCATGCAGTTTATGTTGCAGTCGTGTGCATGGTTTGTGTTGCTTATAAAAATCCTGCATTTTTACATAATTTGCAGTTTATGGTTGCAGTTATGTGACGCTAAATCATTTTTAAATCACGCCGAGGTATTAAATTATTTGGGATGTAACTGTCACATTTCATCGTGGCTACAAAGATTGATAATTTGTTTTTGGAGTTCAGTTTGGGTTAAATTGAACGGCTTCAAATAGTTGTTTATTGGAAGCGTTCAATTATTTTCTGTAATGAAACTGGTAGAGTTCAGTTACACATCTGGTACGCAAAGAGAAACTGCGTACGTTATCGGCGTGTTTTTATCAAGAATCAGTTCTAAATGCAAATTTACTGGTTTATCGCAAAGCGGAAAATCACAGGGAACAAGCCCAGTTTCTAATGCGTTCTGTCGTATTTCTGTTCGGTGCGTCTGCATGTCGTGTAGTTTAAGACGATCAACAACTGTTTAAAATACATTTAAAACAGCAAACTTTTTATAACTACCTACCTTTAAGTTCTAATCTGATATTGAAGATTTTTGATTTTAGTTGGTGCTATTATTTTATTGTTGGTCTTAAATTTTTTGTGGAATTGCTAGGAATCTCAACTACACTGCTGCATTCGATTTGTTCGCGTTTGCAATGTCCGGAAACGCATAAATTGCAATCAGTGTCTGCGCCCTGTCGTGTTTCTTCTTTTCTTCGCTTTTCCTCTTTTTGTATCGCTGCTGTTTGTTCGTAAATGTGTCAGCAAGGAAAGAAAATGAAACATCGCATGCCAGTAAACCATTGGCACAGTGCTGAAATATTGGAAGTTTGTACAAGTTCAACTGCGTGACAAATTATTATCATAACAAAGTCCCTATTAACTTGATTAAAATAACATAGAAACATTGTGTAATTTCTGTAAGAATGTTCAATTTTATTGGCTTAAACATGTTCTCATGTAACTTTCATCTCTTGATTTCCTGAGTCTTTAAAGACTTTATAACCATTTCAGGCGCGTAGAGACATAGAAAATGCGTTTGAGAATGTCTTGTTATTTAGTTTCAGCTTAGTTTAAGTTTTTCATGCAGCGTTTTTGTGCTGTTTGCTGATGGGGCGGAAAGTGGAAATAGAAAAAGTTTCTACTTCCTTGGAAAGTCAGCGTGGCAGGTGGGATTGCGATTTTTTCAACATGATTTTTGTTGTTGTTTATTTAGTAATAAATATAAATCGTCATGAGATAACTTCCCAAACAATTACAATACTAAAAGAATGTAAAATGTAGAAGGGAATACTAAAAAAGTAAAACAAAGCAGAAATAAACAATTAGTTAATCATCAGAATAATTTCTAGACCTTTTTTTTTTAATGCATACTTCTTAAAAGCTCTTGTCTTATGTTCTATACATTTGAATTTGTGCTGTTTGTCTACCAGGAATTGGAATTCTGGGCGTATGCACGCGATTAGAAAGTTCTTCATCTTTTCCTGCTGCGTACTCTTCTTGCAGGCATTGCGCAAGCCACTGCTATCGTCACTCGGTGAATTCGCTGCGCGCCGCAGTCGCTATCAAACCGTCCTGCGCTAGAGGTGTTGGCAGAGCTCTCGTTTCAATGTTTGCGCGATCGTACATCACTTTAACTCGTGTTTAACTCGCCAAGCACATTGCTATCGGTGATTGGTACTTCTGATAGCAAGATCAAAACAACAGCGAACTAGAATAGCTTGTTTTGACGGAAGTTAAGCCGCGGATTAAGTGCTAGTGACTGAGTTTTGAATGGAAAGCAGTTTAGAAGAAGAAGAAGGTGTTAAGAAGGTAGGATTTTGGAAATATTTTTTGTGTACTTTTGACTACAGATTGACAATTTACTTGTTGGATTTGTCGTAAATTGAACGAAAGTTTTAACGTTTTTTAATAGTTTAACGATACTTCGTCATTACTTCGACTGTTAATAGGTAATTAATAGGCGAGGACGATAAATGCTCCCATTTATCATTCCGAATTTATAGAACTTCCTCAAGCTGTCACTTAATTACTCACTTAATTACTAGTCATTCCGCATTCCAATGCATGATTTTTGTTTTGTTTTGTTGAGGTAAAAATGCTTTGATTGGTATGCGAGTTGAAACGTTGATTATGATAAGGTAGCTGTAAGGTGGCTGTTTGTGCTGAATAATAATTAATTTGCGCGACTGATAAATCTCAATTAGCGAGTTTCTCGCGACAAACGCAGCCGCTAATTGATCGACGAGAGCTCATCTTTCACTCTTTCTAATGTGCCGCCAAAAGTCTCAAACTGCATCACTGCAAACAATATTCGTGTCAAGGAAAATGTCAAAAACATGAGAAAAGCGAAGAATACGGAGGAAGTCTGTAATTAGGTCTAATTACACTTTGTACTGGGTTGAGGAGTCATTACTGAATGAGTTTGCCTCTAAAAAGCACCTGGACACAATGTGCAGATACAAAGGAGGAATAAATATTGAAAACTGAAGGTGAAATAATATTGATACGGTATTACTGTAGTATCTTAAATCTTTCTTCACTCAGTTGTCTTGATTGTGCTTAAGCCGTATTATGTTTTGATACGTTCACGCTCAAGTAATATTAATTAATCCATCTGTGTGTTTAACTCGCGGTTTAACCCATTTGTTACTTACACCTCCGACACGTTTTCTGTTTGCTGGCCGCCGCCGCGGTTGCCACCAATTTTGACAGTGTTTTCATACGGCCGTCTCGCGCCGAAAGCAATTACCATTAGCCTCTAGCCGAGTCACTTATGAGCGCTGCAAACAGACACCAATGGCCAGTTCGCACGGTGCGCGTCGTTTTCGTCTCGTCGAGTTTTAATTAAAACGCCTAATGCAGGCATTTAACTTTAATTGTAATGCTGCTTGATGCGAGAGCTTTCAGCACACATTATAATACATCATACAACGTACGCTAGCGAAATGTAATATTTATATTTAAAAAAAGTTGTGATAAATTGTGATAAATCACTTTCGCTCTCTGCAGGTAATTATCATCTGCTGCTGATGGTGTTAGCGTCAAGTCGTGGTGCAATGTGCGCAATGAATTCAATGACACGCATTGGCACAATTTGCGCTTTTCTTGTTGCGGTGAATGCAGTGGCTGCATTCCGCGCGGCCGCATTCCTATCACTATCGACGCGCGTCTTTGAGATGGTGCATTTTAACGATTAGAGGCCGTTTTGCGCAAAGTTGCATCTTGCACAACTGAGATTTTTCATCAACTGATAGCTAAGTCATTTTAAATCAACTGAAGTTCAAACTCCGCACAATTTATTACCTTGCTTGGTTCGCTACTTTTCCAATAGATTTCCAGCCTATCGTTAATTATTACATAGAATAATGAGTTATTAGTAGTCAATTGCTAATGAAGTAAAAATGTGTTACCGTTAGTTTTTTTATTATTATTATTATTATTATTATTATTATTATTATTGACATGTTTCTCATTTTCTTGAGAGCTAGGTAATTCTTTTACAATTTACATCATTCCTGCAATAATTAAAAAGCAATTGCGTAATTTACAATTGCACATCGAGCGCTCAATGTTTGCTTGTCTATTGCGCAACGATAACTGTGCATGCGCGTTTGGAATAATTGACTAATTCACAAATTACCCGCGAATAATTCATGTCATGCGATATTGCGAGAAAACCTGGCATCTAAATGGATTTCTTGTCGTTGGCAAAGACAAGTCAGGCATGTAAATTAGCCAGTAAAGTGAGGAATTTATATTGAAATGGCAAATGTGCTTAACTTCTTATAAGCTAACATTAAAATATCTCTCTGTCTGATTAGAACGCCTCAATCCTACGTTCATAAACAGAACAAAATACATATTGGTGTCCTCGGTAGGGAATCCTAATGGGCGGAGTATTCAGAAGGTAATTGAATCTCATTGTGATGTTTAATTAACGCAACTGAATAAGTTTTATTTGAAAGCCATCGCTGGCACATAGAGAAAATCCAATTGCAAGATTTCAGCACGATTTCTAGCCAACCACTCTGCCGGCTGCAGGTTTGATCTCGGGTGGCCCTCTCACGGCTGCGAAAACTGCACACCGGCTGTGAATTGTACTGCAGCAGGCGGATTTGAGAATGGTCTGGCAAAGACTTTGTCAGGAATCGAACTCATTAACTGCAGGAGTGGAGCGGAAGTTGCAGCTGTAGGAATAGCTGCAAGCGGTTTCAGATGATATTAACGAACTTGGTAAACACATAATTGCGTCATTATTGTTGTGGGATAAATGTCAATGAATAATTTGGAGTTGTTTTTGATAAGCCGGATTCAATTGGGATACAACATACCGGATAGTTGATGAGTTAGCAGGGAAACAGCTTTATTTGTTTCTACTTTCTTGGTGTGCAATGGCATTGTTGGTGGATTAATCACCAATCAAAATGAATTTCTCGCTAATCCCCCATTAAACATTATCGTAGCTTATTCTCTCATCACTTTTAGTTTCTCAGCTAATAAAACATCAACATTTCTTTGTGCGTGCAGACATTTTCAAACACAACAATATTTTTTTACCGCCTTGTATCATTTGGCTTCATTTCGCGATATTCAATGTAATTTCTGCTCTTGCGCTGTTTACGGCTCCGGATTATAAGCGCTGTCTGCCTCCATAGCTCGTCGCTTTAGGCAGAGACGGCAGTCGCGCGGATTAACGTGGCGTTACTATCATCCCCATTTGCCGCCCGCGGGGTGTTAATGCTAAGCCCGCGCTTGGGCTACTAAATTAAGTAAATGAAATGTAGTGAAATGAGAACGGGAATTTACCTGCAAGATGAGAAAATATTATTAATTAAACCTACGCAGTAAAAGGAGGTAATAAACTTGATTAGATTTTATAGTTTAAATAGACAACTTGTTTACTTGTTAGTTCGTTCTTAGCGAGACTTGCTGCGATTGTAGCATTTGTTAAAGGTCGTCTGCGCCACGTCATCTCAGGTGCATTTTTCTTCTACCTTTCCGTTCCATTTGCAGTCTTGAGGTGCTTAGACTTTGGCTCGATCTTTAGCAAGTTGCTGGCTAGCTGCTGGCTAACTGTAAATTCCTCTCTTTGCATCATTGCATTATACTTGCTGCAATTTCTGTTATGTAGTTATCTAGCGTTGGTTGCAACGAGATGAGGTGATGTGGAGGTAGTGGTTGCGGTCGGCGAACGCAAATTCCTTTGGTTGAGTTTAATGAAAAGTTTAGCTAAATATTTGGAAAGAATCATGTTGCGACGTTGAAGGAATTTTAATTTAATGCTATTAGAAATTAAACTAAAACTAATTGAACATTTCCGATAAGAACAGTCAGCTAGTGCAACACACTGAAATTCAATTAACACGCAAATATTCAAATTCAATCGGCATTCTAGGCTATTTCACAATAAAAACTCTACAAAATCTGACAAATAAAATTGAAAAATTGTAGCCGACAAATGTTTATTTTGCTTATTACTTTATAGTGCTGGCAATTGGCGCAAATAAAGCGTGAATTTTGTAGATTTTTATAGTCGAATGCGTTCAAACCTATTAAAATAGTAATAATAATAACAACAAATTGCAATAGTAATACAAGATAAAACAACCTAATATTTATATATGTTCAGTGAGTTATAATTAAAGTGGATGGCCTCGCATTTAGTTTAAGAAATAATAGTTAATAGAAATAAAATAAATAAATGCTTGTATAAAATAGGCATTTCACTTTTATGACGTATGAAATGAATTAAATTTGTTTGTTGGCTATTTAATAGAGTTATTTTATATAACAGACAATTTAAATTGTACAAAGAAAATAATTAGTTATATGTACTAAAAGTACAGTTAGGCTGTTGCAAACATTATTATTTTTGTTTTTCTAATTCAAACTCACGAATTCCTAAATTCGTTGTTCATTCGTATTTGCTGTCTTTGTTTAAGATGGATAGGAATTTAACGTATGCACACCATACGCACTACGTATTAAGCATACATTAATCATAATTAATCTGGCATTAATCATATTCGCTTATGTGCACTGTGCAGCTGCATTCTTTCATCTACTTGTCTTTCCTCTCCTTAATTCACACTTCTTCTGACTCATATTTTTCTTTCAGCCGCGCACGGTATGTGTTATTAATGTTATTACTTACCACGGTTGTAGAATGTTGTCGAAGTTGCTGATTGCAACGGCGCAATGGCAATGCGACTGACATTTAAGTGGTTATCGTAGGATGTGAAGAGTGTGGAGAATGTGTAAATACTGAAATAGCAAGAGTAGTAGTTTCTTTCAATTGAAGTGTTATGAAATTATTTTCGTTCTATCGAGTCTCCGAAATGATTTGCTGATTTTTCTTGCATTTGTTTTTTTTTTTTTTCTCAGCATTAATTAATTTTCCTCATTAATTTCCACATAGATGTCTGTCTTATTAATTTCTTTTCACCTGACAATAACCGCATTATTTCGCAGTCTTTAATAAATTAATTTACTCTCAATTCGCATTCGATTTCTTTCTTCTTCTTGCCGAGTTAGACAAACGCAATAAAAAACTTTTCCGCATCCGAATTAAATTGATTGAATTACATTCGTAATTTGGACAAACGGCCGGCATCATTGGCGTCCGAGCCATTGTTGCGTCAGAATAATGGATGCGGCGTGTACGCGGACAGCATGATGAACATGATGAAACGGGGACATAAAGAGCATTAAAAGACGCACAAGGCGCTTCTGAAATGTGACGGTGTCGGATATTAATCGCACGTAAGCTGCGAATCGAATTCACTAAGAGGATCTGATTTGCGATAAACTTGAACACATTTTAGAAAATGCCTCATGTTAGAGCATTAAATTCTTTTTCACTTGATACAGAAATCATAAAAATTCATTCAGTAGTTCTTGAGATAATCAAATATTTGAATTTATTTCTTCAAGATTAGATTAGACCCACTTGATTCAGAAGATGTGCAATGGTCAGAAGAATTAATATAAATGTATTGCATCTAGTCTGTATTGCATCTAGTCTGCCCACATTTTTTACGCTCTCTTAAATGATTTCTCAAAGTCAAATAAATTTGATTGCTTCACAAATTTGGATTAAAGTGAATAGCATTAGATGAAACAGTTATTTAATTAAATTGTCGGTATCTATAGGCATCAAGTAATTTGTTTTAATAACAACTTGTTCCGTTAAATTGTTTTGCACTAATAAATCTAGAACATTGCTATTAAGTTTTGTTAATCTTTGTGCAATTATTATAGTATGAAACTTATAAATATTAAGTTCTTCAAGATTTTCTTGAATTTACAGTTTATATTTACCTAAGTAATAATAATGAAAAATGAAATCTAAAGCAAGAAATTATAAAAAACTAACTTAATTTATCAAATAGGGAAGTCAGTCCTTAATGAATTTAATGACGAATTGCTAAATTTCCTTCCTATGTCATATTATTTTGTACTAACTTCTGCAGTTTAATGCTAATAAATAGCCGTTTATGCTACGTTCAATAAACTTCCTTATTTCTTCTTTAAATTATTCTCTTCCTATAAATTCTGAAGTTGACATCAATCCTTTTCCTCAACAATCCCGACTATTTTTGTTACCCCTTCATTTTTTATTCGTCATCTCTCATTTTTCACCTCTTCATCTCTCTACTTGGTGCCAGTTCTATTTCTAGTGCCTCCATCGAATGAATAGCAAAGTCAGCTTCAACTTTATCTGCGGCTTCATTCGCGTCGTAAATCACCAACATGGAAAAACTCTTTCGGCTCAATTATGATTATGATTGCATATTTATCATCTTTACATTTATCGGTGCTATTTACACCGGAGAGGTTTAGTTAGTTTATGCCATTGATATCAATCAAAGTTTACATCATGTTCGATAAAAAGGATGTAGAAGATGTGCTGCTAGTAGAGATTGAAAAACATGTACTACATGGAACAATTACGAACAAGTGAGAGGATTTTAATTCGATGTAATAGCGAATGGCATCGTAAATGGTTGAGTGGAATCGTGATGTGGAATGATAACAAGATTGAAAGTTCAATGTTAATAAAATGTTTTTTAATGACTTGCTTCTCTAGTAATAATTGCAACTTGTCATATGATTAGACATGGCTAAATTTCTATGATGTCTAATCCAATTTGCGCAACCTTCATTGCCCAAAATAATATACATCTAAATTACGATTCACCAATTGACATTTCGTTCTCAGTCGCATTAAATTTCATTTCCACCAACATAATTCATATTGCCATTCATTACTATCTTCCACTATCCAGGCATATTGAAACTAGAGTATCATACGATACCTACTATCGCTCTGGTATCATTTAAATTGCAAATGTCTCTAAGTACCCAGCACAACCACCACATATTGTCATGTTGCACACTTGTACGTCACGGCATGGATTATATAGAATAATATTTGGTCTGCTGCGGGAATGACGCCTGAAGTTTGTCACATTCATGATGTATTTTGGTGTCGCGTTACGGTGCCTGCAGGCGGCGGAGGCGGCAGCGGTGGTAAGTTGGGGCAATTCGGGCGTGCCGCAGATTAAGTGGGGTCAGTGTGCTGGTAAATGAAAAGGGGCAAAAGGGGAAAATGGGTTTTGTTTAACTGGACTGTTGTAGCTAAACGTGGAAGCTTTTAATTGAAGTTTTCTGTTTTAAAAAAGAGAAAATGTGTTCGGGACCTTAATCTGATTGGTAATTAGATTTTGTTGTTGTATGACTTCCAACAGGTATTATATTATACAACTCTAGTTCATGTTCAAACTAAGCTATAATCAATAATGCAATGCAATGTTTTAGTTTTCTCTGTGCTGTTGAAGTGTTCTTTAAATTCTTTAAAAGAAAAACTGAAACAATTACCACCATCTACTTTTAATCCATCTTCTATTTGCCAACTGAAGAATAATTAATATGGTTTTACGTTTAGGAATTAATGAGTTTATTTCATCAACTACAACACATTACACTTTACTTCCCATTGTTGTAACATGATTAAAATACATAAAATATCATCATAAATGTGTTTCACTTGGCAATATCAACACAAGATGAGACTATAGAAGGGTGGAGATAGAGTACACATTCATGTACGGATGTGCACTAAATTGTGCAAATGTGCGGACAATGCACACCACATGGTGGAGGCGCGTTCACGCGTGGGTCCTGAACATTATGCACTAATAATAATAAATTAAAACTGGGTTGGTCGATTAGAATTTGCAAGTTGGTGCCAGATGTGCAACAACAACCAAGGTAATAATATTGGTAACAACATCCATAACTCTGGCATTCCAAAAGAAGGAAGAGGAAAGATTAATGGATAACTCAGTCTAAATATATTTTCAAATGTATCTACGCTTGTAAACAATTTTCATCAAACTCCTAACAAGTTTATTGCTTGAGGTATCTGCACGTTTCGTAGATTTTCCAGTTTCAATGCACGATAAATTCGGTTTTTGGTCATACTGAACATAGCAGAGTACAAAATTGGAATGCAGATTTGTGGTCTTGTTTGAAAGGTGCAGTGTAGAACTCTATGCAAATGACCTAAATCTAGTCGAAACCAACACAAAAACAATGCCAATATAACCATAAAACGTGTTTGGTGGCTTGAGAATTTGTGCAATTTGTGTGCAATTGCCCTCTAAATTTGAGATTTGTGTTTTAACTGAAGATACTTTTTATACTTTTAAGCCATTTCAATTAAAACTTGTTGAGCTTAAACAATATAAAATAGACTTCTTTTTCACAAAAATTGAATTTTCTTTCATGAACGAATTAATTGTTGATGGTGGTTACATTCACCAGCTGCTGCTGCTACAGTGAACCCTTTATTCAGCACGCCATTATCATCGACACAATATGGACGCGGGTGCGTCGGGTGTTGGCGATTTAATCGAAACGCCTCGCACACTGGTCAGATTCGGACAGACCAATTAGTATTAAGTGATTGACATTATTACTTGTTCCATTCTAATGCTGCATATAGTAGATTTTTGGAGGTTTCCGCTCAGTGCGTGTTTAGTGATTCAATTAGAGATCAGATTAGAGAGGACAGGAACAACTCTAGAGTTATCACAACAAATCAAAATAAAGGCTAAATTTATGCAGGGTGAATTGGTTTATAAGAGGTGATCCGAGTTATAGTAAACAAGGAAAATGTTGTGAGTAGTGAGTTTTTACTCACAATTGAGACTTTTGATAATGTGCCAGCAGTAAATTAATGAAATTGTTATTATGTGTAGTTTAACAACAAAATGATTTGTACATTTTCAATTTACGGAACAACTGTACGTTGTGTGTCAATTGCCCACCCAGCTTGATTTATACAATAAAAGCGTTCGGCGATAAATTACGATTACGCGATGTGCGCGCGTCCCGGCTGCGATTTAAATCGAATCCGCAAACACTTTCTACACCGCCGCCGTTTATTCTATAATATTTATTGTATGATACCGAAGCAGCAAGAAGTACCAACAGAAACATAAATTATGTTTAGATAATTTCAGCTCCTCGTCGAAACAATCAAAATAAAAGTTATCGCGTTGATATTTGAATTCTTTCTGACTTGTTTTGCTTCTGGTGTGCTCATCTTGTTTGGTATTTTTGCATTCGCAGCACGCTTCTTGCATATTGGAACTAGATGGCAATTGTGCACTTGCTTCTTTCACTGTTGCATCCGCATTGCATGCACGAGTTGCACACGTTCAGCATGCGCTCGTTTTGCAACTTCGTCTGCTTTCTATTGACGCTGGTCGTGTGAATATTGAGCGGATATTTATTTATTAATGCAAGACGCGTTCTTGTGAGGTCTGCAAGATGTGAAGAAATGCGACTATTCCAGCTGGAAATACTTATTTCTGATTTGATATAGGAACGGATATTGTGGTTGCATATTGAATTCATTTTAACCAACAATTTAACGTGTTGAAAAAAACGATTAGCTGCTAAAGGTGCAATCATCATCTCATAAGCTCACGTTTTATTTGCTTGATTTGATACAGCAATGATTGGAATTATCGTAAAATTTAATTGCCAAACATGGAACTAATATGAACGACCAACATTGCATTGAGCAAATAGCCAAAGGTCGACGAATGCAAGCTGAAAATTAGCTGTGCGGCTTTATTAATATCTTTCAAAATCGACGTGTGCACAACTCCGAATAGGAGCGAATTTAATTCTGAGTGATATTAACTATTAACATTGTTTGATTGGATGGCTTTCAACAAAGTAGTGAGCAAATAATGTCTGCAACTATTAATTGGATTTCATTATTAAATTATTTTAGATTTAATCAATATGCGTCTATTGATGAATTGATTACCTACTGAGTGTAAATATCATAGGAAATTCACAAAAATACGCCTGAAAGCGCAAGAAAAATTAATTACAACCAAAAACACTACATGCAATTTAATTTTTTAATTGGAAAAAACCAATCGAGAGAATTTATTACTTTCACGTAGTAAATATTTTTAGGCGAAGAAAAAATTTTAATTGCCTGCATTTTTCAAGACCTCAACTTGCTTAGAATTACTTATCTAAATTCTTTAAATTAAATGTGATGTGATTTATTAGGTCGTTGATTAGACACCGCCACATTTAACAAATTTATGTCACTGCAAAATGTAACATTGAATATAATTAAGTCAATGCCAACTTGTGTTTATCTGAGCATTAAACAAATGACCTACCTGCGTTATACAAGACCTGCCTATTTTTCTATTATTTATTAACATAAATTCTTTTGTTGGGCGCGTCACGTATAATTTATTCGAATGCTCGGTGACTTGAAGGTAATTTATCACCGTTAGATGTTAAAAAGTCGGAGGCAAGTCAAGTTGTGAATAAACGAACGAAATTGTGTTTTTTGAGTGACTTAAGTAACTAGTGTAGAATAGAAGAAAAGAAGGAATGAAAGGACATGGTTCATTGGAAGCTTTTTTCACAAAAAAAAAAAAAACAATGCAATTATAATTTCTATCGTAGTTATAATTCTTTCTTTTTGTTGTTTTGGTTATTTCTAATCTTATTTTATATTTTATTCGTAATAAATACCAACAACAAATCAACAAAAAGTACGTCCTACTTACATTTACCAGCTACTTATTTACGCATTCACTCCATTGCACTCGTTTCAAGTTAAACTCAATAAAACCAAATTAACTTCAATGCTAATCTTAAAAGAAGAAAAGTAGTAGCAAATTGAATGAAATGTCGTAAATGGTTTTCTCATCTTATCTTTTATATTTTACCAGTTTAGGTAAATTAGGTGTATTACCCACTGTTGTTGCTATTAGAGTGCAATTAAAGCGTAATTATATTATTATGTTGCTGGTAAGATGAAAGTAGGACTTTGATAGAAGCGGGAAATTGTAATCGATTTAAACGATAATAATGATTGTGAGTTAGTTAGTGCAGGAAACACAGCATAAAAAGTTAATTAAAGTTAACAAAAGCATCAAAGAAGTTTGAGGTCGAACCAGGTGCAAATAGTAGAAATAATTAAGCTTATTACAGATCCATTTATTCTATGATAGTAAACTCTTTGTCTTCCATTGGGTTAACAAGCTTTACTAATCAAAATAAATAACTCAAATCTCAAATTCTAGAACTCTCCACATCTCCACATTGCGTCGCTGCAGTCTTCAATTTGGTAGCAACTAGTCTCAAGTTGCATCCAACTACTCCAAGTTGGAAAGTGGCAAGACCACTCTTGTCTTCGCTCGCTTCGTGGCCACATCGCGCGCGTTTACTCGCTGCTGTTCTTCGATTGATCAGTGTAAAGTGAATAGTGAATAGTGTGCAAACATATAATGCCTTGGGAAACAAAGTGATCAAAATCATTGTGTCAACTTGAATTTTATGTAGATTTATGATTGAAATTATAGTAAAATAAAGTAAATTGATTTGAAGTTTCCTAACCTAGCCAATATTAATTAATATCCTTTGGTTGCAGGTTACTTCCTCATCCTGAATTATGGACTCGCTCAGTGACAGTAAAACCCAAGCAAAAGAAAATCTGCAGCGACCAAAAATAAATTTTTAATATCACATTTTGAGCAATTTCGGGTGACTTGAGTGACTTGTGAATCGCGTAAAAAGTGTTCATCTACATTGCTCAAAGGTACTTACCCACCTGGAGACCACAAAAAATGCCATGGTGAGAACCATAAAAATCCAATTTTCGAAATTGTCCGCTAAACCATCAAACGTCAAACATTTGCAGTGAAACGGTGGCACGCGGCAAACGTCGAACGACTTTATTAAAGAGCATAAAAAATTTCATACATTTATCGCGCGTGAGGCTTTTTACTAAGTGCGCGCAAAGTGAGGCGGCAAGATGGAGACCGAGGAGCTTATCAAACTCGTCGATGGGATCTACAAGGTGAGATTGCATGTAAAATGTCTCTTACTTCAATTGATTTAATTAGAATTGAATTATTGTCAGTTGGTTGCTTGTAAAGTTGCTGAAATTCCGTCATCAATCATCTTAGAATTGGAATTGAGATTCTAAAGTTTTTTCATTATATGCTGCTGCAAAGAGCGTACTTAGAATTGCAATCGAATTGCCAACAAATCTGAAAGCAACTCAGTCATTACCTTTTTGCAGAGCACGATTTCCAAGTGAATTGCGGGAAAATGCAAGTGGATTATGTACCAAACATTCGAAACTTTAGTTAATACAGTAAAATATAATTCAATTACAATGAAGGTTTTTTATATTACTATTTAAAGGAAAGGAAAATCTAAATTTTATAATGATATAAATTTGAAAGTCACAAACGATGGTAAACGTAGAATAACAATGCCAAAAGAAATCTAATGAAGCTAAACGAGGTGAAATGAAGTAAAAATGCAGTAAAACGTTGTAAAAACCGATCTAAAACATATAAAACTTTGTTAAACTAAAGTCCGCAAACTTTTAATTAATTTAGGTAAGTTCTTATGAAAACTCAAGATGACACATAGGCGCTTATATTGTGCTGTAGAATCATGAAATAAACAAAAATTAAGAGTGCAGAGTCTAAATGTCGAGAGTTTTACAAATATTAAGAATAAACTTGTGACAACTTATTGCTTATATTTTATTAATATTCCGAATTATTTTTCATTTTCATTTTGTTCATTTACATCTTCGTTGGTAACACACTCAGGTTTGAAGAGATGCTAATTTATGTGCGTTTGAAACTTGCATATTTCTTAAGCAGGAGACGAAAAGATGTAAAACATTAAAATTGAACCGGGCGGAAAATCATAAGTCATAAAGTTTTGACACGAAAGTATACAATTGTTATGTGAAACCGTTACAATATAAAGACAAACAAATAAATTTGCAATACAAAGAAATGGTCTGCGCGATGTATTCAACATTTAAGTTTCTTCTCAGAAAATTTGAGTGCGTTTTAGTGTATTTAGACGATTTACATCTGTAGAGCTTGTAGCAAATTCACAAAAGTGCAGGAACACGGAAGCTCATTGCTTGTAGGATGTAGGTAGATGCAGAAATCATGGAAGTAATGCAAGTGGTAGAAGTGGAGAGAATGGTGGTGAATCGTTCACGGTTCCCTGAGCGTTGCATATAAATCTTAACCACTAACCTCGAAAACACCATTGCTCTATTGTCTCTAGCATCCCGCAAATTATGCAACCTACTCTACACTATGCCCTCCAAATAACGCGGGCATGAATGTAGTGATAAACATGAAGCATGGAACATGGAACAATAACATATTTTTATTGGTCGACATTGTCAGGATGCGAATTACATGGCGGAGGAGGAACGATGTTAAAAGGAAGAGTGATAAAATGTTAGATCTTGTATTGTTGCAAGGTGATCAAGATTCCGTTTTTATTGTCTGCACGCTACAATACGCTACTTGCTACAATGGAATATATTTATAATTAGCTTGAAATTTGCTTGGAGTGGAGAAATTTGGAAGCAATTTTTGTGCTTTTTTAGTTAATTTTTATTGTTTCTAACATTTAATTTAATTATAATTTATATTCAGTTTTTTAAAAAATTATAAATGTTTTAAGTTTATTTTACATTGTTAAAGTAGAATGACTTAAGTGTAGTGTCATTCATGTCTTCACGTCTCTCACATCTTCACCTATGTTTATGTCAAGACTGATTGACATTGATTGCTTTGCTTCGTGTTCTCTACAAGTTAATGTTCTTAGAAAACTCAAGAAATTGCCAATTTGAAAGAAAACGACGAGAAAGTCTGATGGACCATGAAACAGAACAATTGACTTTTATTCAAATAATGTAATATTCTTTAAATCGCCATAAAAAGCCTACCAAAGAAAATAAATAAGTGGCTAGAAATGAAAGTATTTTACTTTCTAATTATTTATGTTGGTAAAAATAATAAAAATACAATTTTTCATTAAGAGACTTTTTGTTTGAGAGTTTCTTATTAATGTTTCTTCAATTTAGAATTTAAGTTGCGTGCAGTGCAGTGAGTATATAAATTGCACTAAACTGCACGCACTGTGAGGGTAATTACGTTGCTTGTAATGCATCGAGTGCGATGTAATGAAACTGCAGTAAAAATGTAAAAAGGTAGAAATTTATTCCATCTACCATGCAATGCATGCACATAACATTTGCACATAAATTTGCTGCATGCGAATGCATCTTTTAATTGATCTGCAGGCTTCTGGGCACTGAGATTGAGACCAAATAAGAAAATATTTTTATCATTGGATTTATTTATCTAACGAGTATCATTTGGTTGTTTTTACATTAAATGAAAAACGAATTAAATCTTTCTGAAATGGCATTGCAATAAAAGAAGAAATAAGGATAACGAATATAAGAATATTTTAATGTGATTATGGCCGAGCATAAGTCGGGAGATGAAAGTTTCTTAATTTCGATATCATTAAAACTTTTTCGCTTTAAACTTTTTACGATCTCATTGTGTCCTTTTACATGAAGCACAAGTCTCGACGGTTTTTCCTTAGATTTTGATATTTTGTTTATATCATAATTATTCTTTTATCATTGTTTTAAGCTGAACTACAAGAACTAGTAATGTATGATGTTGCACTTGGCTCAGCTCAAGCTAACTTAAGATATGTCGGCAACTTTGAAATCCTCAACTAATACCAACCATGTTTAGTTGAGTTAAGCTCAGTTTAGTTTGGCTTTACTTGAGTTGATACAGCATGGTTTGCTCACCGGACGATTACATCATTGGATTATACTTTGTGCACGATGCACATGCAATGTGAATAATCTAAATGCACATGTAATGCACTTTCAACCAGAATCATGCTCAGTAAAGCACGTTATTATTTAGTTCTATCGCTTGGAATTACCTGCAGTTTTGCTTCTGTAATTCGTCGGTATATTTTCATTATCTAAGGTAATGTTTCAATCAGAATGGCATAGAGATAGCTTAAAAATAAACGAAAAGTACGCTAGGATAGCGCAATTTTAATTCGACTTTCAACTCGTGACTTTTCGACTGCATAACAACTTTTTTTAGAGTGAATATATATCCCTAGTCTACTATATGATAGAAAAGGGAAAATAAGGTAGGATTTTTAAAATTTTAGAAGAGAGGAGGCAAATTATTAATTAACTGAAAAGAAGTAGCTAGATAGTAGTCTGGTATGCTAGTAAATTATGAAAACGAGCCCAACCCAACCTGTTCGTAATCATGGTACAAACCGTACAAGATTGAAGTTGTTGAATGTGGGCCAACATGTGCTCAACGCAAGTGGTCTTAAGTTGAGCCACATGACTTAAATCAACGTGAACTCGAGCCAAGTCAAGTAAAATCCAGCAGAGTCAATTTGCGCGACGTCAGAAAATGATTAAAACTTTGCAGAAATTGTAAAAGAAAACATGGAAAAGCTCAAACAACAAAAGTCTACATATTACACGTAATTTATATGTAAGTTATTAATAATATATTACTATTTGTTCTATATTAGCGTAATTGTGATGTAAATTTTGCACAATACAATATTTTATTGTATAACTTTTTGCTAGTCTAACAACTTGGTCTGAACTTTGCAACATTACCTCTACACCTTTGAACCATCCACACGGTATTTTGTAACAACTAAAGCACCGCAAGGAAACATTTTCCGCTAAAAACTTGACTTCTAACATCAGAAATTCGTGACGCACAAGTCGTAAATAATTTCACTTTTACATCTTCTTTGCGAATTAATTTAATTCAGTCTTAAACTGAATGATGTTTTCTTAATACTTCAGGTAAAGGTAATAGAATGTTTGACTTGATAGTTTAAAAAGTTCGCTTAAACTTAAAACTAGAAAGGTTTACGCCTAACGTACCATAGGGAGAAAAAACTATAATGGTCTAAGTTGAAATAAACCCGAGTCAAAGTAACAAACTAACGTTGTTACCAACTAACAAAGTAAAAAGTGGAAGACGCGAAGCTGAGATATTGAATCAACGGGTCCTGGGCGAAAGTTGAGCAAGTGAAAACTGACAATTTAGCAAATATTATAAACTTAACAATTCGAATAACGATTCCATCTGCTATAATTACTTTCATTGTTGCTTTCAAGCAACCAGGAAACCATCATCAGTAGAATCTTAACAGTGTGTTTACAATGTGTTTGTTTCGTCAGTATAAGGAAGCGACCTCGGTGAACGCAAGAGATTTGTTCTGTTTGATTTGACATTAAGGACATTAAATGCACTTTACACTCATGTTCGCTTGAGCATTCGCGCATGATCATTACGTGTAAATGGACTTTATGCATGTTAAAAAGCATCTAATCGCTAATGGCACAAACGGCAACCTTTACTGAATGATCAGCACTAAATAATTGCAATTCAGGTTGTATGCTTACACTTACAGTGAGTAGTCGAAAATATGCAACTTTGATTATGCCACAACTTGAAAACATTGATTATTGCAATCTTATAATTGAGATGAACTTTAACCTTCTGCTGTGCTTTTATTGAAGAATAGCACAATTCGAAAGTGTAAACTCTAAACATGAAACATTTCATTTCAAAAGGTGAACAACACCTTAAGCTGTTCTTGCGCTGATTATATTTGGCATACTTACGCATTTTACTTACATGTTTGTCCACATTGGAAATGCTTCAATGCGTAGAAAATTGAAGTTTAGAAATTTCGCAATTTAATTTCTAAATTAGCGAAATAATTGCCGATGAAATAATTCCCTCGCAGAAATAAGAAATCTTAATCTTTTGTTGCGATAGTAATTCGATGATTAAGCACATTTTTGAATGCTTTGAACAGCCAGTAATGGTCAATAACGCAAATGTGTCTAGGAGCTGGCTGGAGATGTACAAAAGGAACTAGAACTAACTGAAAACTTCCGAAAATGAATTGGAAGGAATGGCAACTGGAATGGAATGGAAATATTTGGCTTGAGGTTGAAGTGAAGGCAACTTTACATACTCGCCATGCTGAGTCAGCATGCTCATCGTTCAAGTTTAACTTTTGTTGATGGCATGACGATGCTGGGTGGGATGCAGCCATCCAGACGTAGGAAACTTTTTCAGAGGCAAACAAAAAGAAATCAAAAATTGGAACGAATGGAATTATTGAGGAAATGATTTATTCATCAATACGTGTTATGCAGAGATTCCTGTTTTCTACTACGTTTTAGTTCGATTAGTTAATCCACTTCGGTACATTTAGTGTAGTAAGTATTTCAATTTATTGTCGAACATTATCGACAAATGTGAACGGCCTACAGTACATTACAGTGGACACCTTTCTCCACTTGCAATATGGCATTTAGTAAATTTCAATTTCTACTTTAATTTTCGATTTTTACTGGAGATTGCATTCTCCACAATCAAGAGTGTATTTTGTTCAGTAAAGTGTTTTACAAAGCGCGCCGTCCTGAATTGCACCAGTGCGATTGAATTACATTGATAGATGAGAAAAGGAATGAAATGTAATATAAAGTGTGCCGACTTTATTGCGGAAATGCAAGAAATAAGACTAGAAAGTCAAATACACTGCAGCAAACATTTTATTTTTTCTAATTTTTCCTCAAAGTGTAAAAAGGAACGTGGTAAGTGGTAAAGAAGATAAGCCTCGTAAAAAGCTGGGAAAAATATCTGCAAGGGTTTAATTGCGATTTATAGATTAATTTCCTATCGTCGACGGCGCCGTGTTGCCTTTAATACTCTTAGACTGTTCATCGACTGCTCTAATCTCACTTTGCTTCTATTTTTTCGTCTTTGACTTTTTACCTCTCCGGGCCGAGCAGAGAACAAGAGTCGCAAATCGTTGTAAGTTTTCACAGTCAAGACCAATGTCTTTTATTTCTTTAACTTTTAGTCGACTCACTCGAAACGCCGAAGAGATAATATGAAGTTAAACGGCTCAAGTGAGATAATGCATACGTTGATGATTTTATTTGATGCAATTTTAACGTGTTTTGTTTACTGTATAGCTCAAATTAAGAAATAAATGGGACTTCAAAAGTTTAGGGTTGAGTTAGAGCTTTAGGAAAACGCCTTCGAATTACTTTCTCACTCGAAATTCGAGTCGAAAATGCACTGAATTTAAGACACCAGCGCTTTATATACCTTAATAAAGCACAACACAATAAAAATGAAGATAAAGTGTGCTGGTTGGAAGCAAAAAGAAACAAAACACTGCCAGAGTCCCATCAAGAGACAGACTACGTTTCCGGTTCTCGTGCTTTCGGCGCTTCGTTTGCTTGCTCAACTTGCTCATCTTGACACCGGAATATGATTATTATTTGTTTTAATAAGTTGATTTAAATCAACTTGACTTCACTGTCTCTGTAATTTGCAATTCTTGAGTATACCTTTGCATAGAATATGTTGCTAACATTTACATATTTAAAAAAAAACTTTCATATCATATTTTCTAAATGATTCCAAGCCAATGTTGTTGTTGGATAAGCTTGTATTAACGTTGTTTTATTGCTTTATATCACACTAGGAACAGTAGTAAACTTTTCTTTTTAGTTTTCCTATTGCTAGTTTCGTATTTTCCGGGTGCAGATAGCGATTGAATGACAGTGTACATTTCGTGCATACGCAGTAGTTGTGTTTTTGCACGTTGTTTCTTTTGTGCATCCATGCAGTGAGCAATGCACTTTCCGCATTCCGAGCACGTTCGACAAAAGGACACAAAGGGTGCGTTCCACTGGGCGCATTCACTTCTGGATGGCCAACATGACCAGCAGAAGTAGGGTACAACTGAAAAAATTCGGGGAAAAAGTGGAGCAAAGAAGCGGAATGGGCGAAACCTGCTTTGAATGTTAATAGAGTAGAATTTGTGAAATGTTTACAGTTGAGGAAGTTAGAAAAGTAGATTATTATTAAGATTTAACTAGCACTTAACTGAAAAGAAAGTGCATTAAAAGTTGACTATTGTATAAAAATCCAGAGTTTATTTCGAATTTATTTATTCGAATGGATTTTATGTCAATATTTACCATTGTATGCGGTAATAAAATACATACATAAAATACTACACTCTCAAATTAAAGTTATTGTTTTTGGTTCGGATTCAAAGATCAATCCTGCTCGCTTTTAATATTGAACACATTTAAACTGGCCAAAATGTTTCACTCTGCCTTCACTCGAGCTCTGCACTTAAATAAGTACTTATCGCAAGTTAGTTTCTAATTTGCATAAATTAGACATCAAAACATTAATTAAATGGACTTCCTTATGCATGAGACTAGCCTATATTTGTTTTGGAATTTCGAAACATTTTTTGTGTGAATTTTTTAATGCTTTTGACTTTTGAATAATAATAATAAACTAGATCGCGTTGCTAAACTTTGAAGCAATTCTACGTCCTCTCAAGTTTTAACACTTGTGCCAAGTAATAAAAGTATTCTTCTTTGGCAAGTCAAATACACACAGCGTAACATTTTCTGAAAATAGAGGAAAATATATGCATATGGAAAGATGATAATGCAATCAAGTAGAAGCATAAACTTTTTCGTTTTCTCTTTGAACTACAATTGTTTGAAATCAATACATTTCCATGGTTTCTATCTACTTTTTTTTTTTTTTTGTTTCACAGCAAACAAAGACATTATTAGTTCAATTGAATTTTACTATTTCGGGTCGTTTTAAATTACATTTTACTTCAACATATATGGTTTACTGTATGGTTTGAGTGAATTTCATTGAATTTCTATGAATATTCGTGCTTTTTGCAGGTTTCATTTTCTTTCCTTTTTATCCGTATGCAGTTTGCGAGTTTCACGCGTATAAAATCCAGCTTAGCTCCAACAACAAACAAGCAACAATGCACCATCGCATTTTCTACTTACTTCGTACTTATTTCACTTCTTCCTCGATTCCATTTTCCGCGCTTTTGTTGCACAAAGTGAATGCGTCGCGAACAAGCGTGAGACATGTTTAAACCCACTGCAGTGGCAATAAAAAAAGAAAAAAGAAAATATGAAACGTAAACAAACTGCTGCATATGGGCATTACACGTCCCGTGGAAATACTTTTAAATCCTTGATGTTTATTGTTTTCTTCTGTAATCGTTGAAACGATTTGAGATTTATTCCGCCTCGAAAAATAAATGTTTTCGGTTTAGAGCCAGGCATGAACCTCATTGTATTTATTGTATTGCAAGGAAAAGAATGCGAAACATGTAAGGAGCTTAGTTGTGAGTGTGGCAAGTTGAAAGTAGAACACGTGCGATGCGAAATGCGCACCTGTTTTGCATAACTTAAGCCACAGCAAAAACGTGCTTGTGGCCGTGCAGTTTGCATTTCACATTTCGCATTTCACTTTTCACAAATGCCGCCCCAAACGTGTGACAAATGAGATGTGACAAACGACAAATTCTATTGTGTGTTCGCACGGCATAAATATGTAAAGTAACAAGATGCAAATTGACACAACTTGCGGAGATACAAACCAAGTGAAAACTACAAGTGGCACAAATAAAATGGAAACCAAACAAATAAATATACATAATTTAAATTTTGAATTTCTTGCCGACTGTTAGGTCATCAGTCTAGAGAAAAAGAATAAAGGCATGATCGCTTTACGAGCGTCACTTTTATGACTTTCTCATTTTTAGTGAGTTTAGTGACTTTTGTAAGATAAGAAATTGCAGCTGAGGATTCAGTTCTAGCACGCTTGCTGGAGCTAGGCGTTGCTAGGATGTGACTATCGATGATATCTCGTCCTTACTGTCGTTAAAGTTGAGGAAAATGTACTGGACATGCATAAAAGTATAAAGATACGATTGGAAATCTTTGCAAGTATAGAAACTAATAAAACATATATGAAAACAATAAAAACGTTCTAAAAACAAACGCGGCACATTATCCAAATTATATTTCTCAATTCTATTAACTTAAATGTTACCTAGAAATGATATAAAATTGTTCTTGCGTGTGTATTTGCATTCAATACCAATATCAGCTTAGTATTTATTTAAATTCATTGGGATTTTAAATCTGGTTGTGTTGTATCTCTTAATTCTCTGTATGCGGTACGTAGAAATTTTCATTCGTAACCTCTCTGCATAGATTATTTACTTGCATTTCCACCGATCCACCGAGTGGATTTCCATACGTTGAGCGCCGGGGGATTAATTAAGCACGCGCATATTTTAATACGCTTGCGGGACACAACTAGCACCCAAAATCACATGCTCAAGGGATAGATGAGTGGAATGATTATAACATTGCATTACAATGCAATGCGAGGGTTCATTATAAAGGGCAACTGAAGAAGGATAAAGTGTTATTTATGTTGTAATATTGTAATAACTGGTTATACGCAATTTTGTCAATTTAAGTTGTGTGTAAAAACATTAAAAGAAATTAATATTAATTGGAGGTAGTTAGGTGCACCGATTTTCTGCACATGTAGTCTTTTGCAGCGTAATGCAGACAGTGGAAGCAGTGATTAAGGGATAACCGAATTAAGGAATCCTAGCACTGCTTGCTATCTGAACGAGCAGTCATTCTGCTAGCAGTAGGGTAGTACTGCAGGAGATCGTGTACACTTTGTGGACCGCAATCCGCGCATTAATCTCTTATCAATCCAATTAACTGCACGCCTTTGTGTCGACTAGAGGCAGTGATACGGGCAAAACTACATGCGAAGCATAAATAATCATCCAAAATTGCAAAAAAAAAAAAACGAGAAAACCGTTTGGATTTTGACTTTGTTCAAACTATAATAATTGATTTGGAAACATAGATGTATGTATATAAAGTGGCAATCAATTTATATCTTCGCTAAGTATCGTGTCGTTAAGCAACAACAACTCATCAACAGCATCCGTTTTACACATCTTAATTTCAAGTTGAACTGGATTCATACAATCGAGATTTAGTTTGCGAAATTATTAATATATTAACAGACTAGTAATTATATTATTTTAGAATTTGATTTAAAATTGTTTTTGAGAAAAACTCTCGAAACTTTCGAATTATTTAGGAAAAACGTAAAAATTTAATAAGAGTACCTAGTTGTGTTGCCAGTCACTAATAAGCTTCCACATTTTTTAAAATTATAGCTCAGACATGATGGCATACTTTAAAAAGTGAAGCAGAACAACAATAGCATAAGACTCCAAGTTCAATTGATCGCCAAGAAAATTCAGAATGTCACGTTCTGATACTTCGAGTTAGTGCATATATTATTATTACTCCAAGTTAAGTGAATGATTACATTATGCTCTTATGCTTGTAGTAACTACAGTTAACTTAGTAACTCCCCACCTGTGCTGGTTGTGCCGATAGCAAAGGAGTGAGAATGCGTCCGACCGGAAAATCCTTGAGGTACATCGTGCTAAGCCGCGTAATCAGAGCTAATTAATTCGCCTTCGAGCCCGCAACCAACAGCTTTCTGCAACATATTCAAATTTGCCCATAACGCGCTTAAACTATGCTTAGGCCATATTTAAAGTATACTTCAACTTTCAACTGCCTGCTAAACTGCATTTTATCCTACGGTTTAATTATATCCCGTTCACTAAAGTTTTGTGATAGCATTTTCTTCCTTTTCTACTTAATAAATCTACCGTGATATTGCAACACAATACACGTAAAGAGGAAGTTATTGTACAAGAAAATATAGATTAATATTGGTGAATTTTGCAACAACAAAATGGATGATTATAATGTATTGTTGTTTTGTTTTGTTATGCATTATGAACTTGTGGACGCGCCTGTAATTGTCGATATTGCCCGCTTATTAGCATAACCACTTAATTATGTTGCGCGCGATGCATGTAATCACGTTATCGCGAGCAAACACCGGTCTCGGTGCTAGCGCCATTGCCGGTAGTAGCTTTCAACACTCAACTCGCGCAACCCAATACACATCGGGTGTTGAAACTGATGCCAGAATCACAGCAACCCAACATACATGCAAACACAACGAGACCAAAAATAAACACCAGCGACATTTTATAACTAGTTCATAATTGTATTACTACTGTGCTATTAACAAGCAACTCGTGCGTAGTATTTTAGTTGATGATGTAATCTGATGGAATATGTCTATTGTTTCTTTGGTGTCTGCCTTGAAAAATGTTAATCAATGCAAGGTTTGTTTTAAACGTCGTTAAATGAAGTTGAATAATGATGTAAGCCTGAACACACTAAACATGTTTAACATGATGTAAATCATGGTAATCAAGTGGATGCTTATAAAAAGTGCCCATGAAATTGCTCAAAGCGTGAAAAGGATTGAAAAGAAGCACTTAAAATGCTGAATAAACAAATATTTTTGCTCAGCATTGAATTCTTATTTTGCAGTGCAGTAATAAAATATTTATGTATGTTGTTCAATATTTATCTCGTTTGCGTTAACATCATCCTCCATTATTTATTTTCCTTGATTTTTTTTTCTTCTTCTTCTTCTTACTCTTTGTTTTCTGCTGGGTTTCTCTTATTGTGAATACAGCAAATTTCTTGAAATCTCGCTAATTTGTCTTTCTTGTTTTCTTGTGTCCTCTCGAAGGAATTGATGTGAAAGTCTTGCCGGCACAAAACACAGTAAAACAAATTAAACATGAAGTAAATTACATATGGACCAACGTCCAACGTAGTCAGGTAGTTGACTATTTGTCAATATTTGCATTTCTCGCTGGGGTATTTTATGTATAGGGCTGGAATCTAATATGCAAATAGAAACAACATTTTAATCTTACTTTAAAAATGTGTTTAATAAACAAAATGTAATGGGACGTTTTTGTTTTTCAGAATATCTTGGATAAATTCAACCCTGGCGCTCGGCAGATGATCAATGCTGGAAAAGCTTATCTGAAAGCTTTACACGGTAAAATCTTATAATAATATTTTGCTAATATTTCAATGTCTGCATTGTAATCTTTTGTAAGATCTTGTGCATTTTTTCTTTTCTTCTGCCGGAGGAAGTATAGAAGTTGAAATTAAGATTGTGATTGAAATTAATCTAATTAATCTAAAATTTTTATTCTCTGACATCCCTTTTGAATGTTAAGTTTACGTCTTGCATTATATTCTTTATTAAAATTGCTTGAATATTTACATTTCAAAGGGGGTCACATTGAATATCAATTTGGGTGCAAAAATTGACTTCTAACGGTGAAATTTCCAAATTAAGAAGAAATTACACTAGATTTGCATGTCCATAACATTTATAGTTATTAGGTGGAATAACGGATTTTACTTTATTGGTACATCTATTTGTTTAGCGCGCTTTTGATTTGTGTTTATGGCAAAAGTTGTTCATTGTAGTGGGAGCAGTCGTAATTCGTAATGAAGCGGTCACACATCATGCGGCTTTTCCGGCTAAGTCCAATTTATGTCTGTCGAAACAAATGGAACACAAAAGTCCACAAAAACAAATCACATTAACATGCGTCACATGCCATTAATACATAGCTTTAGGGGACTGATACAATGAATTTATTCATTTCTGTTTGACTACGTGCTTGGAACATTTCAACATTTGATCCAATACTTGTAAAAATTAAGCGAACTAAAATCGACGCGTGGCAAAACGTTATAAATCATCTTCGTTATGCTTCTTCTGCTTGCATTTTGGCTGAACTTCCATGCGATATGATTAATGTCGAAATTTGTAAAAATATTTCGCAACATTGAGCGCCTGTCGCTTATGGCTATCTGACGAATAAAATACATTGTCTGGAAGACATTTGCCATCCGCTCCCAGAGCATCACGATGCACTACTCACCTACTCGCCGGGTGTATTTCCGGGCTTATGGAAAAAGCGATTGTGCGACGACCGATAATAAATTCGGAAAATTCGGCAGGCACGTGGCGTGCATATGGCGCCGAAACTACCAGAAATGGAGTAGCAGACGACGGGAAAAGAATCGGGGGGAAAAATATAAAAACAAAAATTAAGATAAGATGGAATGAGATAGATAGCAAAGAAGAGAAAAAGAGGAGATGCTGTTGGGTAAGAGAACCACTTGGAGTACAGGCAGAGAAAACTTAAGCTGCGACAAAATTGCTTATTTTATATACATCCCAAAAAGCGGAAAATCCTTGATTTGCACGATACGATACACGATACACGAACCGATTGGAAATACTAAATTCAAGAATGCTACTTGAGAAACTTGAGATAGTCAAGGAAAACAACACAAGGTATAAAAATATTTAAAAATATCCTACTTTAAAAGTTGATTTGTTGTCAATTGTCAATAGTTAGAATCAGTAAAAACAGCAAACTAAACACATCAGTATACGAACCGAATATTTGTACGGTTGTTCACCCTTGCAGCTTCGATTTACCGCATTTCAGTTGATTTTTGCTAGCGTAAACTAACCCATCTAAGACCTGCCCATCTAAGAAAGTTTATTTTGTGTGTTTTTATACTGTTAGTTTAGTTTGGGTATAGTTCGGGTTTGAAAAAGATCACTTCTAAGGACTTTGAAAGTTTACTGAAAACTCAGAACAAATCGATCTTATATCATTGAGATTAGTGGGCTTAGAATGTTGTTTACGTGAATTGTTCTTCACAAGTACAAAGTGAGTAGTATTTAATGTTACTGAAACATTCTTTCTTTGCGGTTTTTGACTTCTGGGTCTATAAAGCAATGTACGGATTCTAGTTGTAAGTTTTCATGCATGTGTTTCCACGCGGTGGCATGGAAAAGGTCGTGCGGAAACTGCGGACATTTCGACGTTTATATTACACTTTGCGAACAAATTCACCTCGACGAAATGCAATCTTCCGACATGTCGACGAGTGTCTACATAGTCTGCATTACATAAGTTGACTTTCGGGAATTTTGCCTGCATGCCTTGACGAGTACGTGCAAAGAGTAAAGAGCACGAAGTAGGCGTAGGATTCGCGCTTTGCACATGAAAAGGGGAAATGAAGGAACTTACATCTCTAACATATACAAAATTTACAGAAATTTACTTACTCTAAATCAATGATTAGACTAAAATGTAACTAGCAGGATTAATTGGCATCATGATTCTTTTTCTACTCTAGAATTCATATAAAACCAAACATGTCCCAATTGGATCACATTCTAAGGGCTTTATTTTTCTCTACAATTCCCAGTTGGATTTAATTTAAACCAGCTATACTTTCATATTGCATTCTTACTCAGAGCAAAAGTCTAAAAAGTTTAATTAATGCTGACATGCAAACATTCAACCCTGATGTTTTCTCCCTTCAAATTTGTTTTTATCATCCCTTTGCTTGTGTATATTACATGTATCATTAATGTCTAATTGATTGACGTTTATCTTTTTCGGCGAATCTCTGTGTAGAGAAAAGCAACATAGATCAACACAACCAACAAGATAAACACAGCGTGGACCGCTTTATTTGATTTATTCCTAGTATAATTGTACAGACTGAGGTGGAAATAAAGTAGGACTTAGTTCTCTGGGTATTAGAAGAATTTGTAAATTAATGGATGCAGTATGCAAAGAGAAAAACATTTTGTATTAAAAGTTTTATGGGCACAACGCCTAATGCATACGCATAGGCGTTTGATTAAAAAAGTTGATGGAAATTTTGGAAAATGTTGATCAAGTATTAAATTTTTGAATAAATTAGAAAGTTTAGTTTGTTTAAAATATGTAAATACAGCTTGAATTTTGATACTTTCAGGGCTCAAACTGTCTATACCTACAATTTACTTTATTTTTCTTCTTTTCTTGCATATTCTATCTAGCATTTTAGACAATTTTTACGCTTCGGAGACGCAGATGCACACTTTTATCACACCACCAGCTCAAGAACAAAGTGACATTTTCATGTTTCGCGGCACATGGTGCAATGAAAATGAAGATTCTACTTAATGTACGCGTGAAAAAAGCATTAGATGAGGGTAGAAGAAGAGGGTTTTTAGAGTCATATTTTCAAATGTACACTGGCACAAAAGTACTTACTGCTTATAGTCTAGCGTAGAATATTGTAGTAATTTGGAAGCCATTTCCATCTGCATCACTTTGGGGTGCTAATGCAGCATTGAGAGGGCTGTAATGTGATGTGATGTTTGGTAGTGTTGTGGTGTGATTTAGTTTGTCATGGGGGCTTTTACTGCATATTTGATTGCAAATGCAATCACAATCAACATTAGTATTGAATTTGAACAAGTTCCGTTTGGGGAGTTGTCCGTTGTTGTACTTGAACACCAGAGGGAATAAAAGCAATAAAAGCATTTATTGTTTACGCGTGCAAATATAAGGGGGGTAAATTTGGCTTGATTGATGTACCTATAGTGCGTAATTGTCTTGTTTTCGATGCTTTTTTCTATCTTTCGATTGTGACATAAAGCTTTTTAAAATTAAACTTGCTAGATTAATGTTAATTGTAATTAAAGTGATGAAACAATCTAATTTGCAAACGCAGGAAAACACTTCCGACACTCTATGTGAATTGCGAAGAGGGAGTGAAGACGAATGAGGAGAGGAAGGCAAACTGTAGACACAAATGGTCTTCTTTGCGATTAAACAAACATTTAACATTTATCTGACTGATGAATTTAATTTCGTCTGACAGCAAAATGAAGTGTCTGCCTTTCTTTGTTGAAATTTTCTTTAAAAGAACAAAACAACGAGATTAGATTAGTTTAATATGTAAGTAATATTTTAAATTTTTAAATTAAAATAGATTTTCTTCAAAAAACGGGTTATTGTAAAAGATTAGCCTTTTCTAGTTTGGGATTGTGCTTGGGATTTCCTCTTCATTCCGGATCTTCTGCCTGATGCTGATCATTTGTTTTGTCGCTCTCAATGCCACACGTTGATTCGTCTACCCTCCCGTCTACAACAATTCACTATTCTCTAGTGCTCTCTCCTAGCATCCCTTCACTTTCCACTTTCTCCTCAATGCCGCAAACGCTGAATGAACATCTCACGGAAACAAAAGCAAGAACTGCTCGTAACGTGCAGGCCTATTGTTGAAATCACATTGGGAATTGAGAACCTTCAAGGATCTGGGAGGGTTGTATAGGATCTGGCAGAAGAAGCGAGATTATCATGATACCTGATGGGTTGACATTCAATTGATGCAAAAATACAATTTACAATGCAATAGACGCTTAATCCAGTTGATAATAATTGAAAACTGCGGAATTAATTTCGGGAATTGCAGTGTGGTTATCGGTACTTTTTGCTTTGTGAAATTGAAAGTTTTTTTTAGTGGAATGTTTGAATAGTGCTTGAAATACGCAATAAAATATTGAAATGCTATACTAGATTAATCCGTTTAATTCGATCTCGTGTTCACTCTGATTCGCTGCATAAAGGCGAAACATTCTTTACATTTTGCTGCACACGAAATTTGAAATAAAACTAGGGCTTTCCTATGAAAATTGTCAAAACCTCTACGAATTGACAATCTTATTTGGATTCACTTAACTCTATTTTCTTTACTTTAACACTGATTTTTCTTCACCTCATTTCATTACTATGCTGCTAGATAGATTTCCTTTGTTTCCTCTTCATTTCATTTGTTTGTTTCCTTTTTGCAAATTCTATTCCACTCGTGGAGTTTTGAAATTTCCAACATGTCAGTTTAATTTTCGCACGCGTTGTAAGTAAGGCTTTAATTTTTCACTCGTCGCAGGGCGTTGATTGGATGATGTATTTCCATTCAGTCTAGTTGTTTCACTAACGATGAGAACTCGCGCCGGCAATAAAATCATCAATCAAAATTAATTCCAATTGCGAGTTTGCGAGGGAAAACTAGGAGCGCGCTGCTCATTTGTTTCCAGTCTTCTAACGGCGTTAAGTTGAGAAGCGTCAAGAATTTAACGTTTTAATCTGTGAAAGACGCAATTAGTTGATACTTGACTAAGTTTTGCTATTGCATTCAGCTATAAGTATAAATTACATTGCGAGAGAAATATTGATGAATGTTTTATTTATGTTGTCTTGTAGAGTAAATACTCCTTTTCTATGAAATGCTTTAAGTAAGTTGAATGACGGTCATTTGCGTAAAATAGCTGGGGCGTAATTGCTCGCATTGTTTCCTCTGATTGCGCTGCGCTGCGCTGCGCTGCGCTTGTAATTGATGAAGCCGTGCGTCGTTAAACTAATCCTCTATCTGTGTACTTTTGTATCGCCGCCGCCGACAATTTACTCAAGTTAGTTTTACGCGCACTCGGCTAAAATACAACGATACGGCAATAGTTGCATTCGAGATAGTTCAGGATAATTTAGGAATTTACTTGGGTTACAATCGTGAAATGTATTGCTTTAAAATATATACTACCGGACACAAAACTCCTACAACAACATATATCAGATTACAGATTACTTGGTAATCTAGAAACAATCTTCTGAAAACCACCCAACTCTTATTTTCAATTAAATTAGTTTATATTTTTCCAGATAGTAGTTTAATTTCTTGTGGTTGGAAAGACACTGTATATTAATTTATATCCTGAATATAGTATAAAACCCAACTGGATTCTGCTTCCCTTCTTGGATTTTCTGCGTGATTTTCTGTGTTGTTTCCCTTTGTCCGGTTAAATAAAGGTGCCTGGCGAAATTAGCATACATGTTTCAATACACTATTAGAATGCTTTCTGTCTCCTCGCAGTCAATATTTCTTATCTCCAGAATGAGAATTAAATCGATTTGTATTTGGGTTTGGTTGTTTACAAGTAAATTTTTCATTCCGGAAATATTAGGTAAATACACGCAAGAGGATGCGGTCTCTCCCCAAAAGAACAATACCATCAATTTCAAATTTAATATCAAAATATAAATCAATATCGCTCAGTGCAGTGGGATTATTGTCGACGGCTTGTGGTCGGCAGCACTCATGTAAAACACATAACGCAAACAAAAAAGGCGCGGAGAGGATAAGAAAAATTGGAAATTTGTTTACATTTTGCGTAGATTGCTTTGTGGGTATAAATCAAGGTTCTTGCGATGCAAAAAGAAAGGAATACGCAATAAAATATTAAACAGTTCGGCAAATAAAAATCTGATATAATTCAGAGTAATAACGATGAGTTATAGAAAGACATCGAAGGGAATCGTAAGAGATTGGAGAAAAACAGAAATAAACAGGACAAAACATAATTTCAATTTCTCTTCAATCACATCAAATAAAACAAAATTTGTTTCTTCTAAAGTATTTTTCATTAGTCATTTCTTTCTCATCATAGAATGCATAACTTTATCTTTTTGTCAATGAGAAACTAGTAAACTATTTCCGTCTTTTGAAGAATTTTTCCTCAAACGTAATAAACTCAACTAGTAATAAATTCATAAAGATGCCAGCAAACAGCGCCAGCTCTTTGGCTGCAGCAAACAATCTCGTAATTTCAGCGGCGCGCGTTGCAATGCATTCTTACGAGTTGGTTTTGTGCGTTATTTTTTTCCGACTTTCATTACTCGGCTACTTTAGTACCGGCATGCAACTGTTTCATGCAGAAACCCGGTCCAAGAGATGTGCCAAGAGACGGGAACAATAAATTTTTTATAGAATTTCAACGAAAACTTCCTTTGCTCTGGACGGGAGTAGTAGCTGCGAACAAATCAATTATTTTGTCGCATCACAGAGATATTTTTATCAAACTCCAAAATCATTACTTCCGCACCAGTTCTCATTGCATTCTGTAGAGTTATTTCTTTCGTACCTCCCGAAAACCGTTCTAAAGCGTTGTACATACTAATTACGAAATTTCAGTACTTGGCGTGCGGTGTCAGCACCAGCGCCAACACGAACATAATTTCTTCCTGCCAGTGCGGCAAGAGTGGCGGCGGAGGCAGCACCCTCGTTGCAGCCGAGGCATTATGAGTGGATTATAGCAATTAAAGTCATTTAAGTCTAAGTTACTCCCATAATTTCGACATGATAGTACTGATCGTTTTTGAAGTGAGATTAGAATCGATTGACAAATGATATTATTATTTAAATAATATTATTTCTGGTAGCTTAATATTCAATTCATAGATTAATAAATGTCGACGGCACTTATATTTTTAATAAGACGAAACGTCTCTCAACACCACTCTTCTTACTCTTCAACTTCTTATTATCATTCGACAAAAAAAAACAAATATATCTGCAGATAGCAACTTAACAAAAATCAAAAGAAACGAAAATCCCATGGCAATTCAAAGAAAAGAAAAAAACAAAGAATAAAAGTGACATTCTTCAATTAACAAACCGAACAAAAAGTTTAATATATTTTCCATTTTTCCTGATTTGGTTTTTTATATTCTGCATAAGTAAAAGAGTTCAACTTATGAGCGTTAAATTAATTTTTCCTCTGGTTAATTAGACAGAATTTATTTTATTATGCTTAACATGTATACAACTGTGAAGTACTAAGCGTTGATAAAATGAGAGAAACTTTCAGAGCGTGATAATGAATGTTTATAATTAATTTAATACAATCTACTAAGAGAACGCACAAATTCACTTCAAGTGGTTTTTTTTTTTTTTTTTTTTTTAGTAGTAAACTCCTCACATGTTCTAATTTTGTTCTTTATATTATTAGGATTTTAATTATTTTCTCTACACAACTAAGTTAATCAAAGCAAATACTATTTTAGAAGTTAAGCAAATTCTTTTATTTTTAGGTGCCGCCGCTGCCAGCAGACTCTACGTTGATGCAATTAACAAATTAGCACGTCAAGCTCAGCAAGGAACTTGGGGTGGATGTTCGGATGTTGGTGAGTATTTATTTCTGCCCCTCATCTTTTACCAAACTCTTGTAATTTGACTTTTACGTAACTTTAAGCATACTTACTGTTTATAAGAGGAATCTAAGGAATTTACGTCTATATGTTACATATTACCAGTTGCATTCTTTTGCATTTCATCACGGGTAAAATTTGAATTCTTTTCATGGGAGATTAGGGTATTTGAAGGGAATAAAAAACCTAAAAGTAATTTCCAGCTTAAATGGAAATTGGTTCTAGGGATGGTTGCCAAAGAAGGACGATATAAATGCATACAACGGTGGAAGCGACGTGCTGGTGAACTGTGGTAACTTTTGTGATAAAATACTAAGATGCAACAAAGATATTTTCCTTTTCTGGAGACAAAAAGAAAGACAAATTGAAGACTTTTGCTTAAAAGTTAGTTCCAAAGAAAATAAAGAATAATTAAAATCTTTATTATTTATTAATACATGGCTAATTACTTTTAAAGTTTTCAACTTTTATAACTCACTCATTTCAGCCTAAAATATATTTTAGTATTTTATTACCCTTCAGTGAATTCCAAATAGATTGACATGTATACTACCCATTCAAGCTTTTCAACTAATAACACTATAAACATATTGTGTGCAAAATTTTGATTTCGTTGCAATCACAAGCGGAAATTTGGTTTGCGCTTAAGTGCAATAGCAAAACGTATCGAAACGGCAACAGTTCCGACTGACTGGACACGCTTAATTGCCGATTGGAAAATCGCTCGCCACACTATCCAGACGACAATGTGGCGGCGGCAGCGGCTCCAAATTCAATTAGCTTTGACAGATTGTAATTGAGTGTTAGTTGCGCGCCAATACATGGACGTTTGTATTTTGTGCTCCGTAGCAGATTAAAGCGGATTAAAATCGGTGCAACGCAGATAATATGTCCTGGAGAAGGCTTTGTTTTTGAACGGAAAGACTGAAATTTGCGTTAATCTTACGATGTTATAAGTTTGCGCGTTGGATTTATATCTGCGTAAGTTGAAAAGCTTAAGGTTCAATATTGACTGGAGGTGGAGAAAATGGGGAGTATGAGTAGGATATGCATTGTCGGTGTTGGACAATAATATCGGACTACGCGTTTCTAGTTTCTTCTTAAAGATAGATGTCTGTAGAGGAGCTGTAAATTTTAGGATTTTACTTTACATACAAACGCTTGCCATATACTGTCTTGACTTTCCCATCTCCCAGTCTCTCATCAAAACATTACGCGCGTGTCTCGCCGAATTATGATTCCGCTTCTTCCCCAGGTGCCAAGACGGGGGCGGCGAGGCAAAACAAATATTATTGGCGAGTCACTGAGGCAGGCAACTGCTTTGCATAAAATAATTCACATTCTCGTGACCCCCGCGGCGTAGTCATTTTTGCAGAGTTTCCAACTAGACTTTGCACACATAAGTAACAATTTGTTTAAACATTCACATCACACTATTTTTTTCAGGTTACACAGGTTTTTAATTTGTACAATATCGAATTTGGTGGAAATTAATTTAAACACCAAATGATTTATTTTATAATACAGTGCTGTGCTAGTGTGGCTTGAGCATGTTAGATTTCCTTTGGTAACCCTATAATTCATTCACATCTCTGCAAAGATCATCTCAGCTGCATCAGGCAAGATGTTTCCGAATGGAAGCACGAGGGATCTGGGCGCGGCAGGGCTGGTTATTATTCGGTTAGGGTTAAAGGAACAATGTTTTGATGGCAAGACAGGAAAATTAGCAAAGTTTGAATTTATCAGCGCGGTGGCGCGGCGGTAATAACATTCGCGTCTAATGCGTTTTATCTGGTTTGCATAAATTCTTCTTTATTTTCGCGGAATTTACTCTATCTCAAGGCAATAGAAATTTTTCCAAAAGTTGCAAATTCATTGGATCAAAGAAGGGAAAGGTGAGTGGAGCGAGTTTTAAAATATAGCAAGTTAAGATTGAGACTTAAGACATTTGTGTATTTTTACACTTTTCTTTTCTTTTGTTTAATGCCACACATTTTATTGATGAAATTTAAGATGCGCATGTGAAAATTGTAAATTTTCAATTTTTTAAGTAAAGTGCAAATCATATTTCTATCTCTCTTAGTTTATGAGTAATTTAACAATTTATCTTCTTCTGTCAGATTTACAACTTCTTTCCATCTACTCTCTTCTCCAAATGAAAAACCTACAAACTACCTCAATAATTTGCTTTATTTTACAATCTTACGATTTAACCGCAATTCCGCTTCTTCTTACTCAACTGAAAACACGCTTTGCCTTCGCTTCTACGTCCTTCACAAACGCAAGATATACGATCAAATTTTATTGAAACCGCGAGTTAATACATCGATTCAACGTGCACCCTTTCCTTTGCATGCCCTACTATCCTTCTGCCACAGGCGAGTGTCCCTTTTCTCCTTCGACTGTGGTATCATCGTAACCAAACGCCGCAAGGCAGGCGGCGCTGGAATGCAGAATGTATGCGTATGAGTGTGGGATGACATGGGGGCGGCAAATGCGTGCAGTCAAAGCGAGTACCACTTAAAGCCGGCGCGGCGCTTATTATTATTATTGCGGCACGCGTCTACGTTCGCAGGCCCACTTTTCCTACGTGTGGCGGAGGGTAATGTTTGTAATTAAATAGCTAAGGTGCAGGAAAGCTGGATTAGATCAGTGATAAAGTTTATTATTGTTGATTATGTGGTTTATTAGAAGATATAGTTATCAACTGGTTAAAATATTAAAAAGAAGGAGGGAACAATTTGTGTTAATTGCTATGTAAATTTATATCAACATAATGAATAATAAATACTTTGTACACTCAATACACTCAACAGTACAGTGAAATACTACAAAGTATTATCTTCTATTCTTTTTATTTATTTTTTTAGAATCTAATATTTTGATGCATATTCTTTCCATACTAAATAATTCACTATTCCACAGCAATACACTACTTTAGCAGCCTTTGGATAGATACGCTCATGAGGGGTAGTCTTGTTCAGATCACGACAAAAGTACCCGTCTGCTCGACACTAGTGCAAATGATATAGTACGGTTGGCGCACATAAATAACACGCTCCTTGAAAACGCTGAGAAAAGGGGTAGCTAAGTCCTGGAAGGGGGCAAATTTGTGATGGTCAATTGTGAGAGGAAGACGCGCATGTTGCGAGTGAAATCTTCGCGATTTACGAGCGCTATAATGCTGCTAACAAAATAAAAACAAGTTCAAAGTAAGGTTTTATGAAGAAGATTTGCAGCATAAAAATAATATATTAGAACATGGACAGTAAGCAAATCTTGATTAATATATTAAATAAATAAATCA
Organism: Diploeciton nevermanni; assembly: GCA_027575565.1. NCBI lineage: Eukaryota > Metazoa > Arthropoda > Insecta > Coleoptera > Staphylinidae > Diploeciton > Diploeciton nevermanni. The sequence continues at coordinate 1,580,646 of JAODIE010000005.1, forward strand.
AAAATTTAATTTATTAAATATTGGACATTTATTAAACTCAATCTTGTATTCTTTGCTCTCTCGAAGCTAAACTTGCGCAAACTTCTCTGATGTTCTTCTCCATTCCATTCATCTTCCTCCTGTTTGTCAATCGGGAAATTTCAATTTAATTCAATTTAGTCCTTATATTGCCATACAGCTAGTTAAAGTCTCGGTCGGGTAGTACAAGTACTGGCAAAATGTGTGCCCAATATTTATGACAGTGAAGGGGAGAATTGGCTTGATATGAACATTGATTTTATAGAATTTTCAATATTAAAACTCCGGAACTAGCAGCCAATACATCAGCGTAATATCCGCTCAAGGCGTGTTGCTAAGAAGCGTTAGAAAAGCAGAAAATGCAATAATAAGAAAAGGGAGGGAAGTGAAAGCAAGGGACGAAATTGGAAAGTTGAAAGATTTTTCTTGTAAAAAAAGAATGGAAGATATTTATTTATACAATTTAGGTAATTATATAATAAAGTATAATGATTTTATTTGCACTAAAATTAGAAAATCTATTTGTAATTAAAATTCTCGATCGGCTTTTAAAAAACTGCTCGTTGCAAATGAAAAAACAGTAAGTGAATTAAACTAAAAACTAATTAAAAATCAAGCGTAGATTGCGGTTCCGGAATAATTCTATAAAATACGTATTTGCAATGAGAGCATTCCACCATCGTCATTCAACGCGGATAATAATTTCCTTCGGTTTCCTGCGTTTTTCTTCTTCACTGTAATTACCTCTCATTGTGTGGTTGCACTTGCTTCAAAAAAACACGAGAACTTTTATAATCGTATTTTAAAACTTTAACAGTGCTTTCTTTTTTGCGAGCATTTTTTGCGGATTGTGTTTGGCAATTCGAGCAAGTTTGCAGAGCGTATAAATTATTTGTATTTTTAATTATTCTGCGGATTTTTTACATCTGCATTTTTGCAGCAACTTCCAATAACACGCCAATCGCACACAGATTTGCAATTGACAACGGATTTGAATTTCATCAAAGCAATTCAATTTGCTCCAGAAATAAAATTAATTTCGAATTTTAAAAGAAAACATATTCAGCACATGTTATATATATATATATATATACTGATGTACGTTTCACAGCGATACAATTTCATTACTGAAATTGAAACGTTTGCGGAGAGTTTTCCGTCGATTTATCTCGAAGTGCAGCTTGGCTTTACATATTAAAAAGCTTTATTTCCTTTATCTTCGTTTTCAAGTGCAATCAATCTAGTGTCTTTTTCCCTTTTCAAACCGACCAATCGTTTCCTAACGCACTTTGAAACTGTGGAAATGATGCACTACTACCACAGGTAGCTTTTTTTATATAAATTGTTTAACCTTGTTTTCTTCAAGATGCCGGACGCATACAAATTGTTAAGGAATAAGAATTGGGTTCAAGGAAAAAAAAATTATTATATTAAGGATACTCTTGGCAGTTTTTATTTTGTGCTTGTAATGAAGAAAATTATCATTAAAAAATTGTGGCAAAGATTGGATATTTATTACAATAGTTTATTTTGCTGTTTATATTTAATTTCTTTTTGCAAGCACGTTTGTATTAAATATTCTACCAATCTAGTAAAAACAGAACCCCAAAAAGAAAAACTCTTCTCTACAGGCACGTTGAAGCAAGTGAGTGACTCTCAAAGGCAACCAAAAGTGGACTTTCCAGAGCCGCCTCCAAAACCAAAAAGAGCGATTTATTTTCTTCTTCCACTCGCAATGTCTTCTCCACTCTTCTGGTGATACCCTTATAATTTTCCGCGTTTTGTTCCTTTTTTTTTTATCTAACTACTCAATTATTTTAGTAGAGTTTATTTCGTGTCGTGTTGCGTTCTATTTTATTGTATATAGCGTCGTTTATTGTCCCGCTAGTTGCGTGTGAAGTTGGTTTGAGTTTCCAGGAGCGGTGTGAGAGTTGCCCGACTTTCGACGGCGGCAAGATATCCGTAAACACGCAACAGTGATCGAATTACTTTTGCTGCGTGTTATTCTGTTGATTTGCTATTATTTTTGAGAAGACACGTGCTGGGAATAGCAAGGAATGTTTGCCAAAAGGTTGTTGAACTTAAAGAATGCATTGAAATGAAACTTGTCATATTTGCTTTTATTCGGCTGCCATTTATCCAGAGGCTACGTACGTTTTACCAAAAATAATTACATTAAAAATTTGCTAAGTGTATTTAATCTGCGTTCATTTTATCTCTTTCGTCGGCCCAAACTTTTAACAATGAGTCAAGAAAAGAAGAAGTGTTTGCCAGAGATTTGAAAGACTACAATTCGTCACTTTTTACTGTGACCCTACATGTTTACATTCGTTTTGCTGTCGATTTGTCGAGTTTGTCGAACAGTGAAAGGGGCAGTGTAAACACCAAACACATTTCATTCCCATTGCCTAGTCATTTTATGAAATCGAATTCATGAATTTTGAATTGATTTTCTAAGTATCTTCATTCCATTCAAATTTAAATTGTGTTTCAATAGTTAACACTTAATTCTTAACATTTTACACGCTAATACAGTGCGTAATCTATTTTATTAGTTTACGTTAAACACTTTATTAACAATTAAAATAGTCTACGTCGCACCCACTCATCCTGAAATTGTATTACGGCTGGTCATGTATCCTAATTATTTCATCTCCGGGTCTTGCTTATGTCGGCGCCGCTGCATTTAGTAAATGAACAATTTCATATCGTGTCATGCGAGAATGTGCAAGAGTTGATAATCAAATTGAATGCGGGGGCTCTTTCTGTTCATAGTGGGACTACCCGCCAGGGGGCTAACATCTTCCTATGGGTCTTTAAGGAAGGTCTAATTGCTGACCAATTGGAGCAAGTCTAATCTTGAGTGAATTTATTATGAATTTTTCTTACTTGAACTTTTACTTTATATATAGAAACCAATATCCTAAAATATGGTTTAGGGCATTTTTTGCATGCTTTTATTTTGAAGAATATTGTTTGACACGTTCCTTTTTATCGCAGTAGAATGGCCACCCCCAAAAGGCGTAAAAGACCTCCATATGTATCACGCCACTTTAACACTCTCACATCCTCTGCTTCTAGTTTCAGAGGTTTGGACCGCAGGCTATAAAACGCACTGCAAACGCGTTTATTTTATTTCTATGTTTAGTGTAGGACGTGAGCACTATATTAAAATGTATTATCTCCAGAAGGTTTCACTGTAATGAACACTAAAAATATTTTTCAAGCAGCTTAAACTGTTCAAAGAACTTCTACCTCATAGTTAGTATAAAATGTTAATGAACACCGAAAAACATTATATTAAATTGCTTTCGTTTTTCATTCTGATGTAAATATTAATATTTTTATGTTTTATGCTTGTTTGGGGGTTCAAGAAAAAGTGGACGTTGGAACTCCGAGGGTTAAATGTTGTAGGAGAAAGTAATATAGAAAAAGGTTATAAAAATGTCATCAAATTATTTTTGCGTCTGCAGCGAATGGGGCCAATGATGGCTGCGGGGGCAAAGTTATCTTAACTTTCAAATGCAGATGCTGCCGGCATGATAAAACGTTATTCGAAATTCATATGTAAAAGGTGCCTGCCGCCCGCAGGGTTTACTGCCGGAGGCGGCGACGTTGCAGTTGAAATGTTGAGGGAGTCGTGTGACGTTTTATATAGAAGATTTATATTCGCAAACTTGATCTGCATTAATATTGATAATCTGCTATACTTAAATCTTCATTTTTTTTGTCTCAGGTACTGCCCTCATGAAAATAGTGGAAGTCTACAAGGAAATTCAGGATCAACAAATGAATATTGTAAGTTTCACTCTTTGCAATTATTTTTTACACTTGAAAAGCATCGAAAAGCAAGAATTTAATTGGATTGCCATAATTCGCAAAAGTATAATTCAGTTAGTGGTTTTTCAAGTTGTTGGCGAGTGGAGGCTGCTTGCACAATGTTCACATTGGTGGCGGCAGGCAATAAAAACAGCCATAATTCGCCGCATCGCCAAAACGTGCGCGTTATTTTCAGCAGCAGCCTCCGCATAAAAAGCACCGCGATTTAACTTAACGCACGACACCTTTTTTATTGTTCGCAGCGAGGATAACAAGGATAAGAGAAAGTAAAATGTGTGTTTAAAACAAGAGAACTAAACAATTTTAGATAAATCTTTTCTTTTTGATGAAAAGGACCATTTGAACGATTTAAAAAATGTCTATTGTTATTTAGGTTTTGGAGTCTTCAAAATGTTTACCATATATGATTAACTTTTTCATTTAGCACAACGAAAATGCTAAAACGTTTTTCACATGCCGCGCGCGCACTTCAATTACATCTGTTTGACTAAGTAATAACAATTTAATTAAAAAGCTCGGCAAAACTCCAGTCATCTCACTTGCAGAAAGAGCGACGCAGACAAATGTTGAAAAGCCAGGACAGTAAAATGCGGCAACATTTTCACTGTAATCGAAAACAAACAGAAATGAAACTTTTCAAGCGTGCTTAAGTGTAGGCTAAAGTCGAAAAACCGCTAAAACCTTTAAACCTGTTAAAAAAAGTTGTTTTCGCCACATATAAATCAACATTAATCAAATTAAACCGCGCCTGCTTTTCAAATATATCTTGTTTTATTTCTTTTGATTTGTTCTCTACTCTTACAGCTGAAGGCATTTTATGTGGACCTGCTAGTACCACTGGAGACCAATCTGGAGAAGGACACGAAGGTCGTTCAAGTAAGTGCGCAGCGCATTTATGATGTTTTCCGCTAATTTATTTTATTTTAGTCGGAGCAAAAGCGTTTTCTGCAGCAGCACAAACAACGCGCGGAGACCTACAGCAAGGCGGCGGCTATGATGAAGAAACAGCGAAAGAAGTCTCGCAGCTCGACCAAGACAGGACTGGCGATGGATAAGGAGCTCAAGGTTGTTAGAGTATGGTAAATTACTTAATAATAATTAATTATCCTTTCATATACTAGAATATGCAAGTTTTGGAGGAAGAGAAAACAAAATTGGATGCGTTCTGTGAGCAAAGCCTGAAAAATGTAAGTTATAACAACACAGCTGAGAATCAAACTTGTATTTGTTGTTATATTCCTTCGCTTTAGGCTATGACTCAAGAAAGACGACGATATGGTTTTGTCCTGGAACGCCAATGCTCACTCGCCAAACACTATCTCTCTTATCACACCCACGGAGTAAATGCCTACCACGAAAACCTAGAGAAATGGTCTGAAGTAGCAAAGACGCGCGAATTTCTCCCTGAATCAGTCGAGAACATTTTTAGCAATCGCCTCCGTCAGATTTCCGTTTGGCAAGATGAAGATCTTTACTCAAACCCACGCAGCCCACACTTCGACGAAGACCGTATCAGCATCGCTTCTCAACTTAGGAAAACCAAAAGCATGGATGCTTCTTGTTTGGACATTCGTTCGATTGGAGAAGTTGGATCACCAGTAACCACTTTATCACGAGCCAAAAGTGAATACAATTTGAATTCGTCGACCCATTCTTTAGAACAAGGGGAAACCCCAACACGTCGTCCAAAATCAATGGCAATTCCACCAGTGCCACCACCAACTTGGGATACTCAATTGGCTAGGTCGTTGTACGCTTACCTGTCAAGTGGAGAGAATCAACTTAGTTTCCTAGAAGGTGATTTGATTGCTTTGATCGGAGAAAGAAATAAAGGTTGGCAATTTGGAGAGAATTTGAGAACACAAGCTTCTGGATGGTTTCCATTAGCATATACCGAGATTCTGGATGATAATACGATGTAAGTACCAGATGGAGTCTAATAAGAGTTTTGATTTATGTTATTGTTATTTTTACAGGTCTCCAAGTCATGCTTCTAGCTCCAATTCTGCTTCGCACGCCTCACCATCAGCTGGAGGCGGCAAGGAAACTCCGGGTAACGTGCTTGATCAACCCACGCGTATGTTTGGTGACACTCTCCACCTACATAGGTCTTCAGCTAATGCTAAGCAGGTAGAACATTGCTAGAAAATTGCTTTTAAACACTACAACATTTTTTCAAATCTAGTTTTAAGCGTATTCTGATATTATTATTTGCTTTTCCTTATAGATTCGTCGTGCTATCGGTTCTAATAACATCCCACCACCTGCTTTGCCAGCCCCTGTTCCAACTCCTTCGCTTCCTTACCATAAAACTGGAATGACTACTTCACAGAGTACTCAATTCTCCAAAACACCCGATTCTGGATTCACTGGTTCGCAATACGTTCAAACTGGAATTAAGACCTCAGCCAGTAGCTTTAATTTTACCACTCCTGCTACTGGTGCTTATTCCACTCATCCTCAACCTTCAAGACCTGATAGACCAACTGCTGGTGCACCATTACCTCTTCATCTTCAAACCAAAAAGATTGGTGGTCCTGTGGGTAATGTGTCACTGCATAGCAGCAATGATTCTGGATTTAGTAATGATCCACCACCACAACCAGAGATTGATTATTCAGATGATGATTCTATTCCTGGACAGACAAAGTTACCAACTCGGTAAGTCTTTTTGCATCTAGAAATTTTGGCTTTGCTTTCTTCTTTGAGGTCTATTCTCTTATTTTCAATGCTTTCTTTTATGTTTATTAGTGTTTTTTGATTTTGGTATGTTTTGTTTAAATGCTCAGTAAACATAAACGCGAAGTAAGCAGCGACGATAACAACAACATTCGGACGTCAACAAAAAACATGACACCCATTCGCCAGTCTTCAAGTTCCGGGAACTTGATTGAAAAGAGGTATTATATTTCTGACTCAGAAGATGCTTTACGGTATATGACGGCAGATAGACGTGGACTTGTTAAACGAACGAAATCTTTCTGGAGATTCGGGAGAAACAACTCTGACAATGAAATACTAGAAGGTATGTCGTTATGGAAGCATAGAGATCTAGTTGATGTAGAAGACGAATCTCCAGTTGATGACAATATGGTCCCAGATAAAACTACCAAACAGGAGATAGATATCACTCGGAATAAAAGCATGAGGAGGTCTCGTAAAGTAAGCAGAGATGCTTCAAATGACTCAGAAAGAACTCTATTAAATACTAATGGTGTTTCCACTGGAAAAGATACGCAAGGATCAAATCAAATTGCGCCAAGCAGAAAATCTTATGAAGCAGAAGAAAAGAGAATTGATCTTAGAAATCGTCCCAGTTTCAAAGCTTCAAATGCTACAAATGGCAGAATGTCGCATCCTATTTCATCACAACGGGAACCTGAGAATCCTTCCAGGGAGTACAAAGAAATGAGAGAAGGCAGAGATGTGAGGAAGGGTATGAAAGACAATGACGATGATGATCAATTCTACGATGATGGCGATGATGGTCTCTTGATGCGTACTGTGAATCGTAAGAATATACTGCAACAGTATACGAATGATTCAACTGGACCTGATTCTGAGAACGAATCGGAAATGACCAGTGATGATCCGTATGATTGCATTGTGGTTGATGATCAAACGCAGAAAGTAAGAAAAGGAGACTTTCCAAATGTGGCTGCTCTGGGAAGAAAGTTGGAAAAGTTGTCGAAGAATGCAAAGTATTCTCCGAATAAGGATGCGCCTAAGCAAGGCGCTATAAATGACAAGATGCAAGGGCAGAGACATGATGAGCAAATGATGAGGTATAGAGGTGAAAGAGGTGAAAGGAATGAGAGAGAACGAGCTACTTTCAAAACCTTCGGACACGACACAAGTCAGAATACAACGAAGACCATCAAGAATGATGAAAATGGCGAGAAGGAGAGCCACCATGAAGCTCAACGCGAGTATTCTCCGAGGAAGCAACGCACAACTGAAACGCAGACACATTCTCCAACGCAGAGTCAGTCGCAAACACAAACAAAAGACAAGCGTAGATATTACGATCAACGTGACTCTCGTGACCAACACAACGAGAGACCCACGAATAAATCAAGACAAAGCTATGACAGTCTTGACTCTGAACTGGATCACATCAATCAGCACCAACAGCACCCTCAGAAACGCAACCCAGTTCGTCGTACGCACACAGACGTTGACAAAAAGAAGTACTACGCAACTACCACAGCTGATGAAGACTATTCCGATGCCACAATTGGCCCGGAGAGACAATTCCTACCTAGAACCAAGTTGACCAAAACAAACAGTGCGGGCAATAGTCATAGCCATGGGAATAAAAATGGAACGAGTTCCAGTATGATCAGCTCCAAGTACGGAGACAGAGGAGAAGTCACAACAGACGCTGGCAGTTTGACTGATTACGGTGAAAGTCTCCAGAGAAGGATCAAAAATGATTATGGGAAGATAGACGAAAAGTCACAGCATAATGGTAATATGTATGGACCGTGGTATGACCTGTGGGGAATGGATGCATCTGTGAGAAAGTAGAGGATTTTAGAGTTTGATTAATATTTGCTCAAATTATTTTTTAACAAGTTTTTTGCTTATATTTTTATTCGTAGAGTTTATTTTGTTTATTCTGATATTATTTACGCATTGTTTGAGTTTTATTTTTAGGAAGTGATCGTACCTAATTAGCAAACTTAATGTGGTTGGGATACTTTATAATTAATTGAGTGATTAAATTGCACAGGATGATAAATAATTTTGCGACGATTAAGCTACGCAAAGGGAGCAAGTCTACTGATAGGTCAACGTCATTGATTGTCGAGTAAGATAACTTGTAAACTATTAGTTGTTTTCAAATTTTCAACTTCGACAATTTTATTTCTTTATTTCATCAGTGTTTAATTCTAACTTAATTGTTATTGTTACAACTTACTGATTTGGTACTAAGATCCATCTTAATTGAAATTCGATGATTAGATCTAAAGGGCAACTCTATTAATATAGGAAATAAAATATCTACGCATTGCGCAAATTAAACAATCATTGTGCAGAAAGCTAATGTATTAATTAAATTACAATGGCGGTGAAATTAATTAACATGCTGCAGCTGTCGGGCGTAAATACATTAGTTGCATATATTCGACTACAATCGATTAGAAATGGAAATTGTTTATTATAAATTTGTTAATTACTCTAATTAATTACTTCTTGGTGGTTGGGATGGTGCAATACACGCGTCACACTATGTCACAACTTGTCTCACTTGGTTCTGAGAATGCAGACACGCATTTTGTATTATATATATATATAATATCACGTCCAAAACATATTGGAGACACTTACGACACATAGTATACTATAAGATAGCATATATCACAGTATGATAGGGCTTGAATGATTGAATTAATTAATCCTGCTTTAATTAGCGCTAATTGGCATTTGCGTTGCGCATTGTTTTGTAGCATTAGACGGCCGAATGTGAACCTCAAACGATATGCAATCGGCTGTGGTACCGGAGGCGGCGGTGGATACAACAGTTGCGGTATCAGAATCAATTCTAGGTTGAACTCAGTGGGTGGTAATAATAGTAAGTGTGACTATCTCGACTGGCCGCGTGTTACCATAAAGCGCGGCAACGAAGGCAGACCAAACGGGGGTGGCCGAGAGGTGCACTATAGGAGGCCGAAAGTTGATTTGGGTGCTTATCGATGGACACATCCCTGAACCAATCAAACGTGCACCCTTCAAATCTATTTCAACTCAAATGAACTCAAACGCTCAAAAATTTTAATTTTGATTAAGTTGTAATGAGATTAAGGTTCGTATTGTCTACATTGTGAAAATGTGGGTAATGTGTTAAGGCACCGGAAGCCAATTAGCTGATTGGATTAAGCCAGTGGAGTTCTGAAAAATGCATTGGAAAAGTTGCCGGCGAGTCGATTTTAGTTAATTCGCTCGCATATTATAGGCGTCTGACAAGTTCCGATTCAAGTGCATTGGAACGCAATTGATTAACAAATTATTAATTCGCAGATGGCAGCGGAATTAATTTTAAATTGGGTAACTAAATCTCGCGAATGGAATTCGAGACTGTGATATATTCAAATTTACATTACACCAAACATTATTACATCTAATAAACATCAAAATTTGATGAACACATTTCAATTAACAACTGCATCAATTTCAGTTTGAAATCTATAGCATACTAATATTTAATGGCAACCAACTTTATTTAACATGTAAATACTAAAATAAAATGTGTGTAGAAAACGTAATCAGCATTAATTATTGTTTAAATTATGACAATTGTATAATTGTAATACTGTTGGCAACCGTCCATCAACTTTTGTTATTTGAATTCTTCTCGTAACATAGCAAATAAGGAATCGTAGTAAACTAGTATTTAAATCATTAAATTGCATATAAACATAGAAGTCAAATAATGTGTCAAATTGACTGCCATAACATTCGAGCGAAGAGATTAGAACAAAGTCATAGTTGATAGCTACTTATCACAGATTAATAACAGTTTGGTATAGGGTAGAAGTTAAGAGTTGGTAATTTTAAGCAAATAACAAAACATGAATTAAACAAACAAATATGAAGTTTTCTAGAATAAACAAACTATAATCAAAATACGAACAAATATAAACATTATTTACTACTTACTTATTGGTAGAAAGGAAGGAAGACGCAATTTATTTCATTAAAAGAATAAGACGAATAGAAAATATCAATAATAAGCAATTATCTAATCAAATCATATACGACTAAAATGCTTCAAACGTTGAAATAGATAGAAACAAAACTACTGTAGCCTAAACTAGGAATACTTAATTGATATAAATTCAATTGTAGTTATTTCAAAATAGAGTGGCGGATTGAGACGGATGGAAATGATCAGTAAGCGCTCAGTAAGAACAACTTGTAATAGCAACAATATTTCTTTTCTTATTTTCTAAATGATATTGTCTATGGTCTAATCGCTGATTGTTGTTTGTATAAGTTTATATAAATAGTGTATATTATTTTAATAATAAATTTATATTGTTAAATTGGGACACTGCAACATTTATGTTGAACCGGAAATGTCATAGTTTAATGATTTCCAGAATCATCACCGAGAAAGGTGAGTGTAATCACTTGCTAGTGACAATGTCATAATTATATTCTTGTGATACTTTAATCTGTTATGCTACTTAATTTGCAAATTAAACCAACTACTGTTCTCTTTGCCTTCTTTTTCTTTTCTCGTTCACGTTTCTCACTAATTTGCTCTTTTTTCAGTTTCATTTTTCAAACTTATTAAATAAATCCGAAACCGTGTACGCCACAGTGGGTGTCGGTGCGCATCCAGTTAGTACTTTCTCGTCTCCGCTCCCCGCATCTAATCCAGTCTTTTGCGTTGCGTTTGTTGCCTCGAAGGAGTCATAAATCTCCACTAGGCGCACTAAATTAGCAACGGCTTCACCCAACGCCTGCCGAAACCAGCCAACAATGCAGGGCTACTCGAGAGAAGTAATACCGTTGAAGCGTCATTAAAAATGCATTTCAATTTCATGTCAGATGTAAGAGGAGATAAATTAAGTTTTTGATCGAATGGTGAACACCGAAGATAGTTTTCAAAAACTTCAATACCTCTCTTGTATATTGGTGAAAAATAGTGCGTCCGGATTTCTATTTTACTAACATTTATTCGGATTAAATGTATTGAGTATTTCCACTGATTTACCAATTTACAACCCGACTTAACGAACGATCCTCTCCCGACGCATCGATATCCATAAATTATTGCTTCGGGCGCGGTCCCGCCTTGGTCGTTCCGCCCCAGCCGTACTGTATCACCGCCGCCCTCGACATGATGTTACCACACTCATGTCTGCTCCAACCCCTTGCTTCTTGGTTGATGGCTTTCGCCTTCAGCCGCCTGAGTTTACGTTACGCTTCTACCCTATTAATTCGAGGCAGCACGATGATATTTATCTCTTTTCATCAGCACTGCTGCCGCCGAGATAGATTGCTTCAATTCGTGTGTAGTTACGTCGTTGGCGTTTTGAGATGTTTGGCGTCTAGAAGAATAAGACTGGCAGTGAATCCGTCTGTGCGCATAGTACAGAATCAAGCGGCTTGTCTACGCACAACGGACGCTCATATTTACGCGCATGCGTTCTCTCCCCCGACAATTAACCACCGCCGGCGTCAATGATCCATAGTCGCAGAACGTTTTCCTGACGTGAATACCAAGGCATACATCATTTAAAAGCAATTAGTATGTAAAGATCCATTTACAAGCAAACTTGTAAATGTCAAACAAACGACAATAACACAATTTAATGAAGAAGGGTGAAGAACTTTGTACGAACAAACAACGATTATCTCAGTGGTCCAATTTTCTAAAAAATATTTTTATAGGCATCATCTCCCGGATAACAGATGGTTTCCTGCACGCTCCTAACCCAATTCACATTCTTCTACCGTTTATAAGTACGAAACTTGGAGGATAACCGCTATCCGAAAAGCGGGGCTGGGCCGGGAGCAATGCGGCGATTTCTGATATCGCCAAAAGTTCTTTTCGGCTGTCCTTAAGGGACACGTATCCACAAAAATCAAAAACGTGAACATCCCCTTTTTGGGAAGGCTTTTTATGTATTTTTGGCATTTTTATTTATTTATTTACTTGATTAATTGCTCTACTCTTTTGAGATGTTCTCTATACTTTACATCTATGCTGGAACTTAGGAAGCGGGCATTACTCAATTTAATTATAGACAGACAACCCATCCATCCATCACACATTATACTCATCTGAATTTTTGGTTTAACATTAGTTTAATGGGCGCGTCTCATATAACTCCAGGTAATTTGGAATCATGAAGAATTTGTTGAAAACGCAGGCCAAATCCTCCGAGTTCGGGATGGAACCCAGGAAGCGTGGCACCACAGGCGACTACGATAGCACGTACGCCACCAAGCCGCTACACCTAGAGCAATCGGTTTCTCTTATTTATAGATTAACTTAGTTCACATGTAAATAAACAACACAGTATATTTTGTTAGAGTAAATACAATTAAGAAGCAAATGTTATTCTTATCATCAAAATATATTATTGGTTTTGAAAAATACAATACACAAAAACACAAACATGACGAAACTAGTCGCGTGGTTAAGCCCGGCTATCCTGTGAGAAGAATGTTACGAGACTGTCGAGTTGCTGTGGCACTGCGTGTTTTTGATCCAGGCTGGTTCTGGCGTAGTCAGATGTGAAACATGGTGAGATGAGTCTCACATACAAAATTGATCGTATTATACAGTGAGACAGAACCGATTGGTTGAACTAAGCAATGCAGTTTATTGTCTTCCGTTTGTCACGTAATAAAATGAAATTTGACCTTCAAACTGCTTAAACACAAGACATAAGTGAAAATGTTACTCCAGCCATAACCAAAAACCATATTCTTTAATGGTACCCATTTTATAGACAACTGCTACTCATTTTCATCTTTATTTATGCGCATTTTATAAACCCTTAAAGCAATTCAATTAATTACGCATATTCTACAATAACAACGTCGTAGTTTATATAAAAAAAGCCTTCTATGAACCCTTCTTATTACCGCCAGCCTTATTTCAATAATTACCAGCGGCACGCATTTGTTTTACGCTTATTTACACGCAGGAAACGCAAAAAATATGCTGCATTAATTAATTTCATATTCAAACGCACCTTCTTATTTTCTCCAAAATTCTCCGAATTAAGTTATAATGAATGCGCCCTCGCCCTACGCGCGGAATTATTATCAGCGTTGTTTTTGAATAAAATGAATGAAACATGCTTATTTATCTAATCCACCCTCAAAACGTCCTGCCGCAGCGCATAACGATATTGTCGCCAGTTTGAACATTGATTATACCAACTGGCGGCGGCAGGGGTGGCAGAGCAAAGGTGATTGTCGTGATCACACAATGTTGGCGCTCTCCCTCGCGTCACGGTGTGCTGCACAGGATTGCGACCGGATCTTTTGCAGACGCAGTTCTTCGTCCTGCGAAACATCCCAAACTATTGCCATCGGCACGAAAGGCACTGACGACGTCGAATGGAGATGGAGACGTAATAGAGTTAGCATTGGTCGAGCACCCATCTACCCTTCAAGACTTCCCAAACCTTCCGAGTCGTTAGACCGTGCGCTGAAGACTCAGCTTGAAATTGCATCTGAAACAAAATTAATTGTGATCAGAACTAGATGAAGAAAAAATTGCACGAGCGAGAAATAAAATAAAACCTAAAATTCTTTATTTCTTTTTGCAAAACTTAAAAATATTGAACTTATTTAACATCTCACATAATTTAATTTCGGAATCTTCATTTTGATGCAACTGAATTATCGAAACGTGCTAGCACCAACATGATCAAAACTAACAACATCATAAAATAACAATTTATTGTTGGTTTCAGCTGCGAATGAATTTAATCAAAATAAAACGGCCTGGCAATGTGGCCGAAAAACAATTACGCAATTTATTGCCTTTTAACATGGAAATGGCATTGCGCTGCAAGTGAAACTGCAACGGAGACCTTCACATGCGGTACTGAGGGAAAATTAATTGTCTAGTTGATTTGCATTTGCACGGAGAACACACACGACTCCAATACATACAGCGCGGAAATTAAATGCGAATGGAAACATATGAAAAACCATTTGTAACAAATAATAGCGCGGCATGACGACATTTGATAGTTACTTTTGAAAAATTCTGTAAATTTAGTACACTTGTAATAAACGATTTTTTGTGGATGAGACACAGTTTTACTGTTTTCATTAATCAAGTTCAGAAATGGTATCAATTTAATAAATTTTGTCTAAATCACATCTCTATTTCATAGAATATGACAAAAACTAACTCCACTTGTACATTCTGCATCTGTTACTATTAGTTTTCCAGTTTTTCTCCCCGCAAAGAAACGTTATTTTCTTTTCGTACGCGGAAAATGCCGCTTGGGTAAATTCTAGTTTTTAGTGCAGCTTCACAACTGGGTAGTAATACATAATTCATAGTCTCGTCGTAGGACTCCATTCCCGACAATGGGCGCGCAGGGCATTAACTTGAAAACTTCATGCACAGCACCACACCGAAGACAAAGACACTGTCTGCGTCTTTCGCCAATTTTCATTGTCTATTTTAAAGTCAGTGCAGACGCACGCCGGCGAGCTTTTTGTCGCAATCTACGTTTACATAATATTTATCGTCTTTTTATGCTCCGCAATCGAGTTTGTGGCCTGCAGCCGCACAGAGTTTTTATTGCGCATGACTAATGAATTTTTCAGCTAAGATGCTGGCTTTGTATTAATTAGAAGAGCTTATAATGTGGTAAAATTGCACTTTCATTAGGAATTTCCCGGAAAGATACGACGACGTAATTGTCCTTCGTCCGCAGCTGTGCGCATCTTAGGAAATAACATGTGTTTCGGGCACTAAGGCGGAACTAAACACGAATCGAGGATAGAAGACACTAATTCATTCAATTCATTCAAAGTACATTACATTAGGGTAAAATCTTATTTCTCTACTATCAGAATATATTACCTCATTTTAGACCAAAATGCTACGTAAAAATGCACACATCACTCCAACACAAAATATCTCTCAAACTTTTACACCTTACAGTCGTTAAGCATAACAAAATTTTCCTGATATTTTTCCGTCACCTTTGTCAAATTATATATCAACTTTCTACGCCCAGAAAAAGGAAAACTTTGTCGAGATATCATGACATTTTATGTGATATTATTCTCAACTGGAGAATTCAAGGTAAAGGAAAACTCGTGATAACTGCTTGTGAATTTATTGTAATGACGTTAATTTTCACGTAATTGTGTAACTTTGCTATGTGTGAACAAAACTAGAGACGGGAAAGTTGGCGGACAATTTCAAGAGATGTAAATCGTTGATGTAATGTCGCGCCGCAAGCGAAACGTTAAACGAAATCTCAATTTTACCCGAAAAAAGCGCTCAAAAATTTAAATAATAATTATCATAACTTTTAAGTGAATTAAAATATAATTGTAGAAATTGTTAAACTTAAAAAAATTTTAAGGATTAGATTTGTATTGATTTTTGAAATACAATTTTAGTGAAATGTATTGCAACCTTTTGTTTTCTCCTAATGGATTCAAAAGTGTCTCGGTAGTTACTAAATTAGATTTTTATTGCGCCCCATAAAAAGCAAACTCCCATTTACCAAGATTTAATTACGGCGGAGGAAATCTCTGCGAAGGTTACGGTTCCACGAAGAAGGAAAATTAGTGCAGTGCAAGCCATCGAATTGCATTCGAGATAATTTCCGCTAACAACAGTGACGCAGCAAGAACAAAACCACCCCAGCTCTGAAAACAACTCTAGAAGTGTATTTCCGCTTCTGCTAATGAGAAGCGAATCCCAAAGAAATACAAATAGTAATGTAGAATTACCAGTCAATTAAAATATGAAAATAAATTGAAGAATTTGCAAGAAACGCAAAATTAAAAGTATATACGAAGTCTGTAATATTTATCATGTAGATGAAACTTAACGACAACAATTACTTCATATTTTTTATCTTACCTTTATCTCTTATCGTCTGTAGTATTATACTGAAGAAGACAACAAGTCGAAAACGTAGTTGCTTAGTTCATCCGTGGTGTATTCTCAGAATTTATTTATCCAATGGCATAAACTTAAAGCAATATAATATTTGATGCATTTTTAATGCAATTGAAGATTATAGAATTGCAGAAAGTTCCAAA
The DNA here is from genome assembly GCA_027575565.1 of Diploeciton nevermanni. NCBI lineage: Eukaryota > Metazoa > Arthropoda > Insecta > Coleoptera > Staphylinidae > Diploeciton > Diploeciton nevermanni. Next base: position 1,597,281 of record JAODIE010000005.1, read on the forward strand.
TAGTCATTGATGGCAAAGATCGCGCATTCTTTATGTTATTATTGTAACTCGCGACCCAATTTTCTAGACGTACAAAAATAGGGTTTATATGCATTACGCTTACAATATGCATTAGAAGATAAGAATTTTCAATGAATCTATGTTAATGTAAGATTATTTATTAAAAAGACCGTTTAGAGCTTTACTTAATACTTAAAATGATTAAAAAAGTGAAAGATCATTTAAATTTTACAGTATGCGTATGAATTTATAATAAAAATTAGATAACAATCTTTGGTTTGTTTTTAACGATTGTGACCGGTTAAAGAAAGGCGTTATCTATCTGTGGAATCTATGGTTTATTAAGACATAATCTAAATAACCAAGCAGTCCAAACTGATGCTTATTGTATGACCATTGAAGATATTACTAAGAAGCGAAATTTATAGTTTGGTAACTAATAACAATGCAAGCACCACGGTTCAATTGCTGCAAACTTATTGGTATGATCTTCATCTACATCTGTACAACCCCTATCTTTCAAGCCACAAGCCCAAAAAATTCTACAAAAACAAAATGTATTTAAGAATCCTAAGACTAAGACCAGGAATACCTGTTATCCTAGGCAGTGTACCGAAATACAATCATCGCAACGTTCAAAGTATGAAAATTGATACAAATAGTATAATGTGGATTTTACATAGAACTAGATTGACCAACAAATATTATCGCTTCTTGATATTTAATTAGAGCATATTTTGCAAAGCCCAACACTAAATAATTTTTAATAAAAACATAAAGAATTTGAGTTATTTCCATCTTTGAATGACTCCAATCTTAATGAACTCCTTTCGTATTCCAGTAATTCCTTTATTTTCGTGCTTTTAAATAAATGAATCAAATGTAATTCATTTTGCATTAATCGACAATAAAATCGTGAGTATAAAAATGCTATCTGCATTCCTTATTACAGATTAATTGATAAATAATAAGAATGAATTCAGTATGAACTAACCAATCAAACTTAGAACGTATGAGCATTGCGGCATACGCCACAACCCAAAGCAAATTCTTCGCCTGTAGCTGGATGCTTTACGTGAAGAGGACATTCTTCACCTTCCAATTGTTTAGCTTTCGAACCTGCAACAATAACAACAAATAAAGTAGTATCAAACAGTGAATTCAAGGTGAGAATCAGGTACCTGCGGGGCAGAATGGTAATTCATTCTTCGGTAAATTTGTAACTCGTTGGAAATCATCATGGCACGGATTACAGAAATGCGTGGTACCAAAACAAAAGAAAACCGCCACAGAACAACAATAGCGACATTTATATTCCAGGAAATCCGTGCCATGTTTGGGACACATTTGCGCCCTTGCTACATCTGAACAAGCACCACAGACAAGTTCCCGAGGGTCGTATTGTTCTCCAATTTCGGCGTCACATCTAGCTTCACCTCCATAATAAGCCTAAGAACACAAGTATTCAAAACTAGACTAAGAAAGAGTATATGATAAAAGGTAAACCTTATTACACTTGAAGCAAACATAATAAGCATAACGATCCATGGCGTACGTTGCAGGATCATTATAAAAACGGGCACCTGGTGCCACTATTGCTTCTGTTGTGTGCAATCCTTCGTATTCAAGACGCATCAATGCTTTACGACGGACATCTTTGTAAAGTTCATCAACAGGAGCAAGTAGATCAATTAAAACTTCATGCTTCATCCCAGTCTGTAATAAATAATAAAAGAACAAAGTCAAATATAGCAATTTAGGATACATTTTCTTATACTTTAATGCTTACCTTACAGATTGGACATTGTGAGAATCCAAAAGTAATCCTAGGTCCAATCCATCTCTTTGTCAAGACTGCTTTACAACAATGCAAGTGAAAAACATGCCCACACTTCAGTTGAATAGCAGGTGAACAAGATAACGCTTCGGTGAAGCAGATCATACACATATCATCAGCGTCCTGTCTAAGTTTAACTTCCTGCGAACAACCATGGAGGCATGGTAAACAATTGCTTTCATTCTGAACACCTCCACACATATGTCCGCAGCTAAGAAGTCTTGAACATGCCGTCTTGGCATATTCCTAAAATAAAACGTCAGTCTACTGATGTTAGGAATATATAAGAACAGTCTCTTACTTGGCATTCTTGATCAGCGCAAACATTCCCAATCGCTAATAAGCCTGAACTCCCAACAGCACCGCAAAATCTGCACACTCCTGTAGCACCTGCACCTCGCGTTCTCGTTCCACCTTCTCTATATTCAATCAACGCTTTTAATGTCCTAGCATCTGCCAAAGCTAACAACCAGAACAATTTAGTACGTCCGCAACCTTCATGTAGTTCTACTTTTATTGCTTCCTCTTCCTCTTTGCAGACTTGGCGTTGATGGTTTCTGGTTTTGCGGTGAAGATGTAGGAACCGATCACATTCAGCACATAAATTTCCACAGATATTGCACTGAATAACTGCGTTTGTCTCTCCATCATCGTGATTGGTGCATGTTGGACGTGGCTGCGATGGTTGGTCATCTGATTTACTCCATTGACCTGATGACAATCGTTCAACATGGTCCTTTTCAAGAACACAAAGTGATGCTAAAGCTAGCCATAGAGTAGGTGTCTTTAAACATGAATTGGGTACTCGTTGATCTTCTGATAAGTATGTTAGGTTTAAAATATTTTGCGCTATGGCACCTTTTGTTACAACTGCCCAAGGTTCTGATAACTTACCCTAACGAATAACATGTCAAATTCAAAGTAAAATGAAATAAGAAAGAAATACTTACAGATGCTAAATCTTTGATTAAATGCACAATAACTTCTGCCAACTTTTGACTGACACTTCCTCTCATCCACCATCTTGTTTTAGCGCAGTCTTTTGTAATAGTCCCATTTGAGGTCACGGTGTTAATATCTTTGGCGGATGTCCCAGATGAGTTTTTACTTTTCAATTTTACTTGGACAGTCAGTGCTTTTGCAATTACACTTAAAAATATGTCAAGTATTCCAGGCGTGTTTGAATCAAATTTGTTTTCTGTTTTATTGGTTGCTGCACACACAACACTAAAGTCTTTAGGTGGAAGTTTTGCAACTCCAAGTAGTTTGGCAAAGTTCTCAGGTGCTATTTCCGGAAGTATTCTTCTCAACAATGAAGTAACTTGTCTTTGAACTCTTGCGCTTCCTGTGTGCAACAGACTTAATAAATCCCCAATCAACCCACCTTGCTGAGACAAATAGGACCTTCCAACAGAACTTCCAGAGAGTGCAAGAACCATCGACAGCATCTCAAAGCAATAGGTATCTGAACATTTGGAAATATCCTGAGTTGCTATTAATATTTCCGGGTTACTTCCAGACGTAATAGATCCTGTACCAGTTCCTGAACCTGAGGTTGATGTTGTCAGAGAGCACAAACTCATCTCCCATTCTTCCCTTAAATGCATTGTTTCTTTCCTAATTGCTTGTACAATATGTACGATGACTTGTTTTTGAAGGTGAGTTAATTTACTTCTGCTGAAAAGAATTCCAACCATGTGCTCTTTAAGGTCATTACTTTCCTCCAGTGGATCCATACATTCGCTAAAGGAGTGTGAAGGAGTGTCTTTGTCTGCATTGCTTTGTTGATCGGCAATCAGCTTTCCAAAAACTTGTGAAGTAATCAAACGAAAAACTCTTAATGTCTCTGATTCGCAGTTTCGTTGCTGTATCGTAGTGGCATTGTATTGTTTAGCAACTTTAATGGTCTCACCATCAATGTATCCGAGGACTCTCATTTGACGAATTCGGATTGAGTTATCTGGTCCTTTAAATTCTAAGCGAATAACACATTCACTGTGCTCGTACTGCATCATAATTGGGCAATTTACCCAACCCCCAACCAAACGGGTTTCAATTTCAACATTGCGTAGTTTAACAAGTTCATCAGAGTTTGTTCCAGCGTAGATTACAACGCTTGTTACTTTGTTCTAAAAATGAAACCAAGTTGATAACGGTATTAGGTGGTACAAACAGTACAAACTTACCGCAAGATCTCGACAATTATCAATATGAACAGAAACCAATCTCGGATGTTGTCCTTGTCCACACGCAATAACAATACTCTTAGTCTTATTCCTGTCTTCATCCCCCGACTCCCAAAATGTTTCGGTGCTTCCATCCAACAAGGAACCCACCATTGCTTGTCTACTACTAGCTTTCACCTCTACCAAAGCAGTCAAATCTTTCAAACTCTCGACGGAAACCTGCTGATTAATACTACTCTCATGCATGGAAACAGTCGTATCCTCAATCTCTTCACTCCTCGATAATATTTTGCTTATATTGCTAAACACTTGAGATCTATGCAAAAACGAATGGTCTGATGGTGCAAATCGCAACCCCCAACATCTTACAGCCATCTGCTGCAAAGCTGATCCCATTGGAAGCAAGACCATCAAATCAGCTACAGTTTGCAGCAAGTTATGAAAGGTCCCAGGAAGTGGATGCACTGCTTCTCCAGCAATGCTGATATCAGATAAGGGATGATCACAAATACGCATTTCATGATCGTCCTGCTTCTTGGAAGGTTTATTATCATCATCCGTCTCTGATTCAAGTTCCGCCGGTATTAAAGAAGTAATGAACCACCAGAGAAGGTCATGAAGACATACTGGTTGCGTTACCGATTTCAATAACCAATTAAGGGCTTGCATTGCGTACACTCTACACATAGCCTTTCTCAAAGCTTGCTTCATAGCTAGTTGAAGTGATTCCAAATCATGTTGTTGAACCAAAAACATCATAACAGGTCTTTGAAGTAAAGTCAAAGTCTCTAGGTTATTCTCAGAGTTTAATGAGTGATTTGACTGACTACTAGTAGCAACTATTGAAGATCCATCCATTTTGGGAACTAATTTTTGCAATGTAGCAGATGGATGACAAAGAAGGGATGATCCGCCTTCATTTGCAATCTCACTACTGCTATTGTTTCTTTTTCTTAGCATGATAACTCTTCCATCCAAACCGGCTTTCAACCATGGAATGCCATTAGTTCCCATTGACACTGAGCGATGAAAACGTCCACCACGTGTGGGATCTGTGTCTTCTTGAAAAGAAACATCTGATAAAAGCCTTGGGCCACTTCCTCCATTTGTAGAGCCACATGGGCCTGGTAAGAAACCTTCACAAATACTCTGTCTTCTTAAGACCTCTTCATAAAACGGACTGTTCTCAAGCGAATAAGCCCCTAACGCTTCTAAACACTGAAACGGTGGCAATGGACTAAAAGGTCCTCCAACTTCAGGTGGAGAACTGTGTTCAGATACTGAGGGCATCGAAGAAAGAAGTTGAGATTGCCTTCTGGGCGGCGATAAGTTTGAATCAGCTGCACTCGCGAGGTCCAATAAGAACATCGCATTATTCTTCATAGTAATATGAGCATCAATTCCGATACTGGTAGCTGGAGAGATGAGAGATCTTATTTTACGGCGTGTTAGTGACTTTGACCGAGTTAAAGATTTATGGGATTTCATAAATTTTTCTCTGCAACCTTCACAAAGGAGATACCAACTACTTCCGGCTATAAAACAAAAACGTTAAGAAATTTTTAAGTGTGAAAATTTAATGTACTTACGAACACCACCTTCGCCACAATTTCCAGCCCATCCCAAACAATAATTTCCTCCTGAATTATACCCCTTGCTTCCAGAATGATGACCACAACCTGGATGAACCTGTTTCATGTGGTAGGTCACTGGGTGTGGAAAACATTCCCCACACAATTCGCAGAGGGTTTCTCTTTCATTGGTAGACTGAAGAAAACTACTGAGACCTGTTTCATCTAGATAATTCTTCATAGGTTTTTTCTTTTTTTGTTTCTTAGATTCTTTCTCAGTTGCATTATTTTTATCTTTATCCTTATCTCTATCTTTTGAAGAAGACATCTTTTCATATTTCTTGGTTTTAGAAGAAGAGTGAAGAGCATGTGTTGGTGTTGAGGCGAACATCTGCTGCGTTATGGCTGACATACAATTTGTTGTTAATTCCTCCCACAGATACACCAAGCACTTCAATGCAGGTGGAAGAACAGACACAGTTTGCATATGATACCCAGTTGAATCACTAAGAACATCTTCTTTGATAACATCAGTCAATTTCCTGTTTCGAGTACGATTTGCACTTGCATTCTGTGCGGATCTTGTTAGACTTTCCAAGGTAGATGGCTGAATATGAAGATAATTCCCTGCATTAGAAACTTCAACACTATGTCTTTGCCGTGCCTTTTCTTCCTTGGTCAACTCCTGATAACGCCTCTCGACTGGATGTGTAGCATTGTGACGAGTTACGACAGTTGCCCCTTGTTTAGGTAACGTTGGGTGAAACTTTAAAAATGATGCACAAGCCATTGCGTCATGGACAATGCCTTCATGCCATAAAAAGGCAGCAAAAACAGCTCGTAAAGACTCAGCTACAGATGGACTGAGAGCTTCCTTGATAGGTTCTGCTGTAGGGTAAGCAACTTTTGAACTGGCAGGCAATTGTTGAAAGTGCGCTGGAGATATAGCTCGTTTTGTGCGTTGTTTAGTAATTGATCGATCCTTCCTGATCATTTTAGGTGACAGTCTTTCTTCCTTCACAACTGGTCCTGCTGTTCCAATAGAGAAACTTCCTTTTACAACTAATGAAAGAGCATTGCTGGAGTTTTCAGGAGATGTTTGTGTTCCAGTTTGAGTTAATTTCTTTGAAAGACTACCTTGATGATTATCTTGTAAGAGGCTTGACTGGCCATCACTAGATTCCAAAGAGGTCTCCTTAGGACTTTCACTGCGCATGTGAAGACTACTTCCAGTTGGGCTTAGACTTGGAAATACATTTGGTTGACTTGATAGTGAATCTCTTGTAATACTGCTAATAAAAACAGAGGTATCAGAGCCACTTTTGCCTGAAGCAGATACATCGAGACCTGTTACCAATGGAGATATCCCAATGCTTCTTGGTGATCCACCGGATTCTTGCCCAGTTTGCCCTATCCCAACATCAGTATTAGACTTTTGTGGAATAGGGACAGGCAAAGAACATCTGCTACCCAACTTCGGAGACATATTTCTTGGGCTACATCCACGTTTTGGTGTGTCTGGTGGTGTGACACCATTACCATTAGCTCTACTTTCGCCAATTGCCTTTACCAACTCTTTAACCGACACTCCACTATACTCTGGTTCTTTGTGTTCCTCACTCTTCTCCGTTTTAAACCATTTTGGAAGACTTGATAGCTTCGCGTCTTTTTTATCCCTTTTTGGTACTTTAGGAAGATCTGTTTTAGAAGTCTCCCCAAATACAAATGGATTTCCTGCATGTGATCTTGTTGCTGAGTCTTGTTTGGATAGGACAGTAGGAGTCACAATAGGATTAAACGCGAAGCCAACATCTGGAGGAGTTGGAGATGGTGTAAATTCATATCCTTTCTTTGTAGCATTAGATACGCAAGGTTCAATCCCAATATCCTTAGGGTTGACTATTCCTAGGTATAGGGTGTTGTTATGGCCCATTGCAAGTGACCACGCTTCGCCATCAGTATTAAAACAATATTTCTCCTTTGTGGCTTGATCAAGATGCACCCAACATCCATCCGAGTTGACAATATATTCACTCACACTTATTCTATTACCTAGAACTAACATTCCCACAGGTGGTGCTTTTAAACTCGGTCTAGATCTTACATTGTGACCGGAAGCACCGCATTTGATGACTTGGTACCCACCATGAAACCCTGTCGATGCTTTCCGTCTGTCATGAATCTCTGGAAGTTTCCTCATAATTGTCTCTGATATAACTTGGTCTAAAATTGACTTGGGTTCTTCAACGGGTAGTAAAAGAGTCTTGCCGAGGTGCTGATTATATTGGAGACACCATGCTTCAATGATTGGAATAGGGCAGTATTGTTTGATGGTATCAGCTGACAACCTCAACCAAACTCCGTCATCATTATGAATCTCATCAATAAATGCAATGGTCCCATTAACATGAACCACGCCAATTTGTTCAGACTGTAGGGACGGATGTGCTCTGACTCTTAACCCAGCTGAGTTTTTAGCAACAAACTTCCTTAGCTTACTAGGTTGGTGAATTGATTTCTTTGCCAGGTTCTGACTAGGTGGTGTCATTCCTTGTGGAGGTTCCTTAACCTCCACTTTAAACTGCTCCTCCATCTCAAACCCATCAATATTGATCAGAATTGAATAACATCCAATTGACGCTGGAGTCCATGTCGCGGAATAAGTTCCATCACTATTGGGCCTCACCAACATATTCTCACTTGCTCTCTTGACGGGAGGAGAAATATATCTCAACTCTTCGAATGAATAATTCTGATAGGATTTCATCACCGTAATCGAATGGAAACACATCTTATCTCGAGTTGTTGCCTCGTAGGGATGATGGAGACTTGGTGGCGGTAAGCCCCCGAAAGTCAATGGATCAGGTTGGCTTACCCTACGCATTTTACGACCTGCATCACAATCTCCCAATTCTTTTTTATCGATTGGAATGGCTTTAACTTCAACCCGCATGTTGGGCACATGGACTACATCTTTGTATTGATCGCAGGTGATTACGGTGATGACTGCGGGCCACCCACAGCGAAGTTCCTCCAGGGAGTAGACAACATGGCATTTTGATGGATCAACACGACTTCCAGGCTGAAGCCATTGAGCGAGACGTCCTCCGGAAGATCCAGCAACACAGCCTACGAAGTCCCGGAGAAAGAGGCGTTCATTGGAATGAACTCTGAAAAGGATTATTTCATTATTTAGTTAACAGTTTGAAGGTGCTTGTAAATTTGAATCATGTTGGTGTAGTGATGAAGCAGGAAACATAAAACAAATCAAAGCATAAACAAATCCGTGTTAATCATGGTCAATTGTTGCGTTGACTTGCTGATTCAAGTACAGTTGAGAACGGTTGAAACTATGCTATGCTACTGTAAAGTACTGCAAAGAAATGAATGACTATGACTAAACTTGTTATCCTTGCCCACATCTCTTTCTCTCTTCAACATCAACGAAATCAACTGAATCATTTCCCCCTCCTTTCAAGTCAATACAAGCTCAAAGCCAAACTCCGCTTGTCTGACTTGTTCACTCAGTAAACTTGTCTGCTTTTGCTTTTCAGTCCAAGTTTCTCGTTCAGTCTGTGCGCGTCGCATTTTCCCACTTTCCTTGACTTAAGTCCATATGAAAACGGTGAATGAGATTAATTAGTGTTGTGTTTGGAGCAGCGATGCAATGGGGTGTCGCCAAAGTGAAAAGTGCGTATAATGTGCGTACAGGATGAAGAGCATCCAGAGGACAGCAGCGGGGGTGGTGCGCGTGTGGCTGTTGCTGTGCGTGATACTCTCGGCGGCGGCGGCCATCAGTGTACAGCGTGGGGATAATTTTAAACTGTGCGACGTGCGGGGCTGCAATTGCACGACGCAATCGGCGTGGTTGATTGTTAATTGTACATTTGACTCAGAACAAGTGAGTTGCAATTTTAATTTATGCCAAAAGACCTAAAAATATCGGTTCTTAACAAATAATTCTGCATTATTACTTATGTAGATGTAACATATGACGTAATAATCTGCATAAAACCTTCCCAAATCGTTACTCTATAAAAAAAAAAAAAAAGCTTTCAAGGATAAAAATAATTACATGTTCATACTTTCTCCAATGTCACAATGAAATTGAATGCAACATGCACAGTACCTAAGGTACATTGCCACTATTCTAATAATTATACATCATCTGTAGCTAGGCATTATCTCCACCGTATCATATCATTCCAGTCCACAAGTCAACAGTGTCAACAAGTCAAACAAAAGTAAAGATATTCCAGCTCCCAGAATACACATTCTAAACATGCATATAATGTGTATTTTTAGGCAATGTCGAGACTACTTACTCAAGTACTTATGCCAGACATATATGCATTATAGTGAGTTCAAACAAGTTCTATAAGCAATATTCGAGGAAAAAGAATAGAATGTGAAGGTAATATAAATTGCGCAAAATGACAACAAAAAGAATGGATAAATTAGTATGAAAAGATGGGTCACATGAATATTACAATTGATTACAATGTAATTGCTGACAAATTAACGCACAAAGTTACTGAGTTAACAAGTGAGTTGTGATGAAGCACGTGCTTTATGATGGTGCTCATTATCTGCACTTTTGCAAGCGGCAGAACATGCTGATAGTGAATTGTTTGCGCAATGACAATGTATCGTGTAGTTAAAATTATCTGTTTCCGAGATAAGACTGCATTTATGCAGTTGAATATAATTAGTTTCCTCCTGATGAATATTTTATTTTCCTATCCGTGAAATTATGTTTTACGGTGGGTTTCAAAAGTCCAAAATCGGCTTTGATTCTATTTTCTCAGAGAATAAATACAACGAGGGTGTTGTGCCCCGCATACCTCAACAACTACCAACAACAGCACCCTCGCATTGTTAACAATACACCAGTGAGGGTAAAATTATCGCTTCCTTCTTCTGCACTTCTTTCACTTTAGGCTCTCAATAGATCGTTGGAACCCTCTTCTGTTAAACGACTCAACCACGCTATATCATTCGTCTTTTTTTCTCCCACACTCTTGGGAAACCGTCATTAGTCATTTCTCTCTCTCTCTCTCTCTCTCTCTCGCTCTCTCTCGCTCTCTCTCTCTATCCGCGTTCATTTTACGTCCCATACGATATGTGGTTTATCGCACAAAAAGCTCCGCGACAAGTCTCGACAAGTTCTAGCGTTACTCACTCGAGTTAAACCTGTTGGGGTTCCAACGGATCAAATAATGCCATTATAAAATAAGAAACTTGAAAGCATTGTTAATTTCAAATTTCTTTTGTATTAAGATTGTATGTAAAAATGAAGCTGAAATTATAAAACTAATTCCAAGTCTAGTCTAAACTGTACAACTTGAGCCAGTTTTAGTGTTTTGCCTTAGATGATGTTTACTGCACTCCTCGCCTCTTTCTTCTTAAGCCGAAGACGTTAAGAAGTTGAAGCTGATGCGCAATACCAACCAGTTGGTAGCTCTTAGGTAGCTACAGGTTATTTTTACCTTCTTCACGGTCTTCGACAGACACCTTTCCTTGCCTACTGCTGCTTCAGTTGCATCAGGTTAAAGTCACTTCTAAAACGCTCCCAGTGGCACCATTAAAAATGCTTCTCAAAGCGGTTTATCTCTTTAATTGAGTTTTCTAAATGAGAAAATGTTGAAAAACAGACACGTGGTACTGTTTTACGTCACACTCCAGTCAGTCTACTTCTTAAAAGTCAGTTTTTTCAAGTTTAAGGAGGTCTCACAAGCACATTGTGCGTAATTCAATTGCATTGGGGGGCGAAGGCGAAGACAAGCATTTATTATATCAAACCATATGCTCAAGTTATTTAAGCCGTTTACTGAGAACTTTTATGGGTTTAGAGAATTTAAGTGTGCATGCTGGCACACTAGCAAGTGTACCGCATAAACAAGTGTGAGTAATATTTATCAATTAAACTATGAAAAATGTAATTTGGGACAATATGATGAATGATATTGAGCAGTTTTACAATGAAAACCCTTTAACCTTGATGGTAATTCATGAATGCGAATAATAATAATAATAATAATAGGCAACTTTTTTTTTTCTTAGAAATGTTAAACTACTGATTACGCACTTGCACTCTCTATATACCCGCTTCAATACATTAGTGTAACACTGTAATAGAGCCCCGATTATAATTTTAGAAATGGCACTTCCTGTTGAATATAAAAATGCACCACGCCGCGCGCAAGCCACACATGTATTCAAACTTGCGCTACTGAGCAAGAGCAACACACAAAAGCTAAGGCACTTTGTGTGCTTGCGTCTTCTTGTGCATCGCTTCTTTATTTCTAGCATTTCAATGCTTGTCACGGTGATGTTTTCGAGAATTTCTTTAAGAAATAATATTTGCAACCTAAAGAAGTGCAATATCTGAGTAAGTGAAGAAGGAGTACGTACAGTGGAATGCAGTTAAGAAGCTGCTAATTAAAAATACGAAAAATTAAATGATTGTAAATTGCAGAAGAACACAGAATGGAACATACAATGGAACTTCAACTTTCAGGAAAAAATACATTTTTGATCGAGTTGATCAATCAATTAAGACACCAGCATCATATTTTATAAACAGGTCTAGCGCACTGCTTGCACTTTGTACTGGGAATATTAATTACTCAACCTTCCATCTTTCAATAAGAATCAACGAACGGCAATCAACCTTATTCATTATTTTTATTCTCATTCTCGTTACTCTTGCCATTATTAAAACGAGTCTTGTTCCACTTACACTCCTCATAGAATATGCACAGTTGGTGCTAGTTGTGAATGCCTCCACGTCCCGTATTTAGCACGCACTTAAATTAATTCGAGCGGCAAATCGAGTGAAACATGCATCGCGCGCAGGTCAGATTTCTATGTGTCAGTCAATAAACAGATGAGTAGTTAGTAATTAAATCAATCTATTGGCAAATATAATCAACGTGGAACAGTGGTGCAAGAAAGGATTTAAATTTTAAAATGCAAGATGGACTTGTATTGTTGATGTTAAATAGATTGACAAACGAGTTGTCAAGTTGTCTAGATATATTCTCTTCAATGGTCAAATGTGAAAGTTATTTCGACTTGAGTGTATCACTCTCAATCAGCTGCTTGCTTTCTTCCAATATCTAATAATAACATTGCCATTTGCAATGATTGCAACAGTGCAATAACAGGATAAGGCACATCTGCAATGACTCATGCGTTTGTTTTGTATTGTCAGATGATTTCATTCTCTACACGTGTGTCAACTGCGTTTGCTTTTCCTTGCTTTGATGCGATGAAATTGAATGCAATTTTAGTACGAATTACGCGAATACAAATTGTGTGGAATCCGATTCGAATCTGACTTAGCTCACATAGTGAGTGCAGACGCCAAAGCAGACCCAACTAGTAGCCAGTAACTAGGCACTAGTCATAATATAACGGATTCCAAAATTAACGCCGGTAGATTTATGAGCACGTTCTGCATTCCATCGCAGTGCGAGATGTGTGCTAAAAAAACGACACAAACAACGAGAAAAAAAACTAAGCTTCTCCGAAATTATGAATGTATAAAAATTGAACAAACCATGTAAGAAAAATAGAAACTGAAATCGTTTCAGTCCTGTTATCATTTTTATGACCAACCAGGAACAGATTATTTCCGAAAGTAGGTAAAATTCCCGTCTTATCATACACACACTTCCTGCCTAAATATCTATAAGTCCACCAGTCTTGAACAATATTCCCAGTTCATTGAACGTAACGTGACAACTTTGCTGCTTGAAATTTCAATCATTCATACAACACCCAACTATTTCAAGCTCGTAAACAATCGATCAACATCCTTCTTATATATATATATATGACTGTGATGAGTACACAATGATCAACATTGGTTCATTCACTTCTACTCTCCACTCATTAAAAGAGTGCAGCATTTGCTGCATCTTTTGTTTCAACTGATTAAGAACATGAGAGTTAAACGAGTGTGATAGGTCAATTCAATTCAACTCTCCTCTCCTGCGAGTCCTTTACGCCTCTTTCGAGAGAAGTCATCCGGGATGTCTGTGATCAAATACCGGCGGCACGACAATACTGAAGGCAGACATGTCGCGCCCGCCCTGCGAGTAATTACTCTTTGTACTCCTCTTTCTTCGCCTGCAGTGCAAAGTAACTGGCGTAATTTAATACCCGTGCAATTCGCACGCAGGAACGCCGTTTCTTATTGGGTTCAGTTGGCACTCGAGTTGGAAATAGAATAATTACGTGCAGTCTTTAATTTGGGGCTGGGTTGGAATTCCGCACGTAATCCGAGGGACAAAAGTAACTTTAGCGGTGCAAGCCAAAAGGATTGGTGGAAAATGTCCGAATGCTTTTCGGGGAAATTCAACGAACGTGCGCAGGCGGCGGCGTTAAAAATAACGTACTGCTGAAGAAATAATCAGAGGCAATCGCCCTTCTCTCTTCGTTGGAAATATTCTATAAATGGGAGAAACCTCACTTTCAATTTTAATTAATTTGTTTTAAGCCATATTCCTCTGTTTATTGCCTTACTTGCTTGGTCTTCTTTGAATTTTCGAACTTGACATTCGTCCACTTCCTCCATGTAAATATTGACAGGAGGAAGGAAATAAAAGGCGGCAAGATGTGTGCTCGAGCGTGATTTTATCATGGCGGAATGTGTCTTCCTGACTTCTTCCTATTACACCGTGACCGTGGCAGGCAGGAAACGAATATTTTTCGCCAGCGGAAGGACGAGGCAAACAAACGTGCGTACGCGAGTACTCGTGAGTAAACATTGAGTATTCATAGCTCGTCTTTAGCGAGGCCTCATCCAGTGGCAAGGAAAAATATTAAACGAAATATAAATAACCAGGTAATGAAGCAAACAAGAAGACAATTGGAAAAGTAATATCTTGCAATAAGACTTGACCTACTTAATCATTGTAAAGGGATTTAAACACTGACAGGAACTTATTAAGAATCTAATTTTCTCCGAAACGAATCGAACCCAACTCGATCAACATTCAAGATTGAGCAATTACCTCCTATTACATCATACCATATTTATCAATTAATGCCATGCCCCGCTTCAATCACGACGATAATCACATTTATTTACGATCGAAATACTCTAGTAAACCGAAACAATCCTTCTGATCATAACATATTATTTGAAGTTTTTAAGGATGGGTCTAGTTCCGTAGGAAAATTATTCTCATAGTTATTTGGGGAGAGAGAATAGAATTGATAATTGGCAAGGAAGTGCATTTTCCACACCGATGCACACGCAAATTGATACAATCGCGTTTATTAAGGGCTCCAGGCCCGATGTCAGAAAAGTTGACTCTACTCACTTATTCCTTGTGTTATTCTTTTGTATTCCTTATTTGAAAAGGAATTATAACGAACTAAAAGCTGTCATTTAATTCATGTAGAATATTTGCATTGAATAAAGGTGCAAATTATGTAGCAACAATTATAATTTATTGTCGGCGGAAAATAAAGAAAACATGAGAAAAAGTTGCAAAAATAGACGCGTGAAATAACACAGAATAAAATTACAACGCAACCTTGCACGCCCGCAGCGTAATTACTCAAGCATTGGGAACGAAAACAGCATGCAACAAACTTAACACGCACGCATTAAACAACACACTGTTGTTTAATGTTAGAAGCGTTGTTAAACGCCCACCAGATGGATAAACATAGTTAACAATAAAATCATAACTGATGGAGTTAAAACTGATTTAACGTCACAAATGTTTGGGCTTTTTAGGTGAATTGATTGCAGTTCTTATTTCATGCTATTTTCATTATTTCTGTTTTATTAGAATGTCGATTTGTACAAAAACTCAATCCCGCCAAACACATTTGAGCTTAACATCGTCGGCGGCATGCTGCTCACCGTCCATGAGCTCAGCTTCCGAGAACTCGCTGGATTCGGTTTGTTCTCCGTCGAAGGTACAAAAATGGTAGTCCTGAAGGAGCAAGCCTTCGACAACATTCGCACCGCTTCAGTGCTAGATGTGCGTGTTTCAAGATGCAATTATTTGCTGCTTGACACGCGGGCATTCAAGAATATGCTTGTAAGTATTGTGTTACTTTTCGATTTATTTTTGGAGCGCTAAAATTGTGCATCATGTACTAATTTTATCTTAACTTCTGAAACTATGCCCGTTTCTGCATTTAGAATTATACCAACTTCGTATTTCACAGTTGTAATTTCGAAGGTTTTCCTCGGCAATCACATTAAATATTAGGGAAAAATGCGTGACACGCAGGCGTGACGAAACTAACATCGGAATTTAACAGAATGTGTGGCGCCTGTTGGTCCCCGAAATTATTCATTGCTTCACAGTCTGATGATGAGGCTCACTACCCGCACAACTTCCGCCTTTACGTCAATTGTATAGTAAAACTAACTTTTGGCCAATCAACTCATAAATTCAATCGAATATTAATGTACTACACTAATTTCTGTTCACTTTATAGACTTCAATAAGATGCGATATAAGCCACTGTGAACAAGTCGAAATTCGAAATGGTGTCTTCGGACGCCTTCAAGAAGCGAAAATCAGTCATGTCCAAGGCCTTAACTTAGCTCAAGGAGCATTCCTCTTTGAGAACCAGACAGAGATTGGAAGACATGGGGTTGTTACCAATGTAAGTCACTTTCTCTTCTGTTGTACCGCCACTTTTATCACTTTTACACCACTAATTCTAATTGCAGATTTCATTCCATAACGTAACAATCCCTACAATTCCAACACGTGCTTTCGTCTCAGCTCTCTCCTCGATAGAGATCACCAACTGCCATGTGGACCTCGTATCTCCGAATGCCTTCGCCGCCAATGAAATCAGTGCCATCACAATGGCCAACTCCTATATTGGCACCCTAACCAGAGCGGCCATGAGTGAACGTACTTTAATCAAGTTCTTCCTGCTAAGAAACTGCAGTTTGGACGTTCTGAAGAGTCAAGCTATCATGGCGGCAATTAGTAATATAACAATTGAGTTTTCTTCGTAAGTAATCTCATCATAACGGCATTAAAAATCGGTTGTCAGTCGCGTTTTTTTTTTTTTTTTTTTTTTTTTTTTTTAGAATTAGACAGATTGATACAGGAGCCATCAACTGTTCCGTCACAGCTAATATCATCATCAGCAACAATAAACTTACTACCCTCTCGCCACACAGCCTAGTCTTCCGTGATTGGAACACCGTTATGCTGGAATCCAACATTATTCACCTCCTCCAATCGGAATTCCTCATCGTGCTCTACAACGAAGAAATCACTAGGTTCTCCTTCTCGGGCAATGAAATCCACTCGGTTGAACCACACGCTTTTGACTCCATCCCGGAACTGCAGCGAAGAGTCGTCCATTTCCGGTTCGACGATAATAGCTTCCATGAAGATTGCAGGTGCCACATGGATGAATGGATGTCCACTTTAATGAACGAGAGTAAAGATGTGGAGGGCCCGTTGAAGACAAGCTATTGCAAAGTCAACCACCTCATTGCTGCTTGCTTCAAGATCCACGAAGACCTCATTACAATGGCCAACTATACAACATTAGTATGTGGACCAGAGACTAACATTAGCTGTGAACCCTACCATGGTGTGACTAAGACGATCAGTAACTCGACGTTCACGCAAGAAGAGAAGAACCCACTTAAATTGAGCTATATTTTAGTCCTACTTGGTCTGGTTATCTTGGCTGCCAGCGGAACCATTATCATCATCCTAGTCCGAGGTGGATTATGGTTGAGAAACAAAGGATACTGTGTTAGATTCAAATATCAACCAAACGACAATGTCCAAGCCGACGATGAGAATGCCATGGTTGTAGAGGAGGCTAGAATGGAGTACCCCGAATTGACCAATGAACTCCTCCACGAATTACGTGAACAATTGAAAAACCCCGAGACCCACGACAAGGCCAGGGACCTAATTGAGATGCTTTATGAGCGGTTTGTGATTGAAGAAAGTTACACCAACAACCACAACAATAACAGGCAAGAAGAAGAAGCCCATCTCTATGAAGAACTAGGCAACATGCAGAATCAGACTCAACCGCAAACTCTGACTCTGACTCCAACACTACCCAACTTAGACCCAGATGACTTCCTCAAAGCCATGCAAGAGAAGATCAACTTTCCTCTGATTGATGCTGATGGGAATCATCTCCATTGCTCTGACATTGTTCCTGAGATCCAACAACAATATTCTGAACCTGCTGATGCAGCCGTGCACGTCTATTCAGAGTTGAAGAACAAGGCTGAAGGCGACACTAAGTTGACCACGTTGAATGAGGTCAAGGATAATACTCAAAGATCGAATGGGTCGATTCATAGGATGGCATTGCGACCACTGCCGGATAAGCCTGAGGAAGCTGGTCCTAGCACAAGAGGAAAATATTGATCTTGATCTCCGTGATATGATGAAGAAACGATATAAAGAGACGATTTATGTGCGTTACTGTGATAACTTTAATGAACTAATCTATAGTAAATTAATGAATTGTACATATTGTTTAAACATTTTTTTCATGTGCTATATATTATTTTAATCGCTTGATATCAATTGCAATAGAAGGAAACGGAAATAAAGAAATATGCGAACGAAACAAACTTTTGTTTAGTGTGTATTCGGTTGCATATGTCCCATGCACACCGCGCATTCGAAATTAATGCATCAAGATGCTTGAAATCGTGTCAAGTAATTGTTAATCTCCCAATTGCAAATTTATATGGTTATTTAAGTACACAGGCCGTAACCTTAGAGATCTGATTAATTTATGTCTAAGTCGACACGTTCCGAATGTATGAGACGAACATGTAACAGACTCATGCTCAATTTACGTCTGAAATTCAATTAAAAGCGACAGTCAGTGATACTCCCCGAGGCTGGACTCATGCTAAATAGGTTTAATAAGGATAAGTGCACTCATCCTGTCTAGTTGAGAACTAAATATATAATAAAATTGTTTGATCGAGTACTTGTTTTTGGTACACTAATTAAACTAATGTTGTAATGCACTTATTGACATATAATGGAAACACGAAATTTGATTAGACGCGCGTAAAATGCAAACCAGCGAGCGAGCACGAAGGCATCATTTTAAAGTGCAAGTGCACACAAATTGGCTTGTGTGTGGCATTCAACCGTTTTAATTAATTAATTGCACAAAGCGCACAGAGTGCATTAAATTCATAAAATTCCGTGCAAATGACAACCAATGTAAAGCCAAACAGTATTACTTCCATTGCATAGAGCAATGTAGTTTGCTTACTTTGTGCACTTTGAGTACTTTTAAATTAAACATTTTGCGCTTAAACGATTTATTAATTTAATCCCTTTGAAAATACGCATAAAATGCGTAATTCGATAGCTTTTATGCTCTGCTATGCACCACAGACCTTGCATGCGTCCCAGTGCAGCAAACGCAACCGATATCGATGTCGAGTGTCGAATGGCAATCTGCACAACGCCCGCCGACTGCTGCTTCTTGCGCACAATAGGCGCTGAATTGCAAGCCGTAGGCGGCAGGCGTAATCAACTTGGAAGTTAACGCGGCACACACCAACGTTAGAGGTAGTTGTGGCCCAAGTTGCGGTGGTAGCGAGCCTTGTGCAACCAGCCGCCCCCTGCGCTCCCCTCCCCATGCTTTGCTGGCTCTACGCGCGCCAAAGTCGACCAGAGTTTAGTGCGCTGAATGAGTGCCGGCGCGGTGGATGTCTGTTGAAAATTTCGACCAAGTGACCGGCAAATTCTCCAATGATATCATGAATAGTACTAGTATGGATTGAGTACAAGTTGTCATAGCAACGAGGCATCAAAACAACCGGCAACCGAGGAAATAAAAACAAATCAAGTGCTATGGAAATGGGCACATGTGAATAAGTAATTTATCCTAGCTGAAGGGATAACATTTCGAATTTGAGTTGAAAAGTAAGTATTATTTTTAGATGACATTGAAATATCTTTGAAACATGATCGCGCATAAATCAGCTAAATGTTAAAAGCGCTGCGCTGCGCTGCATCTTCATCGGTCAGCTGAAAAAGTGTTAATGTTGGCATCAACTAGTATCGATGGTCACTGCTGGGTGTTAAAGCGATGCGTCAATATTTGTTATATTACCATAGCATCGAGTTATATTACTCGAAACAGGACACTCGACGAAATGTGCTAATTGAAAGAAACTTCTCATCTCAACTACATTATCTCCAGAGAAAATTAAAAAGGAACTAGACATAAGGCAGCAGTAAATTATGTTCAGAAACTTTACTATTCACTTAATATTATAGAGAAAACTGCCATAGCCAGTTAAATTAAACAAACAAAACTTGTTTCTTTTTTCTTAATTTCAGTTTAGGAAGTGCTCGTGTTGAGAAAAAGTTTCCAATGCTTTTTCGTTCAAATTATGCGGTGGACGGCGGATAATGAAATCATTACTATTTTCGTGTAGCGAAGCGATAAATTTGCGTAATTTCGTTGTATTTTTAGTCATCTTTGCGTAGTCCCCGAAAACTTTAAACATGCCAAAAAAAAAATTCTATTTGCTGGCTCTAGCTATTGCATTATCACTTCCTGCTGTTATTCTCAGTTTTTATTGAGATACAATTGTGAATGAAAATTCTACGAAATTCTCGAAATTTTTCTAATTGAACAACCGGATAATGTGTCCCAAATTTAATGCGGTTAAGACGACACCAATCCCGACTGTTTAATGATGAATACTGCAAACAATGAGTTTATTAAAATAACAAGCACAGTAGTCAGTCAGACATTGCGCCATTCAAATGTGTTATATTTCGCAAGTCGTCCGAATAAATTTAATTTTTTACTTCAATTTGAACTTTTAATAACTCCGCACTCGTGCGCTGCGACCAAATTGTTAAGGGGTGGGAGGGTGGTTGATGAGGTGGAAAGTTAGCAAAAGTTAGAAGAATAACTTCACAACAAGGGCACCAAAGGTAATCCCATTTTATTCTGCTGTTTGTTAACCACATTCGGCATCCGCAGAAAATACGGCGCGCACGCGTAAAATGTTTTTCATTGTTTTGCGTCACGTCTCACGTACACAATCACAATCGCACAATGCTTTGGAAACGAAAAGACACATACTCCTTACGCCTGCACCTTTGGCACAGGAAACAAAAAGAACTGTGGAAAAGGCGAACTTTTCGATTTCGCCATTGAAAACAAATGCTATTCAATTAAGTTGCACAGGCAGACTAATAATTAATTCAGTACGGGAAATTCGTTAAATAAAGATTTAGCAAATGTTGAGTGACTTTTATTTACCGTTGAGCAAAGAATAAATAAAAGTTCAGCAAGTGCAGACTTGTGAGATCTTGAACTCAAGTACACACTGTAACGCTAAGGAGTATAATTCAAACAGAAAACATTCGCGCACACAACACCGGAAAGAAAATAAATGCCAAGTGCGTAAAAACATCTGGTGCCAGAAATAGACCAGATATAAGAGCAAATTAACATCTGAAAACCACGATATTGAATTGATTCGGTTCATCTGCGTCCTAAATCGTAATACACATTATCTTATCTCTGGCGTAGATATAAATTCCTTATCACCTTGATGCATACTGCCAACGTTGTGCAAGTCCCCTCTCGGCCTACGCTAGGCGGATATTTACACTCGCTTTTTATGTCACACTTTACTGATAAGCACTCCACACAGAGTGTAACCCAAGTCGGTGTGAGTAATCTGTGATTCTCATGATTGTAGAAATTTAGTCATCAGCAAGCTGTGCTACTGTCGACGGCAAGGAACAAAAGTGATGTGAATGAACAATAACTCACCACCATGACACGTTGTGAGAAGAACATTATAATGAAGATACTGTTGATTGGAGTATTGGTTCTTAAAATAAACCATGTATTGTCCATTGTCAACAGTCAGGATAATTTAGACATCACGAACGACTACAACTTTAACTGCAGATGGACTGGAGGGAGTGATCCTAGTTTGGAATGCAACTGCTTAAGTGGAACCGAGGTAGGCACACCTCACGTACATTTAAACACTACAAATAATCCCGCAACAAAACCTATTTCTTTGTAGGAGTTTACAATCAAAGACAACTCAATACCCCCGTATGATGTTGCATCAATCACCCTCCGCAACTGCAGGAAAATCACCCTCGAACCGAATGCAATCAGCTCAATGCGCAGTCTACGCGCGTTTACACTTGACGGGATTTCCTCAGTGGTCCTCCACCCAAACTCTCTTTACTGGCTTGGTGAGATTCGCTCTCGAGAAAACCTCGTGGATTGGGAGTCTTCAGTTCCATCACTCCGGCTTCGTCTGCTGAACAGTAACATCGAACTCATATCCAACAATGCAATTCACGGGCGCATTAACTACCTGGAGATCACCAACTGCGTTCTACAACATGTGTCCCCATTCGCCGTGAGCAACTTGCAGCAAATGCTTAATATCCGTATTGATAATACAAGCTTCAAAACTTTGGAATCGCAAAGTTTCAAAAAGTTCAGTACTGAAAGCTTGGTGATATCAAGCACTGTGTTTGATTCCATCCCAAGCAGAGCATTCTATGATATTGTCGTGAAGCAACAATTTGTTCTAGATAACATCACAATTTTGAATACGCTGAAACCATCTGGATTTATGATGTTGAACCCGCACCGATTTGATGTGATCAATAGTAATATCAATTCAATTTCCGGAAGTGGCTTCAAGGTGACCACAAGAGGACCAGTTAATATAAAAAATAACAACTTCAACTACACCGCAAATAGTGCTTTTCGAGGCATTTCTTTAAATAAAGAAGATCCCAATGCGTTTGAGACTATGCACTTTGAGAAGAACGTGTTTAACCACCTTAGCAAGGATGCATTAATGGTGGATGATGACTCCTTCCGCGCCGAATTTCTCCAAGTGCAATTGAGTGAAATGTGCGAGTGTGGTACCTTGGAGAGGTACTTTAGACATGGTGAAAATACCCTTGAATTAAGCTGCATTGTAGAAACACCCATTTCAACCAGTGAAATAAGAAAGGAATGGATGTCTGTTGACTCCTTCCAGAGAACGAGGTGCAGCCCCCTGGATACTAAAAGTGGGACTGCTTATATCATTGCAGGACTCTGTGTGATTTCACTAGTGGTGATTGGAAGTCTAGTTGGCTTGTACTTCTTCAAACTGCATCGGAGCAAGAGCTACGGTAGTGGGTCAACTGATAAGAATGGCAAGTTGAGTATGATTGTTCCGGACGGCAGGACGTATAAGGAAACCGAACTTTGTGTTATTGTGGAACGTGCAGATTTGCTCACTACCGACTTGTAGGTATTTTTATTACATGGTTGAATTGATGAAAACTGCTCATAATTTATTTGTCGTGACCTCTCTCGCGACATTGAGGTTGGACATTGACTGCTTGTGTTCGTAGCAATTTAGTATTATTAATTTCTGTGATACTTTTAATATTATAGTACGAAGATGAATAAATTATGTTCCTATTAACCCACTCCGAACTTGTTTAACCTTGTTTTGACTTGTAGAACGTAAAACTTAATACTGGGAAAACTCCCGAATAGAAAGACTTACCCAAAGGGCATCAATCCGTCCATGGCTTGTGTCACTGTGGGCGGTGCTGCTAAGGCCAGCCCTTTAGACAGGAGACTCCCGTGCGTTGCCAACGTCTGCGCAGCTACTGATTCCGCCATTTCCACATCGGTATCACACTCGTCGCCTAAACACCCCAATAAACTTAATAAAATTTAGGCAGTAATAATACGATTAATCTTACGGTTTAATCCTATAATCGGCAATTGCAGCTCCTTCTTAATCAAACTAGCTGCGCACATCCCACCCAAGAATGAAACTTCTGCTTCCAATTGCTTCAAACCAGCGTAGCCTCCAAATGGGGGCCATTCATACCCTACCACTAGACACTTGAATCCATATGCACTCGCTTTTTCGTCCTTGAGGTAATCTGAAGCGGTTTCCAAGGAGAATAGTACTTCATGACCTGGAAGGATGATGGAGTTCTGTGGCCATTGACTGAAAACCAAGTACTCATCAATAAAACCGTAAAAAATAGAAATGAAATAGAAAGACTTACTAATTCCTAAACTTATGCACCACAGGCCAATACGGCAAGGGTGGTGTATCATCGTCCTCAGAAGTCCCACACCCAGGCAAACAAGGAATATACAATTGCAGCATATCTTCAGGCTGGGCCATTGCACATTGCGGATCAAACTCCACTGATAACCATTTAACAGATTCCGGAAACTTTACCCTATAGTTGGAGACGGTTGCGGGTTTATAAGGATGGTCAGATTGTACCCAGGTGTAGTGTTGACTTGTGGTGCTACTTAAATTGACTAGGTTGCTAGGGTCGAGATCAAATTGCGAGTTGGAAAGAAGATTTAGAGCAGCAATATGCGGAAGAAGATCATGGATAAATCCTAAAATTTTTACGGCACTCTGAAATACGAAACCAATCAATAAAAACAACAGTTTTAGGATTTTCTATGATTTACCCGTGGGTCTGATGTTGCCAGAGGACTGATGTACGCCATAACCAAAGGTAAAAGAGTTCTAACTACTTCCGATCCAGATAAAATCTCCGCCGCAGGCGCTTCTTCGACTTTATCCCTCGCCAAAGCAAATAATTTACAAGCACTATTTACAATTGCTTGGCTCATATTCAACGCTCCTTTCCTCGCCTGATGTTCCAGTTTCGTAGAAGAGGTTCTTGCGCATTCCACAGGATTACTGTAGTACAAAATCATAGGAATTTGCCCTCGGGTCAATGTGGTGCCGTTGAAGCTCAACGAACAAGTGGAGAATGTAAATGTTGTGTTATCTGTCCCTTTCACAGATGTTAATCCTCCGTCTCCATTATTTGTTCTGCCACCATGATTCTTTAATCTAAGAGCGTACTTTATATTATCCTTTATCGGAATGGCTCTTTCAAATTTAATATCTGTCATATCCGGCGCAAAGTCTTCTGGTCCAAAAGACCCTCTGGTGACTTCCAAACTATTCCACCTTTGCATATGAGCATGGCCTTCATTATCCTTTAATGCACCTGACAAACTCTGATCTTCAAGCAACTCCAACTCATACTCATAATGTCCAATCCCTCCGTACACTGTGACACCCACAATGGAGATGCCTGGTCTATCAACTTGGAAGCAAATAGCATCAGGCGATCCATTCCCAGTATTCCAGGTCCTTGATTGATTTGTTCTAGTGAATCTTGAAGGTGTCATATGCATCATACGTCCACACCCACTTTGCCAGTCTTCTTCGGTGGCTGAACATTGATGGACCAGTTCAGCTACAATCCTAGCTAATAGATGACAACAGTATCGTGTCAAAGAAGGCAAAGTAGATGTCTTTTGTCCTCGAAGAAGTTTGTTCACTGGGTCTGTTATTAGACTTAAAAGAGAATCGAGCACTTCGCGCCAGGACCATGTGAATCCCGATGACAATGATTCCATTTGACTTCGGTAACTCATCTGCTCGACTAGAATGGGATAATAATGTGAATCAGAACCGCTCATCATAGGTAATCCAGTATTGTCTGAAGGACTTAGACCACGATGCAAGGAATCCGATAGAAGGTTACTTCCCAAAAGTGGAAAAGTTGTTCGAAGTCTGACCGTAGGTCCACAAAGTGCACAGAGGACCGCACTTAGCAATCTTTGATTATTAGAAGGAGAAATTGACTCAGTTTTACTCTCATTATCCATTTCAGCAAGAAGATCACATAAACTGGTCCATTTTAGATATGCAGTTGGGTAGAAGGCGTGGAAACAAGCAACAAAAGTCACATGGCATTCTTCTAAAATATTCTTATTCATCTTCGTTAATAATGCATGCATTTTGGGCTTTCCTTTAGAAGATTTCTTGTTGACGGGAACATAGTCCGAGAGGATTTGCTTGAGTAGAATCCTTACATCACCAACACTTTCGGCAAGATGAACATTTTCTAAGGGAATCTTCCTATTAATCTGATTGGGATATATTTCATTGGTGTAGGTTCGGATTAACCGTAGACTTGACCTTGAAATGTAGACCAATCTATCGAGCTCTAATGGGGTATACATGTGAGATTGCTCCGCAACGCCTGTTTTGAAAGTGTTCCAGGACCATTGCAGCAAAGATAACATACTTTGAAAGCACTCCTTGGTGACGCACCTTGAAAAATCTTTGCTAAGAATGTGGATTGGTTCAGATATATCCATCTGCCTAGGTGGGCTCTGATTCTCTGGTGTGATGACTTTGTACAACAATTGTGGAACTTGCCCAGCATTAACATCTGTTCCATTATTGGACTTTTTAGATGACTTGAAATAAAAGACAACCTGATCTTCTGTCGTTACCATGGTTTGACCTGAGGAGCCGCAGTCACTGCTAGGTCCTGAAATTCTACACCATGCCACATACCATCTGTGGGCTTGGAGTGGGACAGGTCCTTCAAATAGCATTGGATATTTCATTCTGGGGCCGCACTCATATGGGATTTCATCTGTTTCCGTAAGTAAATCACCATCACCCTCTTGCTCTCCACCATCTGGCCCAATATCGAGTAATTTGAGCTTCCCTGTGTATTCTCCACGTCCTCCAAATAAGCCAAAGCCTCCCAATAATACATCTGTATCCGCCATGAATCTAATTGCTTCGATGCTATGTCCAGAATAACCCCACCCTCCACCGTGGCTTTCAAACCGGTTAACCGTTTGAAAGTCTTCTCTGCTATACTGCTTGCCAGACACTAAAGTACGCTCTTCTTGTTCTTCTTTGATTGCGGACATTTGAAGGTCGTGTGCGATTGTTAATGTGTCCAGGCAGCACAAAAGGTTGATAGATGCTTGAAGGCGACTTATATGACAATTAGACACGAAAGGAAGAGCTAGTTCTGGATTTAGAATGGTGGACAGATTGAAATTGGTTGTTGAGTCCGTTTGAGGTTCTTCTAGATTTTGAGAATCTTGTGGGCCCAACGTTTTAATATCAGTTAGGGTCTTAAAGTCGATTCCTATTGTAGAATTATTTTTAACGCGAATTTCTGATGAGATTATGTTATAGTAGGACACTTCATGATTCACCGGGTTGTAACACCAGAGAACATTGTAGATCGGGTCCAAGCAAACACTTTTGTTGTAAAAATCCGACTGTTCTTTGCCTTTAAATGAATTGCAATTTCCATCACGTTTGTTTATTACAAGACACTTAAAGTTGGAAGTGTTTTCGGCTTGATTGGGAATCAACACTGCAGATTTGAAATAAAATTAGTTTAGCAATTAGAATTAGTACAAGTTTAAATACTTACTGATGCAATTTTTATTCGCCGTTACTGAAGACTTCGATAAACTTACACTGTTAATCAAACTTTCATCAATCTTCAAAAAGGTCTGATCGCCAGATGCGCCTACCCAAGTTGCCCTCCTCCCATGACTTGGTCCCACATTGGGAATAGCTCCAGGGATACCATACCACGGCGTCCTTGGATTCTGATACTTCTGAGAACTTTGCCCTGGTTGGTCTCCAATCCCACAAGCAGGCGGTACTCTTCCAAGTTGCCCTTTTTGGTAATTTCCAAAAGTGTAAACCTCTCCTTTAGAAGTTAAAATGGCAGTGTGGTTGCTCCCAGCCGCAATATGCACAGCAGAACAGGGCAACTTAACCAACTGTATACTTCCTTTTGCGAGAATATCTCCACATCCAAGCTGGCCGTATTGATTAGAGCCAAAGCTGTAAACTTGACCATTTTGCAATAGTAAAACAGAGTGATGAAGACCACAAGATATTTGCACAACTGGGCTATCAACTGGCAATTGTAGCTTTCCAGGCGATAAGCAAGCAATTCTTGCTGTTTCTCTTTCTACATCAGAACCACAACCTTGAGTCTCCTTAGCAAGTTGGAGAACCTGCCGCGCTGAAGAACTAGGACGATGTGTGGGGGTCGGTAGAGTGTTTAAAGATCTCGTAGATTTCATCTTCAAAGACTGTTTACTGGATCCAGCAAGACATTTGCGACTTCGGGACTTTTTCTCATCAAGGCGCGGTTGAAGTTGTTCTTGCAGTTTGGCCCCTTGTCGAGGTTGGACGAGTTCTTTGACTTTATCGCGAAAAATAAGATCAAGGCGCATCATACCTGCAAGATTGATAGCTCCGTTGGGCTCGAGGATCGTTAACTCCGAGTTATCAACGTTTTCTTGGGCGCAGATGCGGCACACCCCGCAAATGGCACAACCCGAATCGCCGACACCACATCCACACTCCCTAAGATAAAAACACTATGGAAAGGAACAGAATTATAATAGAATTACTTACAATCCAGGATATCTGTCAGGACTTCTCGATGACAAACAACTAATCGAATATCCCGTACATTCCCTACAAGAAGTGCAAATCATGCACTTATCGTGCAACCAGGAATGCATCCCGAGTGGACACATTTGATTCCCACCTTCATTGCCTCCTAAATTGTTTGCATCTGATCCACCAGCTTGATTTTCAATTTCCTCTATTCTCTGCATCTCCTCTTCATCAATCTCTTGTTCCTCATGACTACCACATGTGTCCATTGCCACAATTGACGGCGTGGAGTCCTCCTTGGAAGGCGGAATAAAATCTCGTCCACATTGATACTTATTATTGATCCCAAAAGAAAACACTTGTCCTTTACTGGTCAACGCAACAGCGTGAGCTTTTCCAAGTGCAACTTGTATAACAAACTCCCCTTTCAGACTAGATATCAATCCACTAGCTCCTTCGGCATATGTCGTATCCTTCCCGAACATAAACAACTCTCCATCTCGGTTAATCAACGCAGTTGTGCCATTGTTACACGCAGCGTAGACCATTTGTTGTCCATCTACCTTAATCATCTTCTTCGGTTTGACAGGTTTGGGTTGTCTGCGAACCTTACACATGTCACCATCTTCACCTCTTCTTGCCGTGCCAGCGAAGAAGACGCACCCGTCTTCCGTGAGGATGATGGCATGTAGTCCATCATGTCCAACGCAGACTTGAGTTACTTTAGGGGCTTTAGTAAGAGGTAATTCTGTCCATTTACTGGTACGCAGACCAGCTTGTTTGATACCTAGTGATGCCGCTTTGCCAGCGTAGAGCACTTTCCCATTGGACGTTTTGATCAACCCAAATTCTTTTCCCGCACAAATTGTAGCAATTTCTTCGTCTTTTCCCGGATTTACAGTGCTGCATTGAACGTCCTCTTCGTAGGAAGCTGCACCAAGAGCATCCACGCATTTCCGGGCTAGCTTTAGGGGGAGTTCAGTAACAAGTGCCGCTGGCATCGTAGTGTGGTTCAACATTCGCACCACAAATCCATCCTGTTAGTGCCAAGAGAGTTTAGGTTGTGATACGAGTTAAAAACACCAATAAGAAACAAATACGTGGAAAAATAAAACACGTGCGCTAACTCTAAAAAAAAATGGCTCAACAAAACTGCAATACTAAGTAATATACCAATTAAAGAAATCAATAAAAATAACCCAAAAATACAGCAAACTAAATGTTTTCCAACGCAACACAAGTAATACATAAAGTAAAACAAATTGCTCAACAACAAATAAACTAAATATTTTTTGTTTACATCTTTAGCCGGTGATATTGTTCCTAAGTGTTCACCATCTGAGAAGACAACGCTTGCCATTGCGTCCCTGGTGTGTAGTGGAACTGATCCGCTAATCAACAAATTTTGTTTCTCGACGGTAAGAAACTCAATTCCTCTTCTTCCAGATAACTTCATGTATAAATTGCCCTGTTAAAATGAATCAATTTAAGTATACTAACCTAAACATGCCTAATTATAACTAACGGAAGAGTAAAGTAAAAATCCCTTATCATTTGGATAAAAATCCGGCTTCCAGATATACACATGTCCTTTAAGAGTACCACCATAGCCGGAACCAATTTTGAAGAGTCCCTTTGAGGTGAAAAGATACAAATATTGTCCATCGCACGTCAATGACTTAACGTTGAGTACAATATTTTGAGTCTCTACAGGCATTCGGACCTGAAAGATCTCAATGAGGGATTTGTGAGGCACACCGTGAGTAATCCATTCAGGACGTATGACCTTTCCCAAGAGAACACCATGAACGCTGCGTTGAAGGGATGCTAATACCATAGGCATCTAAGAAATATAATGTTTGATCAGTAGATACAGAGTTTGATTGTTACATTAAAAGCAATTGAATTACTTGAATATTCTGCTGAGCAAAAGCCCTTGGACACATCAATAACGCTGCAGTTGCTGCTAAATATTTTCCTGTCTCTCCTCTGACTACCACTAAACTCAACAAGCACGCACACGCAATCGCTGTTAAATGACTACCATCATTCGGGTATGTACTTTCAGGTCCATGGAACGTCGCCAAATCCAACAGCAGATCAAACAATGGATCTATCACCTCACTGGGCTCACATTTCAAGCCTTCTGGTTGCTGCCCTTGCAACACATCCAACAGTGCCATTAATGCTTTGGTGCACAGCTTTGGATGTGAATTGCGACTCTCTTTAATGAGCTCAAATACTGAGCGCAGCCCCAAGCCAACTATTTTTGACACCTTAAGAGGTACATATGTGCTGCTTTGAGAGTTGTCTTCTGTTTCACTATCACCTTCACTAGGATCTAAGAGTGGAGTGCTGCCACTGCTTTGAAGGTACTCATGATTTGCGTGGCGAATCCAACGATCTAAAACGGTGATGCGGATGCTTGCAAACATTGCAAAGTAAGATGCATTTCCAGGTAGTTCCATCTCTAAAGGAGAGTAGTATTCTGTCTCCAAGAGTTCTAGTTTTGATCGGAGTTTGTGTGATGATGAACCTTTTGATGACTTCTTCTTTAACTTGCTCCATTCTTGACGCCTGAAGAAATAACAAGCCATAAATAAGTGACTAAAAACTGTTTACATCTTGCTCTCTGTTTTATTTAATATTAACGTTTCTTTTACCTCTGATTGTCTGGATGTAGACGGAATAACTCGTGGAAACACTTTTCAAACTGCTCTGGTTCAGGCAGCATGTTCATGGTATCTATAAAATAGACCATTACTGCTCCTTTATAGTACTTGCTGCATATAAGGGTTGTGCATAGTCTCAGGGAGCAGCTGATGATTCACCCCAGGTGTCGCAATCGATACAGTCCCACACGGAGTTAACAGTCTGCACTGGCCGAAATAAAATAACCTAATCTACAGTCGCTATGAACATAATAATGTACTACTAATTCATTGTCGTTAGTGTTTGTTTATAGCATTTGTATATTATGTATATTTGTGGTTTGGTAACTGGAAAAGTACGTTAAGACCGTTTACAATTCCGAGCCAGGACAAGCACCGAGAACGACAGCTGACCTTTTCGGCGCGATTCACAACCACCCAAAGAAGTAGATGGGCGCACGCGTAGAAATTTTAAAAGTTTCGAAAACCATGTAAAATAATTTTAAAAAACAAAGTCAGGCATCTTCAAAAGCGGTAATAAAAAAGCACATACTCCAACTGCAATTAATAGATATTCGCCTCATACCATATAAAGTGCGGTAAGAAAAAGCTCCTTTGTGCAGCAACTAAATTCGATAAGTTAATTTAGGTTGATTGCCTCCTTCAGTAGTAGTTGAGTCTTCAGATATAAAAGAGGATACTTTCATTCAGCTAAGTTTAAGTTATTTTGAAAATTGTATATAAAGCAATAAAATGTGATTATATTCCTTCAGTACTTCAGTGAGGTTTATTAATTTTAAATATTTACCTACTATCTGGTGTTTTTTTTTTCTTTCTTTCTAGATTCTATAAGTAGAATTTGTTGGCAAGATAAACACACATTTTGAATTTAAATCGCAAGAAAACTATACTTTACAGATAAGTCGTGTAAATCTAACTCACTAGTAGATGTCATTCTAAATCACAACATCACTGAATTCCACGAATCGTTCACGAGTTAAAAATCTCATACAATCAATCCTAATCAGACACTAAATCGGCTAATATTATTATCACCTTATGTGTGAAAACCGATTAAAACGATAATACTGTGCCATAATGCGCACACTTTACACATCAACAATCAACAACTTCCCGTAATAAATTGCACAAAAATTCCACTGTAACTCTCTCACAAATTGTTTCAAATGGACAAAGAAACTTCAGGTATTCAAGAATTACTTAACAATAAGCAGGATGAAGATGTGACGTATCGATGGAGCTTAAATTACCTCAAAGTAAGTCATAAACTCCCTATTAATTTTATTTTACATTTCATTTAAAAAATGAGATTCTAATCTGCTGTTTAAATGCTTCTCTAGAATTTGTACAGTACAATTGTAGCACTTATAGTTAGGTATTGGTTTGCGTTGATATTTTGGTGTCTTGTAATGTCAAACAGTTTTAGCGTTAAAATTTCAGAATCAATTCACATGGTTTGAGGACTTGTATAAGGAGTACATCAGCCGATTGCAGCAAGGCTATTTCTCACTTTATCTCATCCTACAATTTCTCCTCAGCACTTCCTACTCGTTAGTCATATTTTTTGAGAACGTAAGTTATATAAGCCAATTAACCGAATGAAATCACAGCAATTAAAGTATTTTCAGGATAACTCATTATCAAAAACATTCCCAGACATTTACATCTACTCTATTACAGCCATCATCTCATTAGTGTTCCTTTTCCTTGTCCGAGAAAAGCATGTTCCAATTGCATCCCTGATTGCTTATCTCATAATCTATGCAATAGATACCTTCCTTCCTGCGTATCACTTTTTCCATCATAATCAAAACATGCGTACACCCTTCACAACTCACCTTATCATCGCCTCATATATTCTATTCTCTTTCGAGAAGCTTCTCGTAGCTCTTATTGGTGGTGGCATCGTTACTGGCAGCCATTTGGTCATCTGTGCGACGGTAACATTCAAGGCCTTTCAAACGGCGGCCATGCTCAGGAAATTGATGATCGAGTTGATCTTTTTACTCTGTATCAATGGATTGGGATGTTACTTTCGATATATGAATGAGATAATGTGCAGGAGAAGTTTTCTGGTAAAGAAAGATGAAATCAAGGCAAAGATTTTATGTGAAGAGAATGAACGACAGCAGAAGAAGTTACTGGAGGCGATTTTGCCGGTAGAGATGGCGGAGAAGATGAATATGCATTTTAAAAACAGAAGGGAGACCAGGAGTGATAAGATTTATAATCCACATTAGTAAGAAATGGCATTAAGGTGAGATAAGGGTGCGCAAGGTTTATTATTTATGTTGTAGTTTTAAACAGTTGGTACAAACTCATAAGAATGTTACGATTTTATATGCGGATATTGTGAATTACACTCAAATGACGACGCGGATTCAGCCAGCAACCCAACTCATCGAAGTTTTAAATGATTTGTTTGGTGGATTTGACAATGATTCAGAGGTAAACCATGTGTTATTAGTTCATATGCAAATTACTTGAGAAGTTCAGTTAAACAAACAATTTCCTTAGCAACTCAATGTAATGCGGATCAAATTTCTTGGTGATTGTTACTACTGTGTGTCTGGAATGCAACCAAACCGCAATGAAAATCATGCCGACGCTTGCGTTCGATTAGGTATCTTAATGATAGCTCGCATCGAGGATGTTGCCAAAGAACACAAGATCGATCTTAACATGCGAATTGGAATTCATACGGGCGATATTTATTCGGCTCTAATTGGAAGGACAAAGTGGCAGTTTGAAATCTTCTCCAAGCATGTCCAATTGGCAAATGCCATGGAAAGTGCTGGCGTTCCAGGAAAAGTCCACATAACTCAAGAAACAATGGACGAACTGCTTTATGAGAATGTCCTAGAAAGTGTAGATTCGTCGGGCTGGCCTATGAAGCATCGTTTGGGTGGTTACTACGTCTACAAGACGAATATAGTCGAAAAGAATGAGAAATTAGGGCAAGCTACGAAAATGACTTATGTTGTTACACCTACAAAGGTACAAGTTACTTCTTTGCAATATTGAAATTGATATTCTTTAAACTAATACTATATAGATGGATGGTGTCGATGTTTACGACTACAACAAACCCCAAAGCAAGTCCAACTCACATGCTAGTGGTTCCAAACCATCCAAGTCAACTCCAATCAAAGCAAAAATAAGTAAGGATGGCTTGAAACTCACGAGATGTGTTAGTAGCAGTAAACTATCGAAGAAAGGCAAGCTAAGTTCTACTAATGCTATCAGCATGGCTGACTATAATCACTATGAAAATCACACCACAGCAGTTCTGAGAAAATCAATCAAAGAGATGCCACTAACTAAATATGAGTAAGATATACATAACTGTTACATTTAATTACCTATTTAGGTAACCAATCATTTCTATGTTGATAAAACCTAAACACTTTGTAACCACACTCAACAATACTCCCAATAATTTCAATTTAGGCAATGGTTTAATAAGAAAGAAATCAACCCGTTCCTTTTAATCTACAAAAACCGTAAAATGGAAAAGGATTATATATTGCAACAAGATCACTTCTGCAGATATTACATAAGCAGTGTACTTATACTGCTTCTTGGGTTCATTCTTATCCGATATATTGCAAGTCCTCACTGGGAAAACACAACACTTCTTAGTATAATTACAGCACTCTGTTTACTTCCATTGGCGGCACTTTTATTGCTACCTGAACGTGCCAAACGCGGCGAGATTACTGAAGAAGACATTAGAAAGATGCCTTTCTTGAAAAGATTGCCCTATATCATGCCGTTGAGTTATTATGATATCTCTCATAAGTTTATTAAGTCTTCTCTACTAAGAACGGTACTTTATGTGGGACTGTGTGGGATTTTCACGACTTGTTGCGTAATTGAATTGACAACTTGTAATTACAACGAGTTTCAACAAGTTGAAGGTGATATAATTCGAGGGGAGCATAAGGAATGTCTCATGGCTTGGGTAAGAAGAAATTAATATGAAATATGTTATTTACTATTGTAGATACAATCCGATCCAATTGTAGAACATAACCGAGATAATGAATCTCAGCCTGATAATGAGTTTCCTTTTTTTGAAAATCCACGTCTGGCTGAAATTTCTTTACGGTTTCTTTATCACAGCTGGGTATAGTTATTGGGTCTGGTATCACTCCTACGACTATTACAACATTGAAGCATCCTTTCATCACAACTTACGCTCACCAGTAGCGCACATTATAAACGTGGTCTATCTAACCACAACCCTTCACTTTATTGACCGCCAAGCTGACTACCTCAGCCGACTGGACTTCAAATGGCATCGACAACTAGCTGCTGAGAAAGCAAAACAGTCAGAGTCTTACAACACAACTCTCAATCTATTAGAGAACGTGATGCCCTTTTTTGTAGCAATCAAATATCTCGGTAGGGATGACTTCAGAGGCACGGAGAGACCAGAGAAGAAGTCTTACTGCGAAAAATACAAAACAGTTGCCGTTATGTTTGCTACCCTCGTGGATTTAGAGGAGGAAGAGAATCGAGACGAGGATGATAATCTGTTTATGATGATGCTGAATGAGATCATATCTGACTTTGATTGTATACTTCTGACAGACAAGTTTAAGCGGAAGGTGGAGAAGATTAAGCTTGCTAACTTGAAAACGTACGTGGCTGTTGCTGGGCTGATGCCTGGAAAAGGTTTCGGCAATGAAGGTGGACTGCAGGAAGATGCCGAGACTGGAGTAAGATTCAAGTTTAAGATGCCATACGATGAGCATTTGATTAATTTGTTGGATTTTGCGGTGGAGATGAGGAAAGCTTTAGAAAAGCATAATAACGAGTGTAACCGAAAGTTTGCTTTAAGAATAGGTATGCTACAAGTTAAAATAAGTCGAAAAGTGTTCGGGGCATCTATTGGTTGATTGTTTATTGTTTCAAGGTTTGTGCGATGGTAAGCTCACAGCCGGTGTTGTGGGAACAAAGAAACCACATTATGACATTTGGGGGGACTGTGTTAATGTGGCATCCAG
This sequence comes from Diploeciton nevermanni, assembly GCA_027575565.1. Taxonomy (NCBI): domain Eukaryota; kingdom Metazoa; phylum Arthropoda; class Insecta; order Coleoptera; family Staphylinidae; genus Diploeciton; species Diploeciton nevermanni. The sequence continues at coordinate 1,632,862 of JAODIE010000005.1, forward strand.
AATGGACACAAATGGTGAACCAGGAGAGATTCACATTCATGAGAGTACCAATATGGTGCTAAGAAGGAATGGGATTCGAAGTAGGTACAATAAATATCAGCAGATCAAAGGAAAGAACTATCTGCACTTGTTTTATGTTGATTTGGATGAAAATGGGAATTATATTCAAGATCAGACGATTGTTGAAGAGATAGAAGAGGAAAGTGAAGAGGATTTAGATGACTAAACTAGAATGCTTGTTAGACTGACACTGCTATTTATATTGTTAGTAAAATGCGATATAAATCGCACTAGAAAAATGAATTAGGAGAATGCTGGATGAGTAATCTGTGCTCAAGTCGCTTGGCAAATTAACGCTACGCACTGCCCTAGCTGGCTGACTGGCTGTCAGCGCGTGCACTAGAGTGCGGTCGTCAACAGCTCGTAACTCTTCTGAAAAGCTCTGAAACATGGATCTAACCTCAACTGCATGCCCATGTACCGCTCTCGCTCAATTACCGTCTATTTATAAGCTTGCTGCTTAAGCTCTCGCTGCAAATCGCTGCAGGACGCATGCAAACCGGAGAATCTGATCTAGATTCATCTCTTATCGGCACCTCATCGCCTTGAGTTATGCCCCTATTATAGCCGATCATTTTTCCAAATTTCAAACATCTTTTGGCCTGGATTCCCTAAATACTTCCATGCTGATTATGGACAACCGAATCAGTGCAGAGTGTCACGCCATTTCTTATCACTTTATGCAATTCCTCCTGACGGATAAATCACAATTAGTGATATGACAAACAATTATACTTGAATTACTTTGGTCGACACGATGGCTCGGTGTCGATTACTTGATAATTATGTAGATATCATTGAAATTGTTTATTCTATCTACTTGGGAGATTTTCCAAAGGATCCAATTTCCTTCAAGCGCCTTTGTTTAGTCCAAGTGCATTTTAAAATAAGATGTCAGGAACAATGACAACAATTTGTGGTTTTTGAAGCATGGGAAGTTTGCTTCGAATGTGGAAATGTAATCATCCATCCTTCCGAATTATTCACTGTTGTATATCGTATCCACCAACAATTGAACTTATGATTTAATGATATCATCACCAAACCACAACAGTTCCGTCCTTATAGTAAACTATGCATTGAATGGTATAAATTAATAACTGAATAAATCTATTTCTTAGAAAAATCGACACAATTCGAAGAAATTCATCAAAATAGGAAAATCCCGCGTTTGTAATCAGATGTAATTGTAACTCACCATTCAGATGTTAATGATTGAAGTAAATAAGGTCTGCAACTGCATGAAACAAAGTCAAGTGCTGACCACGAGCCAAGTTTCCAAGTGGTTCAATCGCTCCTAATAGTTCTAATCACTTACCTCAAGTTCATAGGGCAATTGAAAACACTTAAAACTGAAATGTAAATATCGAAAGTTAGACGCTCATGGAGAAAAATTGAAGGAAGGAATTAAGAGTGAAAACATTGTTTATTGTTTCAAACCAACTCTCATCGACTCGAATGAAATGTTTAACTCCTCACTAAAGTCACAAATATTTAAGTACTTAAATTACAACATCAGAGTTTCTTAAAGTTTAGAATAATGAAGTACGCATTAAATAAAATTCGGTAAATATCTAAGGAATAATTAAATTAAAGACGATAATAACATAAATTGCATTAAAGTAATTAATAATTACGAATAAATAATAATTAATATGTACAAATAATGCATTGATTAATTTTTTGGTAGGTAGCAATTTTCCGTGTTGCAAATCTAACTACAATCACTGCATATATTTGACCTGATGCTCGTAAAAGTTGTTTGTTGTAGTTGGCGGCGAAGGCAGAGATGATGGCACTGAGGGTGGAGGCGGCGGTGGAGACAAGTACGGCTTTCTTTCGCAGTGCAACGAAGGCTGAGATCGCATTACTGAAAGAATAAATGTTGTTGATAATTAGTTGCAAGTCAAGGGAAAGTAACAAAAATAAAAGCAGAGTGCAATAAAGAAAGAAAGAAAGAAAGAAAGAAAGAAAGGAAGGAAGAAAAGAGAGTTAACTAAATGTTAAGAAATGTCAACGTCAGCGACGTCAACTTGTCAAGAGTCATAAAATTTGCTCGACGTCAGCTGAAACACTAAAAGCTTAGGTTTCCAGTTACAAACAACACAGCGTAAGAACAAGCAACAACAAATAGGTTTAATTAGTTGAAGAATTTCGCTGAGATAATGGAACTCCAGAAGAATTCCAAGGATATTCACATGTCATATGTAAGTGAATAGATTTAGCGTAACTTACAATCCCCATTTTGCGCCACCGTCCCCAATCCGTACTGAAACTGATACGCTTGATAATCGACAGCACTGGAGGCGGGTGGCGGCGGTGTAATGCCTTCCTGCTGCTCGTGAATTGGACTAATCGGCGCCTTCATATACGCCGCCCCTAGAGATGAATCCGTATACGTTGGCAACATCCCCTGCGCATGCCCAGCCGCCGCCGCCGCCGCCGCCCACTCGCGATCACACTGCTGATACACCTGATAATCGTAACTGCTGAGATGTGATGCAGTCACTGCGGATACTTGCGTTGGCGGCGTGTTGTACACACAAGCATTGTATTCTTGAGCCACTGGCACCACCCCCACACCGACACCAGCTGGGTCGTATCCAGTTGATTGCCCACCGACCACACATCCAACTTGATTGAAGAATCCTGCGTTGTACTGAGGTTTCATTGCTTGACATTTTCGTCGGAAACCACGAGGACGCCTTCGGAAGGAACCCTCTTCAAACATGATCTCACTCGCTGGGTCTATTGTCCAGTAGTGTCCTTTGCCAGGTCTACCGAGACCTTTCGGAAGCTTGATGAAGCATTCGTTAAGCGAGAGATTGTGCCTGACTGAGTTCTTCCATCCTTGGTAAGATCCTCTGAAGAATGCAAAGCGTTGTTGGAGGAATCCGTAGATTTCACTCAGAGTGAGACGTTTGGTCGGAGAATTCTGAATTGCCATTACTATCAGTGCTATGTAGCTATAAGGTGGTTTCTCTTGCCGTCGCATCCCTGGTTTTTTCTCCGTAGATGATGACGATTTGCAATCATCGAGAGCAGTAGATTCAGGAAGAGTGTCTTCCAATGACGGGGAGGTTTGAAGTTGGTTGCCAGCATGATGTTGATTGGTCTGCAATTGGGGATTTTGATGATTCTGATGTTGTTGTTGGTCAGTGGAGAGTATAACAGAGTGCTGATGCAGATGTAGATGATGCAACGTCTGCTGGATGTTGATGCTTTGGTGCAAGACAGCCGGGGGCAACTGCGCGCCGCCGCCGCTTTCAGGCAACTGCTGGTCCTTCATCATAATGCGTTCGCCGTTTGCAGCTACGCCGTAAACATTCGCGCACAAATATTATGTATATTCTTGTATACAAAAGTTTTATATACAAACAATTCCAGAATGGCAGCACAATTCGTATACAATTTACGCGATCGTAAACGATGGGATTTCGTTTACACTTGTTGCGCTTGTTACACTTGTCGGGTGTTTATTATAATAACATATAATAACGGTCGCAAAAATTTGAGGCTTTTATTAATACGTTTGTACGATTTTTTTTTTTTTTTAATGCCGAGATTTGATTTGCAGGAGTTGTTGACGCAAAGTCGCTACTGATCGCACTGAGAGCGCTACTGGTGTAGGCTTAAGTTAAAACAGTTCAAGTTGTGCGTTGAGACAGTTGAGAGGCGCGCATTGCCAGAGGCTCTTTCTGTATGAAGTGCCTATGTGTAGGTGACGGGAGCTAATGAGCTCGCTGAGAGTGGGAAATTGGGATGATTTCACCGGTTTACGCACTCCTCTTTGGTGATGCGCAGACCAACCACGACACTATTAGCTTTAAATTCATTTAATTGCAACGACAAAAATAAAGCGTAATAGATATCAAGTGCGGAAGAACAGTCAGAAATTGGTTGGAAAGTTAAATATTATAGTTTTATTGAACTTTAGAGACAGTAATTGGATTCAAAACAAGTTCGAAATTTTCCTGTTCATTTTTTCAATGAAAATTTTGATACAGCTTGTGGGAAAATTGCTTGAAGTGAGTCAGCTTTTTTGCTTACGTGTGAGGCGTTGGAAGAGGCGTGTTGCTGGGTGTTGCTTTGAGCATGTCGCCTCGTTTAAGTCAGATGCGCATGCGTACTTGGAACTTATTCAATCAAAATGAGCTTAAGATTAATGAGTTCCATTGCTTTTGTTTCTCTATTTTTGGCGCTATAATTGTTTGAGTAATTTTGACTTTATAGTCAACAAGTGAGCAACTTATAGTTAATTGTAATAATTAATTGGAATAATTAGATCATTTACTTTGCACTAATCGTTAAAACTTGCATCTTGCGGCAAAAAAAAGAAAAAACCTACATTAGGAATTTCCGTCTGGAGATTGTCGGTTCTGCATGCTTCAACACCTTGCTGCATCCCCCGCTGCTCACATAAACATTGAACAGCGCATCACGCAGTCAAACGGGAAAAATACCTTTATGACCGTCGTTGCCGCTGCTGCCGCCACCGACGCCGCCGCCAGACTTTAATCGCATGTAAAATTAGACCGCGCACTGAGCGGATCCAGATTCACGCTTTCAACGTCATCATTTTTACCGATTTACGAATTGAAATTATAAACAAGTCATAACTTCTCCAGGCAAAATCATTTAGTTTCGAAAAATTATAAACATTTTTCATATGTTCTTTTTATTCAAAAACCAATGTCATCATAATGTTAATTACCTCTGCTTCCTTTTGAAAATTCGAATTGGAGTCCAATTGGCTTTAATTATAAACAGAGTTGTAAATTTTTTAGTATTTCAGCCTCTCCCTTTCTTCTGCATTGCGCTGTAATTCTGTAATGTGATGCCAGCTAGTCTTGTATAAACTTAAAGCGGTTCTAAACTATCAAACATCGGTTGTGCTCATGCGTAGCGTAAACAAACGACGTGAGCATTCAGATGTGACTTGAAAATGAAATCGACATAACTCCGAGTACCGACAGTATAAATTGGCTGAAATTTCTGAAGATAACTGAGCGCAGAAAGTACTCAATCAGGCTCAATTGGACCCATTGGAATGCGGTAGCGAACCTAATAGAAACCGTATTAATCCTGGTGGGGAGCAAGATATTAATTATGTTTTGCGATACACATGCGATGGAATATTCAGTGTTCCTAGTGGTAAATAAGTAAAGAAGTAAAGTTTTTGTGTATGTGAGGCACCTAGTTTGAAAATACTTTCAAGCCACCGAAAACTAGGAAGCGAATTTTTAAAGATTTTGTTGTTCTGAATGTGGAAATTATCAAAATCTCATACGCCACGGACGAAAATAGCGCTTTCGTGGAAAACGCGTGTTATTCGTCTCCCCAGCGGCTGATCGCTGATCGCGCCGCCGCTGTAGCCGCGTGCGCTGATGGATGTAAACAATGTCTTCACTAAAACTGACTTTTTGCTATCCTAAATCGTGTGATTTACAACATCCGGGGCCCATGCGCACCCGAATGTGGCCGGTAACACCAGCAGCATCATTCACAGCAGTAGAACACAACTTGCACCAAGTTCAATGCAGTAAAACTGAGTAAAAGACTGGAAACCAGTACAGCCATCAGTGAAAACATGAAAAACAATCGCGCGGTTTATTAGGCCCTTTTATGAACCAAAGAAAACAGAAAACAAATATGAATTCGGAGAGCAGAGATGAGACATCAGCAGACGAACAAAGTATCACAACAAAGAGAAACAAGCCGATTTATTATCTTCTTGCAATTATTACGTCACATGAATTTGAGGAAGATGCGTTCATACTCATTAAAGCGAAATAACGTAAACATTTATAGTTTATCAGAGTTGATTATCGCGTCCTCATCATCATTCACCAAGCATCTCAATATGCTGCGATCGCAGTTTTTTGAAGAGATGACACAGCACAGATGCAGAACATAAATCTGAGACTTCTGTGCTAATATCTTTCAACTTTTAATAACCCGGGAGAAATTAATCGTTTGTTTATTGTTTGATGGTGGCATTATTTACCACAGCATGATTTTGTGCCTGGCTGTTCCTCCCCTGCAAGGAAAACAGGCAACTGTCTGTCACCCACTTAGTGGTGCATAGGTTGAAGAGGTTAATACTTGGCAGATAAATGCGATACAGTTTATGCGACTGATTTTGTTAGATCGGGTATAGTGATGTCTAGACTTTTAAGGGTTGACACAAGTATTCAAATGCTCTGAGCACTTGAAAATCGCATAAATCTTGTAGGACGCTTAAAACGAAGCTGCAGATATTAGGAAAAGAAGACCGCAATTCACCTTCTCTATTTTGCTTCTCTATGTACAGATCATTTTAAGAATTGACACAAGAATTTAGATATTGTAGGCACTTACACAATGAAGCAAACTTTTTATTGCGTTTGTAAAACAAAATTGCATGTGTTCACCACCTACAACGTTATGACATGTTTCACTTGTTTTCACTCTTGTTTCTATATTTTTTCATCGGCCGACGGAAACATCATCTGCTATTTTTTCAGTGTCTTGCTAAATTTCAACCCTCGTGTGGTCTTTCCAGGCGCCAGCTATGTCACAAAACAGGCACCACCTCAAGTGTCAAAATATTTTCCATCTTCCTAGATTTGAACGCTTGGGGCCAAATTTGGAAATTCCAATCAATATTTACTCCAACTCAATCTGAAGTGGCAGCAATATAAACGAGAGTAATTCGGAAACGTAGATAAAGTATTTCAGACAATTAGGGTTATTCTTTCTTAAAATCAATTAGTACTTTGGAATTCATTCATTCAAGATTTTCTCATGATAAACAAAGCGACGCCTTCGTCAGTCTCAGATCATTCCTAGAATGAAGTCACTTTGTTGGCATTGCATCCAATTGCAGTGTAATGGCAATGTAATGCAATGTAATGCATCTCGGCCATTTCGTCGCTGACGGCGGCGCACTGGCTGTCACGAGATCTGCTTTAATCTCCGTCGGCGAAGACCTCCCAAGATGTCGCGGCGCTTGTCATCCCGCGACCCATCCGCCGGAATAATAAACATCGATTGCGGCCACCGCCGCCGCCTTCAATCACGTGCACGGGAGGGTAGTTCTGGCAAACTTCTTTCCTTTGAATGCGGACGTTTTAGGCCGTTTAGATGGATTTTACAACGGGTTTTATTGGACCACATGTGCGACAGTGCAAGCAATTCTCTTACGGAAAGAAAAAATACTTTTGGGCCAAACTCATATTTGGCTTAGATATTTAATCGTCTTTGATGTGATTTAGATCTTCGTTTGCGACAACGACGTCCGCAACAATTTGAAAATGAGAATAAATATTTAGTCTGCGGTCCTCGGCCAAGCAGAGCAAGTACGTTAAACGTGCAGCACTCTGAAAGGTTTAATGATGTGTAGTGATTTCAGCGAAATATTTATTCAAGATTTCTATTGTTTACTAACGGAGGCTGCGATGCGCTAACAATTTATTTCTTGGGAGAGGTTAGTTTTATTGCATTAATTGTTTACGGCACGAGATATAAACTTATGAGTGTAAACTCACAGAGATGTTTAATTATTCAATTAAGCAAACGGCAGCCTACTCGTAACCCAAGTACGGGTAACACGGCGCCGAACATGTAAATAGATATCAAAATGTAGATTAAATATTTTTCAGAATTAATCTCACTCATAAAGTGAGATAAAGTGTAGTCATTACTTTAAAACTGATCGCACCTTCAAATTTTTGTCCGCATTGTCTGTTCTCTAGTATCTCTCACTAAATAGGGATCTTTTACATGTCCGCGAAAGCAGAGCAAACGTCAGAGTATGACTGCATGAAGCGGCATGAAACGTTTTTATGGATACCCAACACGCTGCTGGTGCTTTATCCGGCATGGATAAATAAATAGGCGGAATGATTCTTGGGATTTAGTGCTCGTTGCGTTTCGTTATTGCCACGCAAACGCAGGCTGCTTACACGACACACATTTGCCTGAAACGACTTGATGATGAAACGTTCCATGCATTCTTTAAATTAAGACTTTCAGTGTGCTACCATTGCCATACTATATCTATTTATCATAATTTATTGGGGTCGTTTCATTATGATGAAGGAAGCAACATAATTAATGTAATAAACGATCAACTTGCTTAGTAATTAATCTCTTCTATGGCTTAATTTTTTAAAATATGGCATTAAATTAAGGTGCCAGAGACTTCTAGTGTGAAATAGCCTGAAATAAACACACCATATGAACATGTAGAAACTGTCTCAAAATTAGTTAACTAAGAATATTCCTTGTTTTCAAGAGATCCAGAAAGCTTTTACATAAAGCTTTTAAGTATAGCTGGATTTACTTAGATGGCCAAATATGTGAAATCTTCTTATATTCATTCAATATTGCTACGCTCTAGTATCTCCCTCGTAGATGGCGCAAAAGGTACTTCTCAAATAAATATTTTGAGCATTGTTTTTAATTTATTGTTTTGTTAAATATATTTAATATACATTTTCATGATATTATTATTTGTTAAACTCTATTTATTAAACTCTGTTTGCAAGAAATATTTCAACATTTTAAGATAAAATTTCATCTCTAGAATCTTGAAGCATCGTTCGCATTGTTTTGACAAACTTAACCAGAGGCAAAGTTTATGCTACTTGGTAAACAATAACAACCCAAGTTTAGCAAACTGAACGCGACTCTAGAACGCAGCTTTTGACTTTTAAAATTTCTTTTTCTTCTCTCTTACACCCAAGTCTTTCCTTTACGCAACTTAAGCCGCAAGTTGGAACTTGCAAATTAGAAACTTTAGCAACTTTAGCAACAGACCGTAGCACAGAACTTTAAATTTACGAATACAAAACTTGAAATTATCCACAACTAGTAAACGCATGCTAATATAAAAAGGAAGGAAGGCAAAAACGGTTGCTTTAAAAGTGAGGCGTTGTATCTTATTTGTATGCTTGTTGATAGTACGGAACGAGGCGGCATTTGTTTGAGTTGTTCTTTCACAGTTCATCATAGTGTTCGGAAGTCGGTCGATGATGAGTAGATTAACGTCGTGTCCTAAATAGGCTACGTTGGGATTCGGAGACTGTATTTATACTTTCGGCATGCGAATGGATGATGAATGAGAGTTGGCTGTTGGGTTCTTGGGTCGTTGGAAGGTTGCTTCCTGTATCTGGTGCCACGCTGTCTGGTCTTAATATTCTAAACGGTCTGAAATTTGTTATGAACAATCTCAAAGCAATTGGAACATTTTTGAAATAGTTATAAACCACTTTATTCGCCAAAGTTTCATTTTCTTTCTTCATTGTTTTGATATAAAACATTATACTTGTGCTGTTTTGCCTAGATTTTCATAATTAACTATTCTGCTTCACTCCATTTTCCATTCCCTTTTCTCGTACTCACTTGCCTCTTGAAAGCTCTGGTGCCGGAATGTCTAGCCGCGTCGTCTTGTCTACGCTTCCCAAAAAGTCACCCATCAACCCAACTCAAGTTTTACGGCAAACATGTGTTCTGTACGTGCTTCTGCGCCACATCCCTTCGACCTGACCAGCACCAGTGACAAATTAACGCATCATTCCGTCGCTGAGCGGTCGATGAACGATGACTTAAACAGCATTTAGCGACAATCGCCAAGCTTAAAACACATGATGCTCATGATGATGTGAATCATGTGCATGAATGAAGGAATGTCTTGGATGAAACCAGATACTTGCAAGTTTCAACCTTAATATCCTCACCGCTAAAACACACGTAATTCAAGTCACTTCCTGACCATCCTACATCGGACAGGAAACAACTTTAAACATGCCAACTTTTTCCAAATTCCTGAGAATTGACTTAAGTCAATCCAATGTTATCGTAAATAATCTGCATAACTTTTAATGTGATAAGACGTAAAATCCTATAAATTCATTTTAACGAGCTTTTCCATGGCTTGGAAATATAATAGTTTTGTGAGGCTCACGTTCGACCAACAGCATTTGTGGCACTTTAAGCCAATCAACCGGACATTCTAGCGGACAATGCAACATTTAACGCTGTCAATTCGATTGCGGGATTAAATATTTGCGCAGCGCAAACAAGCGCAGCTTAAAAATGGTACGACAAAAATGCAGACAGGGTGCTATTGGACTTAAGTCAAATCAGTGACAGGTAGAGTGAAGAGATGCGTATTTCCCCTCGGCAGGTATGTCACAAGTCAGTGCGTAATGCGCATAAGCTTCTGTCTGTTTGGCGCAGAGGAAAGATTAAAGCTTGTTGGGTGCACGCACGATTGATTAAAAACATTTGGGCGATCAAGGTTGATGAACGAAGTGAATGCACACAATTCCTAGTGTGAGGAAATTCCCTAAGAAACCTGTCATAACGCTGTGTCATAACATTTTTTTGGCGCATCATAGCAAGACTAAATGATTGCTTAGGACCTAGGCGCATTATCTACGTAGGTAGATAATGTCATTTCGTTAGTTTTTCAACATTTTGAACAGCATCCAAAACATTTAACGTATAATTAACGCTCACCGAAGACGCCGCAAGGCGCTGAGGCATTTTTACACGGTCTGCAGCCAATTGTTCAGCTCTTTTTTTGTCTCTGCGCTATTTTAAATTGATGTCATTCGCGTCGTGTTGAATGTTATTGCCACGCAAATGAGGCGCAGCGAGAGCATTTAGAAAACAAAAATAAATCTAAACAATTACACCAACACTCTATCTCAGTACTACAAATCATTTAAATAATCACGAAAATTTGGTTGCGGAAAATGCCTATTTAATTTGCACTGCACTGGTGGAAATTGAGTTAATCTCACTACATTGCAATTTGCTATACGTGGTGTTGTTATAACAAATATGATTCGGCGCAGCTCGTGGAGTGCGCTTTTAATGTGTATTTTGATGATTTATGATATCAGGACGCCGGCCGACTTTTACCCTTAATAGAATAAATATTAATGCAAATTATTCATTATTTGCACAAACGATGGCGGACATGCGCGCGCCGCCAGAGTAATTTATTCAGTGCATGCTGGAGCTAATGAAACAAAATATTTTAAATAGCTTAATGCAAAGTCAACACTTTTCTAATGTGTGTTTATATTAAAATTTAATAATTTGAGTTGCAGATGGGTGCGTAGGTGTGAAGGCACCAATGTTGGTTGCACTCGAAAAATTCGAGCTTGCGTCAATTTCATCCTCTTGAGAGCAACTTTTTGAGCAATTCAATGCCGATGTCAGTTGATGTGTTGAATATGGATGAATGCATAATATATGTGCCTAGTCATCATCTTCACCTTAATTCGTGATTCACAATCTTTGCTTTGGACGTTGAGGTCTTAAGCCAGAAGAGTACCGAGTTGACTTATTTGGATGCGTTGTATAAATAGACGTAAGACGTATTAATTAGGCGGGTGTGTGAGATCTGATGGTGAAGATGTTGAGGAATCTAAGCGAGGAGCGGAAGTGCGTTACAAACGAGCCGTGGTTGTGTTCACGGCTCGCTGAAATTTCTTTCGCATATGAGGGAGATTGAACCTTCATAAAAAAAAGTATGTATATTGAGTAAATTAAAAATTGCTGAACCGATTTGATGTTGCGATTCACGAGAAAAACGACATTGTATTTCCTTTCTTCCTATTGCACCAATGAATTTATTTTTCGCTTCTGTATTTTGCCCTTGCTTCCTGAAATTGATCTCGGCCAACGACGAAAGGAGACATTAAGCACGTCCGGGCGCGCGCAATCAAAGCCTCGCCGCCTCGCGTAAGAAAAAGCCGTGGCGGAAAAAGAGGAAAAACGCGTTGTTTGTATTTATAGCGGGCGTTGCGTGCGCGCGTGCAGCTCTTTGATGTGGGAAGAGCGTTCGCGCGAGCAATTGCGCTCGAGGTGCTAACCGCGCACAAAGTGGAGGAAATGTAGCGAGCCGGCGACGGCCATCTGTACGCGATGTGCACACATCAAATTACCATACAACAATAATTCCACTGCAAACCAAGCGGATCTAAACGTTCATCATCATTTCAACTGCTGCTCAAATAAAATGTTGAAAATAGGTAGACGTGGAACAACATTATTCATCAATTAAACTCGGTTAAGTAAATTTCAATCAACTGACCTTAAACCTCATAGATCTTGATTGACATTTTCTTGCAGAAAGAAGTTGTTACAGCTTCGCCTTAACCATGAAAATTGTTTTCTTAAACTTCTTAAATGGTTTTCATTGTTCGAAATTTTTAAAGTTTATTGCCATGCTGAAATAACACCATCATGGTAGTGAAAAACTGAAACAGAACTGTTACAGAAGGTTAGGCTTAAAGACGAACTGACACGCGTCTGTATTTACCCAATGTGGGCAGTACGAAGAATACGAAGAATACAGAAGAACTGTTTTTCCCCCGCTTATTGTTCCTAACCATGTGCAATTAAATTGGCGGGTGTGATAATAACATCGCTGCGTGGCGGGCTTGATTAGCATATCAAAATGGGCCACTTCAACACCACCTCCCCCAAAACCACCCCCGGCGCATTGTCATGGAGATGGAGCTGTATCATACAATTTGCAGGCTATGTCTTCAATTTCCATGCAAGAAATTAAAACTGTTGTGGCTTCTTATTTTCAGCTCTTAATATACTTTAAGCTTCTTGCCAAAGTGCCTATAGTGAAATGGCTGTGACATGTGTAGTCATAATCGATGTGCTCTGGCGTAATTTGTGCTCGACTCGACAGCACCAGACGGAATGTGAGGGCGGTGGCGGCGGGTAAACAGCTCATTAGCGGCATCCATCATTCATTGCCGACTAGTTTTTTTGCTCCTTGCTTGCACCGTACGTATTTCTATTTGTTTCGAGATGCGCTTGGAAAGCTGAAACAAATATCTTTTCTGATTATCCCCGTGGTATCTCAAAATTGATACAGCCTGTTGTGTGCCGCCCTTTGCGCTCGCCGCACTCGAATCTATTTCGATCTACTTAAAATTGCATTATCTGCTGTGAACACAGTTTACATTATGCCGCATTATGCAGACCTCCCCGTCGCCCACTCGGGCGTGCAGACATTGTGTGCGCTTGCGATTGACTACTTGCTGTCGACCTCCCATCTCTCGACCTACCCTTCATCACTGGATTATCACTGCGGTCGGCTGGAACACTGGGATAAACCCGTAACAGCTTGAGGGAATCAACGGTGCAACCCAGCCGGTTAAAAACTGTATCGGCTCACTTGCATTTAAGACCATTGAGTTATTGAGGTTGCGCCAGTTTCAATTTTAAATTGATGCCTTGGGGTATTGTCCATTGTTGTGAGGCAATTGTCTGCCTGACACCCCTAGCGAATGCGGCGCATTCAACATCTCTATCGGACGATTACACGCCACACATGATGAAATGCTGCGCTCTTTTCGCATTGTGCGTAAATTGGGTTTGTGGTGTTGCAAACCTATTAGAATTTAAGAATGTTACCTCAACAATACAAGAGAAAAATCGAGATCATTCTAAGAAATTGGATTTTATTTGGAAAGAAAAGTTTGACATGTGAGGGTGGCAACCAATTGAACCACATGCACCATAACTCAATCGAGATGTGCAGTATGAACATCTAAAATTAGCCGCGTCGATAAATTGTTCGAGCGTCGCGGCGTCAGCGTCGGCGTCGGCTCAATTTCTCCACAATGCATGTTGCATGCACTGCAGCAAATGTGTATTTATATTTCGACGCCGCAATGATCGAACTTGACAGCGCGCCTGCGTCGCGAGAACGATTGAAAGTTTAGAAATCTGTCTGTCTCCCGTGAGACGCGAGATTGATGATGTGAAAATGCTTTCACAAGAAGCACGAGACGTGCAAGGGCATAGAAATAGAACGAATTCATTTTTAACAATTGTCAAGCACAACCAATTGATACCTCAATCAGACAATCGTAGTATAAATCTGCAATTCTTATCAGAATCGCGTAGTACGTTGCAACCCAAATTGCACAATTTCCCGCTGTTTATCCGCTTACTGCGTATTTTCCGTCCAAATATTTTGAATCAACTTCAAACGGCGCGCGAAATCAATTGCGCGCCGCCATCGCAAATTTCGGATAAGTTATGAGCCGTAAATATTTTTCCAGAGCGGGCGGGAAATAGAAAGTAAACCGGCCTGCGTTTGATGTGATTGAGTTACGAATCAGTTGTATATGGTACCGTATTACACAAATTATCTCTTAGGCCGTCAAATATTGATTCAGAATTAATTGAAAACTGTTGGACGCCTAAAGAATTCTGAAAGTGCAACCCGGAAATCTCCGTTCTTCCTGGCATGTTTTCAATCCTCAATATAATCGCATTGTGAGCGCACAATAAATAAATACGCTGCGCCTGCGAGACGATGATAACATGTTGAGTCTGCACGTCAGTGAAAAGCGGGAAATTTTTACATTCTCAACTCCAACAGCTTATTTTCTTTCGTTTTTATTGGCGATGAGGATGATAATCATGGTCAGTATTAATAGCATCATTTAGCTGAAAATACTTTAGCACTTTCCCAGTAGTTGTGGTCCTGTCAGGAAAGCGATTAGCACAAGACACGCACCACATAATTGTTTTGACCTCTGCACAACGCGTGTGCCTTGTTTAAACTGGCTCGCCGGGCTGTTTACTCTGCAAACAAAGAGTGTCAGATGATATAGCAAGTGCGTCGCGACGCTTCACTCACGCACGTGGTGTCGACGCATTGATAACGAAAATATTGTTGTTGCCGCCTGAGAGAAGATGTTCATTTGCTTCGATTGCGTAATCACAATCATACTTGAGAGGTATAGAGAGAGAGAAAGGAGATCACAGAGAGACAAGTGATGCTGTCGTAGGCAACCAAGCTACCTGCTTGAAATTTAGGTTAATCTCGATGAAATCAGCCGCTAACGATGTCATCATCCTATGTAATTCCATTCCTAGACTTTATTCAACGAAATTCCATGCTCCATTTACTTTATTTTTCAAAGATTTTGAAGTAAATATTCACATGTTCGATATTCACGCTGGGTGGTCTATGATTCAGTGGCAAATCGCTCGTGAAATACTCACAAAGCGCGTCATCACTCGCCCCAGTAAACAGGAACGTAAACAAATCATAAAAGAAGTTTAACTTTACGATTTCGTCAGGCATCTTGTGCACTGGCTTGCACATCATTTGGTGTCTTTGTACACTGTCCATCAGTCCAGTGTCGTCCCAAGATTACCACCAACCTGTCAACGCTGAATTTTCCGGCACGCTGGGCCATTGTACCCGCAAATTTGCTGAATGCCGACTCTAAATGCATTACAAGTGTGCATTGATTGACACGTTTGCCGGATTATCCGCGGCAGTCAATTTTGTTTACTTTGTGGACTCTGGAAGTTTTGACAGATGGAATCAGAGAAGCACATAAATGCTTGTCTAGCGTCCAGAATTGGTAATTGGATGAGTTAATTTTGAAATTGGCGTTAGAAATTATGTTGTTGTTTTTTTTTTTCTCTTAATTTTAGTGGGGCAGACGTCACAATTTATTGTTGTTATTCTAAGGATCAATATAGGTTGAATATATGCCGAGTTAGGTTAGACAACTTCCGCTCCGTTTCTACTTTTTCCCACTGATATTTGCTTGGCGAAAACGACATTGGAGGCAGAACAAGTAAAGGAGAACGCGTTTCCGTATTCTCCCGGCTAAACAAAACAAAATATATCGGTCAGCGGGATCACTATGAAAATATTATGATATCCGCCCGACCTATTTTACCCTCCAGCAATGGAAATGTGCAAATATTCACATCAAACATATTCTCCGTCTTGGCAATTTTTTAAAAGAAATCAGATGTCTGTCAATTTAGAATTATAACATTTTGTAATTGTTCGCCATATCAAATTAATTAGTTTCTGACTGAATTTTTTCCATTTATTTCTTCTAACCCGTAGCTAGCTAGACATGACATGCAGAGTGGGTAGCATTGAATTTATTTACGTCTGCTCGCGATGAGCTTGTGCGATGAATAAAATGAATGAATCTGACTGAATGCGACTGCATTGCGACGTATCTCACGTGATGATTGGTGTTTGTGTTCCAATGCGTACATGTCAAAACCCAAGGTAACTAATGATGTGTGCAACGCTCATCACACAACACATTATATTCTCTAATTCAATTAACATAGCAACCAACTTCATCGAGTCCTACAGAGTGCTAAATTGTTGAACACCAATTGGACGGTGCATTGCGTTACTCTGCACCACTCCATTAATCATAATTAATTGTATTGAATGCTTCCGAACCCTGCTATTCAACTCGACACAACTCAATTGACGATTCATTGGGATAGGGATTAAATTAAAACATCTTCATCCATCCAATAATAGCATGGAACATGTGAAGAAAAGTTGAGTTGTTTGTTGATTTGAATGGCAATTGTTTTCGTAACAGGCATTGTGCACTTTGCACGTTGATTGCATGCATTTGGGGAAATTACTTACCGCAAATGGTACAATGGATTAGAAAGGGAGAGCAGATCTGTGCTTTGCTTGTTGATTTCAACATGATGTTGCGCTGGTAACCTAAGTACGGTTGATCTGAAACAAAAACCGGTGCTTTTTTTTTGTTTTTCTCATAGAGTTACATGACACATGATTCCGACTTTTATTACCCTTTCTTATCAATTGCCTACCAGATAATTATCTCTGTTCTCTTTTTTGAAATTTTTCTCCTGTTTACAGCTTGCTATTCACCCAATTTTCTTCTCTACGTATCCCTGCCCTGCAACCCACGATAAAATATGATAAAAGCTCGGAAATCCTTCGCTGGAAGAAAATCACTAGCCGCAAGGCGCAAGGAAACAAACTTTGCGTGCGTTGTGAGTCGCTGATGAAAATTGCATGAGATTCGCCGGCGGCAAAATCATCTCAGTCTCATCCTCGCTTCCCATTTTTACTTTCTTTACTTCTTTTGCCCCCACTGAGAAAGGAGGACTGGGGTTGGAACAGTTGAAAATGGAGGGTGTGCGATGCTTTGGAATTTTGTTAGAAGTCTTGGTAGAATTGGGGCGGCGTAGAACAAGGGAATTCTGGGGGGTGACTGGCGGCATATGCATGCATTTTACGCCCTTATTCACTCATCACTGTGTGCGGCGACTCGCCAAGCAGCAGGGCATTAAAGAGCGTAATGTTAAAGAATAATATTTCATTTTAGATTAGCCGAGGCGAATACGACGATGTTGATACAATTGTAAAACCGATCATTTTCCAGCGAAATGCTTAAATAATGATAATATTTATTAAGTTCAATCTTTATAATTTTATGGGAATTATGGCATACCAGACAACACAATTTACTTTAAACATGGATTTATATGTGGCAGGAAAAATACTTTTATACATTGTATAATGCAGTTGTTGAAGTGTTCATTTTGCCGTCGGCAGCGAGCACGTAGTTGATGATGGTGCTGATGATGCGCTTGTACGGTCGGACGCCTTGCGGCCACCACCACCACCCCATTTGCCACCCCATTGAATAGCACACGTGGCTGTTATTTTCATTCCAAACAGTGAACATCGTTAATTAAGTACCTGCACCAATCTACATCCATCCATGAAAAACGAAACAAATGTGTTAATTTAATTAAAATATCTTTTACTTTCTATTTTATTTCCAACAATTGAAAATTTTCTACTTTTCCAAACGCCTGTTGTTGGTTTTCGTTAATGGTCTGCTTTTTATTTGGCTGATAATGAAAACAAAAAAGATTTCTTTACTTGAGGAGGCGGCTTTTCGCCAGTTTTCCTCGATGAGGGTGCCAAAGAGAGTTCGTCCCCGTGCGCAGTTAATACGCAGCGCATATTTGCGCAGCTCTTTAACGGAGGCACAATGTCAACAAAATAACAAACGCACCGCCCCCAAAGCATCGCCAGCAACCTACCAATACTTCCAGCACTTATTCAAATGAATGCGAAGCCAATGAAATTAGGCAGAACAAATTTCTTTTAAGCACCTAAAAGGTTTACGAACCCACAAGCCAAGCAAAAAGCAACAAAATTTAATTTGCATCCTAGTATCAATAAGAGCGAATTCAATTAATTTACTGAATGTATCAATTTAAACTTGGCAGCAGCTTGCCAAACGCTAAATGGGATTTACATGTAATGCAAATATTGTTGACGCGCCGCAAGTATTAATTTATATTAAACGGCGCGTCGGCGAGCGGTTTAATTAAAACGTGTAGTGCGACGGCGGCGGCGATGATCAACGTCGTCATCAAATGCGCCTGTGTGCAAATGAGAAAATCATTAAAACAACTTGTTCGCTGCGTTTTGCTGCGGCAGCGGCGCTAATTTTAGATGCATGGCTTGCAACTGTTTCCACGAATTGCCGCCACCAATGAATGTGTGTGACCGCTGCGCCGCCGCATAAACATCGCAGTGATTGAAACTCACATCGCTTCTGGTTTGTATCTCTTATAATGTGCATCGGATGAGTGCAACATCACACACGGACTGAAACACACGACGCAAGCAAACATATAGGGTATACAGTTTAGGAAATCCTCATGAAGAGATCATGAAAAATTAGATTGATAGAAGTGTGAGAATCAGTCGATTTAGAAGCACATCTGTGATGATTCCTCTTTCGAATTTGTGTTTACGTAAAGATTATTAGGGTTATTGAGGTTATAGAGCTTTTTGAGGTTGGACCACCACTTGAAGAAACAAATTCGAGAAGGTCGGCAGGGCCCGTATTAAAGACGCGCGGGCGTTGTTTATACGATTTTATGATTTGTTTGAAAAAGCTAAGTGTGTGAAACCTCACACGACGACGTGATCACTAGCTGAACGTCCTGAGTAAAAACATTAGATTTCATTAAATTTCCATTAAACTTCTCAGAACGTACCTCCGTTCGCGCTCAATGCTCTTCGTGAATTTCGAGATAATGATGGCACGAAATATTCAAGCAGGCGTCTGGAACAGTCTGGAATGGCAGAGGAAATTTGAAATTGTAATTAAGTGAAATTCGCTTTCGTTCTCTGACTATAGCATCCGCCACGCCTGGGATCTCATTGTAAATTCCCATCCCATCTTCTCTTGTTACTGGTGGCACGCCATTATATGATAATACAACGCACATTATTATACGTAACATAATATTATTGTTTCTTAAAACCTTAAACTCAGCTCGATTTTATGCTGCGAAGACTGGATCAGAGATCAGGAACAAGGTGCAGATGGATTTCATTAATCTAGATAGTAGTATTCGTTCATTTTATGAGCCGATTGGTACCTAGAGAAAAAGGCAAGAAATAATTTTAAATGCTTATATTTATGGTCGGAAATAAATATATTACACATGTGCATTGGTAAGTACATCTACTAAGTTCGCATATTACATCAATTCGTCACCAATCGAAGTATCGGTCTGTCACATCTATTAAATACAACATTGTGTCATTTTCAGTGAATGTATAAATGCAGCGTGTGGCCATCGATAGGAACATAATCCATGAGAATCTTCGACAGTTTACAAGAGAATGTACAACTTAAACCGTAAAACTCTATCCGTAATAACTACAGAAATATTTACAACACGGGTCACAATTAGCACTAACGTCCATTTATCTAATTAAATAAAACGAAGTTTATCGTAAGTATCACAAAAAAACCTTTCTCATCTCCACACTCAGTCTTGATATTTACAACAAAAGCAACCAAATCCTAATACTTTTGCACACAATCCTGTTGATAGTAACTCGTCGGCGGACGATAAGTTGGTGGACTGGGGGGGACATTATGCCTGAAACTCCCCAGCTGACAACTAACATTACCATCGAACAACAAATCACGATAACCGGATGCTTGCGTTGCGGACTCTGGGCTTGTTTCCGGGCTGTACCAAGGAGAGTAACGTGGCGTGCCTTCTTCAGCAGCTGCTGCTGCCGCCACAGATGATGAGGAATACTGTTGAGCCCCAGAAGTATACCACCCTCCTGAGGAAGGATGCAATCTCGGGGAGTAGCTATGATGATGCTGTTGCTCCCTAGCGGTCATCAAAGAGTCCACACTAAATGCAGCTGCAGCGTCCATCGCTTGCAAAGAAGCAGTGACATCAGAAATACTAGTAAGGTGTTCCTGATGCGTGTGCCCATGATGTGGAGCTGCTTGATGGTGGACAATTACGGACTTTGCAGCTAGGGCAGCATCGTGGTATTTATTCATACATTGGGACAGTGATGATACATCAGTCGGCTCACGCTTGGGTTTTATGTGGATATCAAGATCTAACTTGGGCTTGATTTCTTCGGGGTGGTGAGCATGATGCGGTTTTTCCTCGGAGATGCGTTTGGTAGCAAGGACTGAGTCGACTTGCCGTTTTAACGCTTCCTCCTTCTCTTTGATGGCGTCCTTCTTCTTAAACCTTCTGCGTCTCCTCAAGTAGGAACCGTTGTCGAACATGTTGTAGCTATCGGGGTCCAATGTCCAGTAACTACCCTTACCGGGTTTCTTATCATCCCGTGGAACCTTTACAAAGCACTCATTTAGCGAAAGATTGTGTCGGATTGAGTTCTGCCATCCTTGTTTGTTCTCTCTGTAGTAGGGAAAGCGGTCCATGATAAATTGATAGATCCCGTTAAGGGTGATCTTCTTGTCGGTTGCATTCTGAATGGCCATTGCAATGAGGGCAATGTAGCTATAGGGAGGTTTGACCATGTCCTTAGCCGCCGCAAGCTGGTGCTGTTGATGTGGCCATGCAGCGTAACCATATCGGGAGTATTGCTCGTAAGTGTAGGGGTTTCCTGGAGTGGTGACTGCGGAGGGATAGCCGGAACTAGCAGCGTGGCGATAGTAGGCATTCTGTTCAGTGAAAATGGTATGCATCCTGACGCTGTTACTTGAAGCTGGTGTCGCGAAATTGGCAATTTTCAACGTCAACACCTTCTTTCACTTTCGCCCTCACGCGCGTCTCCAGTCGGAATGCACACTGTGCTTGTTTTATGTTTTCATTCCAATCAATCTTTCGAAAACAAGTTTAGCTCACTTAATATTATGATACACAACATGGGCCAGTTTACACAGAGATTAAGTAAAAACAAGACACTACGTTGCGGCGCGCCGAGCCGGCTAGCAGTGTTACTAGTGAAAACAGACAGCGGCGCGCAGCGGGTCCCCGGTTACCCCCACTCAGTAAGTTGAAAGGCGGTAGCTTGGGCTTTCGGAAAAGTGCTTGGGATTGAGAAGCGGCCAATGAGGAAGCGAGGAAAGCGCGATCAATGGACGATGTCTCTGTGTTGAGGCGATGTGGTGGCGGGTTAAGTAATGTGTGACAGCTGGAAACTCGTTGAGGCCACGCCCAGGATGATCAGAGATACAGTATGATGGAACTACTACAATACGATTGGGATTGCAAGGTGTGTGATGGGTTTCTACACGTGTGTTTGTGCGAGACTGTAAAGAGTTGAAGAATGGCAGTGGAATTGAGAATTTGAGATTGCGTGAAGAATACGTGAGGAAGTGTTAAGATTTTAAATATTTGCTACTTGGTGATCAGTAGTTATTCATAGTAGAATAAGCTTCCTTACTTACAATCATATCACAGATTGCAAGGAAAATACATTTTAACTTTTTTAAATCAAGTGAATGGATTAGTGATAACTTTTTGGACTTTTCGCTTTTGCAGTTTGTAGTATTGTGTTGTGCACTTGGGGCACGTGCTTTCCGGCATTTACAGGTAATCTGCACGGTAAGTAAACCGTGGGTGATAAAGTTGATGATGCAGAGGGTTGCACGTTCAGCACCTTGCACGGATTAAGAAGTTTCTTGTTTTTCCGTAGTGGTTGCGGAATTTACAACGGGAGTTTTGAGGTAAATGCATGTAACTAAGCATGGTAGCCAATGCGTTAGGTTAAAATAGAGCAAAAAAAAAAACGTTCGATATAGGTACTCCATGTCATAATTTTCCTTATAAAATGCTATATGCATGAATTTTGTTGTCCCTTGGGTAGAAACAATTTGTGTCTTGTTCGGAGTCTTCCTGACTTTCTGATCCGCCTGAGATCCTCGCTGAGCCTGCTTGAGATGCGCCGCGTCGGCTTTGGATTTACGCGTGGATTAGGCGAACGTCTCTGTTATTACAGTTTGCGTGGAAGCCGGCAACGATCTAATTTAAGGGATGCTGCGTGTCTGTGTTGGGAAAGAATTTATTACTAAAACAACAAGACGGCTACACCCGGCGCAAATCAATACTAACGCAGGAAAGAAAACAAATGACAAATCAACTCACAACGAGGAGTGAAGCCAATAATAAAATCCTATATTACTATAAAATCTTATTTATATTTATACAACATTTACGGCAAAGTAATTGAGTTTAATTCCAAGTCGGTTTGTCATCATGAATTATAATGAGCGACACTGCCGCTTTAGGAGCAACGTCAGCATGAAGTACACGTGTCGCCATAAATACATCGCCCGCACCGCCGCCCGTCGCCGACACCTCCGACGCCCGACTGCGTGATGGATTACACATGTAGGTGTAAGACAGATTTGCCTGCGTGTCGCTGTTCTTTTAATAAATTACAACGGAGACGTCGTCATCGATTAGATGCGTGTATGCAAACAACTCTGACACAAGGACACACGACGATTGATTAAATTACCATCAAAGTGCAAGAAATCTACTAATTAAGAGCAATTCATATTTATTCTCATCGCGGCATTGTTTGAGCATATTTTGAGCGCATATCGCTTAAGTGGTTTTATCGGGGGGCGGATCGAATGGCGGTTGGATGGTTAATTCCTGCGGCTCTGAATAAACACTCGGCGCCCTTCTTGTGTAAACAGTGCGCGCTAATGCCGCCCCAAACTCCTGCACATCAGCGTGGCGCTGAATTGACGTGAATTCAACTGAGTTGGAGGAGTCTAGGGTGGAATCCAGAGATGGAAATTACAATTAGCACATTCTACACATTCACATGCCAAGTGCACTATCACCACCCCGAAGGGATGCGCGTGATAAAAGTGTAGGGTTAGAGCAGCAGTTGAATTGGCCTTAACTCGAGAGCGCCATCTGCATAATTCCACGTGTGATAAGCAAGGCAACTGGAAATACTCTGAATAAAAAAAAAAAAAAAAAAAAAACCTCTATGCTAATATGAGGGAAGTTCGGTGGAGTTAGGCTTACGCTGGTTTCATGTGAATTAGTTGAAGTCTCGGTAATTTTAGGCCTTCAGCAGAGTATTTAGCGGAATATTTCTGACATCTTACTTTTGTGTTTACTTAGTATAAAATGCACCAGAGCAGATGAATCGTGTCTTGTTGTCACATCAGTGTCAATCACTGCATCCTGAGGCAACGGGCCTCACGCCTTCATCGAGAACGTTCGAGTAATTTCATGCCATTTCATTTTAAATATTCCAATTCGAAATGCCAAAGCGTAACACGATAGTTGCAAAAACGTATTTTCATAGCTGTACTCTTTCGAGCTCTCTTACAGTTCGTCTATTCTCTTAAACAAGGAATTTCCAAGTTGCCAAGTGTCATTCTTTTTGTATGTGCGGTCCTAGAACAGCTTAAAGCATGTTTAGTTTGTTTACAACATCCTTACTCCTTTACACGCAAAACATATGCTTGTTCGAGGAGCAAATTGAAACCATCACCATCACGCATGTCGCCCAGCTATTTATTTATCTAACTATAAATATATTTGTTCAATAAACATATTTGTGCGCGACAGATTGCGTACAAAACGGGTTAACACGAAAAACGTTATGTTCATTCAAAATGAGAATTTCATTAATTTAAATTAATTTCCACATGGCGTAAATCGTTTTCGGTGGCTGCGAACGAAATGGAATGAAGTCGAATTGACAATTTATGTTGATTTTCAGGTGAGAGTAATGATGAGTTGTGCGTGAACTGTTTACGCATCGCGCATAATCACGCATAATCACGTTCGCAATGCGGCAAACATAACAATTATCATTGTTAGGCAAAAAGAAAGACAAATATTGCATGAGTGGATGGCAATTGACATTTGCGAGGTGGGGCGATTTTTAATTGTTTTATTTCGTTGAGGGCGAGGATGGGAATATATTTTTTAGCTGGGATAAAAATATTGAACGACATGAGATTAAAAATGAATTGGTTTTCAGCATCAATCAAAATTTCTTACACCTTAATAATTTATAGATCATCTAAAACTAATCATCAACTAAAAATAGTTTATAGTTCCTTGTCTAAATTAATATGCTACTTCATCTTGAATCTCTTTCCATTCAATTTCCCACTCCATTCATTCACCGCTTTCACCATTCACCACTTGAGCGGACTTCTCGTTATTCACACCTTTGCCACCTTGGCGACTGTTGGGAGGCAAAAGGCGTGAAATTTTCGTGTCCACGTTGTCTGTTGTGCACACAGTACAGGTGGCCAGTGTGTGGCCCACTTGGGAGTATGAATTAGAGAATGGCCCAGCGAAGAAAATTCAAGTTTGAAGAGCGGCCTTGTTATCTTAGGGCTAGTTATTCCGAGCCATAGTTTCGTACTTTCAGGTCATGGTGGTCGAAAATTGTTTACTTTAATTTCGCTTCATTCAATGCTGCACGATGCGACGATTTTTTTTGTTAGAAATATGCGTTGACGTTGGGTAAACATGACACATAAAAAATCGTGAAATTGAAAAAGAATCACTGAATGTATGAAATGAAAAATTGCTAGGAAAGGTAATTCTAAATTATTCTTCATAAGAAGTGGAATTTAGTTTTAAGACTAAGACGTTGTTATCATGTGTGTATAATTCAGCGAACGTCAATTGTTTTCCCAAAGTTAAATTCAAATTCAACAATTCCAACTCTCTGTGTAGCTGCACAACTTTCAACTCCCTTCATTGTGCATTTTCGACATGCCACTCTCTACGAGCCCTGCAACTGCAGCATTCATGCAAAGTCAACGCGGCTGAATAAACAACGCGCGCGGAAAAGGATTTATGCCATTCATGTCATCTCTTTCCAGCTCTTCCTCTCCTCCTATTTTATTCCCTGCCATTTGATTTCGATTCCATTTCGATTCAATCCATTCCATTTTACTTCTTCCTCCCCGAGAAAGACGAAACCAATGCTTGATTACTTCCAAATTAATTGCTTGTTTGCTGGACAGGATGAAACACTCGGTGGACAGAATTCATGCTGGAATAACAACGGTTTTTTGTTGCCTCTTAAAATAGAAGTTAAGATTTAACTCGAGCGTCGCCGGCGCGATGAGTAATGAATCAAAGCGCGCGCTAACTGAGACCGCAATTGGATTAAGTTCATTAACACGCGACGAGATGAAATGAAACAGAGAGAAATGTCATAACTGGATAAATATTTAGCTTTTGTTACGAATGGCTACGATTACCGAGTGAAATTAACGCTTGTTTTTTCAGCGTATGAAGGATGAATAAATGAATCATTCTGGAGTTATTTTCATTGTGACTTGCGGCCACAAAAAGCAATAGAAGATTGGAAGACAGAAAGAGTTGAAATTAATATTCCAGCACAATATAATCCGTTGTTTTGTTGAAAACTGATACTGCATGTCTTGGCGTGTTTACATTTCGTTGGGTGGCAAAAAAACAGTTTCTTCCTCGTTTGCCGTGGTGCTGACGTGTGTGCATCTAAACAACTACCGTCGGATTAGATAATCTGCTCGGCGGTTCTCATAGAACTCACAAGGGTTTTTCTTAGTGTGGTTGCTCTTGAAGCGTTTGTGATTGACTAATCAACAAAGTGGAACACTTGAAAACAAAGCGTACTGTTGAGACCAAAAACTTTCTAGTCAATAAAAATGGGATTTAAAAATGAGATATGAAATGTGATAATTCGAAAAATAGTTTCTGTGAAAACACACATATCCCACATTCCTTAGATGCCTTTCTTAGACGCATTATTCTAATATAATGGCTATTAGAGATACCAATTCTCATAAATTCCAGCATATGATCGTTTGTTTGAGCCTAGCAGCATTCTAATTGATATTCTCTGCCCATTACTCAAAGAACATTCGAGCCACACATTGTTACTATATTATACCGGCCGTGAATGAATGGATGCATTTTTCTTCAGCCAACCTAGCTTACCAGGCGTTTGTTTCCACAATTAGTAGTAAAAATACACAATCCGTCATGACCTTACAACAATATAGTCGCGCAGAAAGGGAAAATCTCGTCTGACACACCAAAGTAGACCAATCAGACACAAAACATTGTTTATTGTTTCAATCTTTCGAGTGTTCAAAACGTGTCTGGTTTGAATTTCCAATAAATATTAGAGAAATAAATAGAATAAGTGGGATTGTGATCATTTCGAATGTTACAAAGGCTCGTAAATTATTGATATTTTGACTTTAACCACTTGCAATTATTTATTTTTGTGGGATTGTTATTGGGATGACGTAGGAGCCCAAGTTGGTACTGTTAATGCAAGTTTTTCGCTTCTTCGCAAAGCTAGAAGTTGGGTGAAAGTTTGCCATGTTCATATACATTGTAACAACACTCAAAATGAAGCAAAACACTTTAACATGTCTCCCATAGCAATCAGACCAACAATTTCTGCATAATATAATCTTCATTGTCGAGATTACTAAAATGATAATGATTTAGGCGTGGAAAATGAGCGAATGATTCAAGTGTCTCAGCACAAAGAAGCATCCAACATGTGTACTTTTTGATGGCATGCGTGAGAATCGAATTTGTCGACGTGGTTCGCACATAACAATAAAAGTATCCGTGCGGCCCTGCGAAAGTGCCAACATGGCGTCGTGACCAATGGCAGCGCGTGCCTCGCGGGCCCCCGTTTCCGCTTCGTCCACTTCACGCCGCGGCCGCAGCCTGCGCAAATATTATTCTTGCGCCCCCTCCGGCCGCCGCCCTTTACATATCACTTCATATTCCATTCGCCGGCCAGCGGACCATTATTACGGTTGTTATGCCATCGCCATCGACGTCCTCGGTCGCATGTGGGCTCATCTAACATTCATGAATTTGTGACAGCGAGACATTTCGTTTCATTCCACTTCATTCCACTCCACTCTACTTGATTCTGTTTTATTCTGCATTGTTCTGGCTTCTTATGGGGTGCAATAACAAATCAGATGTTTAATTTTTATGAGTACGTTAATAGAAAAAGTAATAATATGCAAAAATGCAAATGCAGCACGTGTCGTATTAATATGCATATGTTCAGAAGGAAAACTTTAATTTTTAGATTGTTTTAACGCTATTAAATTTGTTTATAATCTAGAACTTTGTGCGGTCTCTTGAAGAAGATTTTCGAACTGTTCATGCAGAAATTTGATTTACTGTAGTTTGCTGTAATTTTAAACGTTGCCCCCTAGTGGTTGAAATAACGAAGTAGTATGTCGGTAATGTCAATTCCTGTTTGTTGTTTCTTCCAAATTATCTCGTAACCTAAAATAAGTAAATAGACTTGAAGAAATAACTTCTCAATTTGAAGAAGCTATTTATTTGCAAGTGATGAATTCAAGATAAATTAGAGGTACGAAATTTCCCATTTTTGTTTTTATTTACTACTAATTTTTTTTTGTATTTCAGATCAGTTGAAATACTATAGACATGTATCGACAACTCTTTGCATCATTTCCAGTTCCCTATAAACTAATTAAAACAACTTTAAGTAAATTCAACTTATTGAAATCAACCAGCCTTCCATCTAAGTCACAATCTTGCAAAAATTTTGATCTACATTTTAACAAAACAGTACGTTTTTCTTGTTTTAACATAATTATAACATATGATATATTATATTTTAGGCAGCAAATCAACTTTTAAAAGAATACTATGCAGTCTGTAGTTTAATTCATCGTTCAGGACTCTCTGACATAAATAAACTGCCAAAATATCTTTCAAGAAGAAACTTTCATTCATCTTCTGTGAATTCACAGCAACCATCCGGATCAAATCCAGATCCAAAGAAACCAAAGAAAGATGATGATGAAGACAATAAAGTCTCTTCTTTGCTTGCAAAAGCATTCTTGTGGATGTTGTCAGCATATATGGTCATTGCTGTGATTTCTTTGCTATTCCCTAGCAGTAATCAGCCTGAAGTAAATAATATAGAATTAAACAGACTTTATTGTAAGCCATTCATTTAATGTTTGATTTTAAGGTAGTAAGATATGTGTCGTGGAATGAGTTCCTGTATCAAATGCTGGCAAAGGGCGAAGTTGAAGAGATCATTGTGCGTCCTGACGTTGAAATTGTTACAATTATTCTGCATGATGGAGCTATTGTCAAAGGAAGAAAGGTTGAACATCGCACTTTTCATATGAACGTCGTAGATATTCACAAATTTGAGGATAAACTACGTCAAGCAGAGCGACGACTGGGAATACGCGATGGAGTTCCTATTACCTTCGAACGAGGCGGTGATACTGCTGGAAAATTGTTAATTTCTCTACTTCTCGTTGGTATTATTGTGTCTATCTTGGCAAGAAGTAGAAGTATTAGGCCTCCAATTAGCATGGATACATTTGTAAGTATTAATTCACAGTTAATTTCTCTTGCAATGCTATCTTTATACCCGTTCCTAGACGCAAATGGGAAGAGCTAAGTTCACACTAATCGACCCTTTGACTGGGCCGGGAAAAGGAGTGAAATTCGCAGACGTTGCTGGTTTGAATGAAGCCAAACAAGAAGTCATCGAATTCGTCGATTACCTCAAACGTCCTGAACATTATAAATCTCTGGGAGCTAAAGTGCCAAGGGGAGCCTTGTTACTAGGGCCTCCAGGATGTGGTAAAACTCTCCTAGCTAAGGCAGTTGCAACAGAAGCAAATGTTCCGTTTTTGTCAATGGCTGGATCGGAGTTTATTGAGATGATTGGCGGTTTAGGTGCGGCTAGAGTTAGGGATTTGTTTAAAGAAGCAAGGAAAAGAGCGCCTTGTATCATCTACATCGACGAGATTGATGCCGTTGGGAGGAAGAGGAGTGGAGGTGGTGGGATGCCAGGAGGTGCAACAGGTGAATCAGAACAGACATTGAATCAACTATTGGTTGAGATGGACGGTATGATTAGTAAGGAGAATATTATTATGTTGGCGTCGACAAATCGTGCTGATATTTTGGATAGGGTAAGATAGGGTATCCTACTGAATCCAATTGGACTTTCAGTAAGGGTTCTGATTGTAGGCTTTGTTACGTCCTGGACGTTTTGATCGTCACATTTTGATTGATTTACCTGACCTTGATGAACGCAAGCAGATCTTTGAACAGCATTTGAAGGGAATTGCGTTGGAGCATAAACCAGCGACGTATTCTCAGAATTTGGCGTATTTAACACCAGGTTTCAGTGGAGCTGACATTGCGAATGTTTGTAATGAAGCGGCTTTGCATGCTGCCCGTGATAAGAAGAAACAAGTGATGAGAGCGGATTTGGAATATGCCGTGGAGCGTGTTGTAGGTATGTCGCTGCATAGCAAATGATAAGTAACTATTTGTTTATGGATTCCTAAAATTGCGTTCATTTCTTCCAAGGCGGAACCGAGAAAAGAAATCATGCAATGTCACCTCAAGACAAAAGAGTGGTTGCTTATCACGAGTCGGGTCATGCATTAGTTGGATGGATGTTGGAGCATACTGATGCGCTGTTAAAGGTCACAATTGTACCAAGAACGAATTTAGCACTTGGGTTTGCGCAGTATATTCCGAAAAATCAGAAGTTACACTCCAAGGAAGAGGTATATAGCTATCAATTTTATCCTTGTACTTTCCTGTTTTCAAATTGTATTTCTTGAGCAGTTGTTTGAAAGGATGTGTATGACGCTTGGAGGACGAGTAGCTGAATCCCTCACATTCAACAAAATCACTACTGGTGCTCAGAATGATCTCGAAAAGGTCACGAAAATGGCCTATGCGCAAATTAAAGAATTCGGAATGTGCGAAAGAGTTGGCTTGATCTGTTTCCCAGAAGGGGAAATCAAGGAAAAGGGACGTAGGCCTTATAGTAAGAGATTAGCAGCTACAATTGACCAGGAAGCGAGACAACTTATCGTGGAAGCGTATAAAAGAACAGAGGAAGTTTTGACACATCATAAGGACAAATTACAATTGGTAATCGAAACATACACACAGTATACAGTGCGTTCACAGTATTTTTTCTGCAGTTGGCTGAAACTCTCCTGAGGAAAGAAACATTAAATTACGATGACGTAGAGAAATTGATAGGCCCTCCACCACATGGAAAAAAACGGTTGATTGAACCTGCTGAATTTGAAAAGCAAATTTTGGATAGTGCACCGAGTATTTCCAGCAAAGATATGAGTAAACCGGGTGGAGATGTTAATTCAACGACAACAACCTAAGAGCAGTTTTGTGTAGGTTTTCAAGCTTTGGTAACTTATCATCTTAGTCAAATTAATGAAATGATATTTAAATTATGTCTAAAAAATAAAAATCCTTTTCTATCCATACTTTATCATTATTGCGTTTCACGTAGACAAGGGGGTTATATCAATAAATTAAATCAACTAAACTAATATGTAGGAATGCCTAACTAAGAATGTTTAATAGGATGAAATTAGAAGGCACGCACATGTTTCCCCATTTGCGTTTCTCTTCTTATTCAGTCATGAAAAGTACCAGAATGTGACAAAATTTTTGATTATTTATACAATGTGAAGGGAGGAAAGTTTATACCATGACTGACAAGGGTTTAAACTGTTAGAAACTTGTTTACATAGCTTAATTGTAACATATAATCCCAAGTTAAATTTAGATTTTCAATGTATAAAGAGTTTTCTTTCTTTTACACAAAATTTGTGAATCCTCTATGGTAATTTTCTAATTATTGCGGGTTTTATGTTGAGTAGAAGCGAATGCTAGGCTTGCTACGAGCTTAAGCAATTGAAGGAAACAAAGGCTCTTCGTAGGTGGTCATCCGCAGGTGGACTGCGACGCTGTGGTTGCATTCTTTCGATAGCAAACACTTCATAGAAGCCTCGAACGCATTCAATGCACTTTACTTGATGAAGGCGGGTGGTCAAACGCAGGTAGAAATATAGAATGTGTCAAATTAAGTCATACCTTCCAAACTACCACTCTTTCAATTCTCGCCATTTTAGAAATATTTGTTTTACGACTTAGGATGTAGTCATTCATGCAGTAGACAGTGTCGGGACTAGACGCCGAATTCAAGTTTTGGGGAAATATCGTAAGAAGTATAGAAGGTATTTGGTCCTCATTATCAATTAGGTTGGATAGATCTAAATAAATACTCGAGTATCTATTTAAACATAGTTATGTTCGGATTGTTCTAGTATGTTCACTCAAATATGTTTCGTACGTTACTGCGAATGTTTATCAAAATTAATTGCGTTGTTCCGTTTGCACGTGTAGAGAAAAGGTCGCGATAAGTTGCTTATGTTACTCCCAGCAGTGGGAGCAACGAGAAGCGGCTCAGCAGGCACGCAGGCTGGCAACGCGGTAGCGCTAGCAAAACGGGTTTGCTCGTCAATTCGTCGCAGCGATTGTCGGCGGCAGCCACTATGTGCTGGGTTGCTGCTTGTTCTCTGCTGCAAAGTGTAATTTGATTCCTAAGGAACAATCCCAAACACCTTAAAACGAAAGAGTTAGATTGTAGAGTGTGTAGTTAACAGGGGTAAGTGCTTAAGTACTTTGGGAAATTGCTATTAGTTAGTTTAATATTGGTCCAGGAACGTCTTTAAGTCTTCATCTGTTCCTCCTAGAGTCATCAAGATGTGGCGCCTAATTCTCTCACTAGTAGGGCTGGCGTTTCTTATTACGCTTAATCAAGCTTGGGCCTGTAATGAAGCAGTTTGTGGCTCTATTGTAAGCAAATGTCTCCTGACCCAGTCCTGTAAGTGTGACTTCCAGAAGGACTGCTCCTGCTGCAAAGAATGCTCTGTTTGCTTGAGTATACTTTATGATGAGTGCTGCTCCTGTGTTGGTAAGATGGCCACATTTATTTGAAACATATGAGCTAATATTAAACAATTACCATGTAGGAATGTGTCCCCAACCAAATGACACCATGAGTGCACTTAGCAAGCAATCCCAGGTGGAGGACTTTGATAACAGTATAAATACACTTTTTGAATCACTTACAGCTGATGTGGAGCACACTGAATGGACTTCTTACACTTTCCCAGTAGACTTACCACTGGCATACTCGCCCAAAAGTGATATAAAATATCAAATGCGTGAGTTTCTAGAGCCAAAATGGTGGAAGACTCTGGATTTCAACTAACTTGAGTTTCTTTTTTAGAGAGTGCAGAACAAGAAGTAATTAACAACAAAATAAACATCACGTCGACACACAATTGCACAGTGGCATTCTCATCCACTTGCAGAGGGTACAACAAGTGTAGGGATTTGTGTGTGTCAATGGGAGCAAAAAGTATGAGGTGGTTCCATGATGCTTGCTGTGAATGCATTGGGCCCTATTGTATCAACTATGGAATCAACGAAAATAGGTATATAGATTTACTCTGACATTGGAAAGCATCTGCTTGATGTTCTTCAATTAAAACTTTTCAGGTGCAAATACTGTAATCAAAATGAAGTAATGAACAATTCAATAGAGACTGAAGATGATGAAGATTTAGACTATGGATCTGAAGAAGGAGAAGTATAACAAAGTAAACGTTTAAGATAAACTGATTATAGTTTTGTCTAATGCAAAGCCATAATGAGCAATTTAAACAACAGCAATAATCTCCTCCAACTCAGGCGCGAGTTGATGTTGTGATTTGATTTGTTGTAATTTAATTGTATATTTGTGGTAACGTAAACATTTAATACTCAAAATTAACATAAACATATAAGTTGTAAATTTTATCATTAACAAGTACGTTAAACTTCGATATCATATACTTTGGATAGTATTAGAATTGTTCGAAAATTAATTAGAGCGGTGAAGTAATGAAATGGAGGCCATAACATTCACATTAAAGTTTTAATGTGAAAATTACGTGCACAATTTAATACAATTTCATAATATAAATAATGTACATGTCATTATATTAAAATTTAAACATAAAAATATAATATGCAGCGTTAACAATTGAATAATTCCGAATAATCCATATTAAATATGACTAGAAGTGTTTGGATTACGTTCAGATTACTGTAATACATTGCAATACTTTCATATATAACAATTAATATTATGATCTTTCTGTTATACACTTCATTAATTATTGAAAATGACGATATGATTAGACGGCGATCTTTAATGGAATGATGCATGAACTCACGAATTTCGCACTTTGTAAACATTACAAACGACATCAATTGACATGTATAGCTTGTTGGACCCTTATAACGCCCGGCGTGATTTATAAATTCGTAAAACTCTTAAAACGTTTAAACTTTGTAAATGTTGTAAAGATTGTCGAAAACATGCGCGATAATATATGAAATGTATAACGTACCTTCAAAGTTGTAAGAAACCTATGAAACTAGGTTGGTCTTGGGAATAAGGACCTCACCTCCGTGGGAGTATCCTCCGCGTCGCTGTCGTCCTGCGGCTCTTGCGACTCTGGCAGTCTTATAAAGGGCAAGTGTTCATTGCCGCTCCACATAGAGTATAAATTTGTATGAAGGCGAATTGCATCCTTTTAGCGAAATACAAATTAACATGACGATATCAAATCACAGCGAGAAAATTTATTACTCACCCCACCGCTATTAACGGGATCAGATCCCTTTTCTGAAGAACTTGTCGTGGATCTGCTATGAATTGATAAACACGATGATGAATCAGTGGAAGAACTGCTTTTTCTTGATGTTAGCGAAGTCAACGGCATCCCAAGCGGGAAGATATCATAATGTTCTGTCACAGACATGGCACTTGAGTGTGGAACATCAACAGATTGCCATGCGCCACGTTGTAGTGGACCTGTGTGTCGTTTATGTGGCCGTTCGTCATGGCCTTCCGGCCAAATTGCACCGTATGGAGTAGTTTGGGGCAGAACACATCGGGTGGGTCTGCATGAAAGGAGTTGAATAGCTTCAGAGAGGCCTTCGCCAGAAATAGCTCCAGTTTGAGGTATACATTCTAGAAGTTTATTAATTTAGTTGTGTCTTAATAACATAAAATGATTAATACCAGGTGTTGTACTTCTACTTCGTTCTTGTGATGCTCCAGGAGGCACTGCTAACTTCGACGGTAAATACCTCTGATGCCATGGAGTTTCAAACCTTCCACAGTCCCAAGGCATTGACCATCTTCTCATTGTTCCATCACCGCTTTCAGATGTTTCACCTGTGCCTGCGGCAGCTTCCGACCATCTCCTCTGCCCTCCAGTCAAAGGAAACAATGGGAAAAGCAATGGACTTCTTAGGCCTCGACCAGCGAAAGGTCCCTTCATCGTCTGCAACTGTCCGGGATTAGGTAGTGGCCCTCGTATTCCTTCAATTCCAACTGGAAGTGTGTAGATTGGACTTGCTCCTCGTGGTTCAGTGAAAGGTGAATTCCCCCTTTCTGGTTGTACTCCCATTGGACTTTGTCGTGCCTCAGTCCCTGGTACTCTAGGAATGTCCCCGGTTTTTGGGCTATCCATGTGTGGACTTGACATTTGGGAACGCGAATCATGAGTGTACAGCCTAGCAAAACATTGTTGAAGACTTGCCATGCTACAGTCTGGATCATGTAGTCCTCCAGCCATCGTCTGACAGCATGGACACATTGCCATGGCTCCTAGGCATTCACAACCAGCAATTGAGAACTGATACTGTAAGTTGATAAAAGTAAGCAGGTTTTCTGTGATGATTTGTTGATTGTGTTCCTGTTGGCGCAACGCGTCAGACTCGGTGAAGGTTTCCCCAATGCATAAGTCTTGCATGGCTGCTGCAATGTGGGTTTTTACTGTATGACTTGCAACCAATGTTGACTTAGCTAGTTCATCCCAACTTTGGGTGTTTTGTGTAGCTAGGGCTGTGTTTTGTCCCTGGGAGAGGGTGTTTAGTGATTGTGACAGACGTAAGCCAGCTGCACAGAGACTATTTAGCATCTGAGATAAAATTAAAAAATTGAATTAACTGGGAATTTGTATATACACATTTGTTAGTAGCTTACTTGTAAATAATTGATCCAACTGTTAAGAGTATCTGTTGCTGCAACTTTGAGAGCATTAGGGCTTGGTGGCTGAACTGGCTCTTCAGTCTTTTTTTCCTTTACCTCCTGAATAGATTCAGAATGGCTATGGGGCTCAATAACTCCTTGATATTCCCTAATAATGAAGTAATTTACCCAACTTCATAAATAACAAATGGAAAATGAGAATCAAATTTACTTACATCTTTTAAATTATGAAAAATCTATTCTAAACTTTAGAGATTATTTTATAATAATCCTTTTGGGCACTCTTCTGCATTTTTATTTATTTAATAGATTTTCTCTGAAATCTATTTTGCTGTTGGAACAACATAACCTGTCGATACATAACGAAAAACTTCTGTTCTGCTTCCTCAAACTATTGCTGATGGCGCTTACTGCAAATATTGTCAACTGTGGTTGTATTGTATTTAATATTTATAGTTTCGTGCAACTCTTATTGATGAACATAATAATTGTTCATTCGCTGTATACAAATTTCTCAATTATCTTAGGCAATAGCGTTTTGTTTCAAGCGTGTGAACAAACTTTCACTTACAAAATGGTTTCTAGAGAGAGAACGCAAATTCTACTATTTCCGCGCTCTATCATTCAATCTGTGTTTTCAAAATTAAGTTATAGTTACTCCTCAGTTTTTCTACCCTTTCTTCCAACCAAGAAGTAAAATATAAAATAACATAAATATTTGCAACAGTTTAATACATCTAAGGTGCATACATATAATGCTTATTTCCGGTATAAACTCTTAAAATTCTAAATTTAACATTATCATCTAGTTCTAACAAATACTTTGAGTCAAAATACTTATGAATCCCATTACACAAAACATATAAAAATCCATCATCATCCATAGCGAAGCTATCAGGCCAAATAATATTCTTTGAATTATTCAAAATATTTCTAGCAGTGTTAAAATACTCATATATATTCCACTTGCCAATGCTTTGACTTTGTATAAGTCCAAAGTACATATTACCTTTGTTGTCAATTATCATCCCATCTGTAATTGATGATTTCCTTCCAACATGTTTGATATAAGAACGCCACTGGTCACTGCGAGAAAACTTCTCATTGCGGAGGATTTTATTGCTAATTGCGTATAAATGATATCCACTTAGAGCAGTATAATAAACAATTCTTTCTTCATTATAATTTGGATCTAGAGGACTTAATGCAATGCCATCAATAGACGCTAAGGCCCCAAATCGAACACCATCAAGTGTAAAATTAGTCGCATCTAGTTCAGGGAACATTGAACGGTCACGTAATTTCCAAGCTCGCTTTTGTTTCCTTGAATAGACAATCAAACCCGGGTCAATTGCACTATTGTCTGTTATATATGCGTAGCCGCCATCGGATTCATCAATGACCAAGTCATTTAGAAAACCGCCTTCAGTTAGGCAAATTTCAGAAGGAAATGTATACTTGGTGACCAGTCTATTGTTGTTGTTCAAATCAAAGAGGAATAACTTGGGCGGGCATTTTGTAAAGTCGTTGATTCTTGTCCCATCTAGAACCCACATTATTCCTCTTCGGTCTATTTCCATACTTTGAACGTTTTGTAAAGTGGTACAACTTGTTTTAACATTCATTGACCAAGATGGGAACGGTTCTAGTAACAGGTTTCTTTTGATGGCATTTTCCTGATGATGTTCAGTTTCAATTGGAACCCTGGCTAGAGTAACAGGAGTTCCAGGCCTTAATCTTGCAAGTGCCAGATACATTTTGTCTTTGTAGAACTTTATTCCAACCATTGCGTTGTTCTCTGGGATATATTTCGTTGATTGAATAGCTTCTCGGTAGACATCTCTTGTGGGCCATGTGTAGTTGATCAGGGTCCATTCAAACGTAGTGGTAAAGGTGTTGGATACACTTCTTTGCACGTAATTTTGTGCATGTGTATATTGTGAATACTGATTTGGTTGAGGCGGTGTTGTGCAGTAGGAAAGAAAGGCGAAGCCGAAGAATTGGCAAAAATCAAACCTTGGAGGTTGCATTGCTCAGCAAGACTACGAGTTTACGAGCAAAACTTGAAATAAGTAATATGGGTTAAAGTACTAGTTTAGTAGTAGTAGGTAGTAATCAAATGTGTCGTTAGTGGTTACATAATTGTAGCACCATATCTTATGTAAAGATTTATAGAGTAGGTGATAAATAATTGATGTAAATTTATCTAGATAGATAATTTAATCAGCGATAGTTAGCAATAAGTGGTGATGATTCACGTAACGCTTAAGTGGTTCTCAATTTGCCGGTTTGTTTAATTTACTTGCAAATTGTAATACGATTTGGAAGTGGTTATTCCAATTAAATTCAAGTTGTCAAATTGAGCGGCTCGCACGGCGAATTAAGTGTCTAGACGTTGATGTTCCGCATTTGTTAAGAGATTCGTGCAGGTCGTCTAAGGGATTAAGTATTGCTCTTTACGGTACTGCATTGCACAGGGGATTTAGATGCAAAAGGGTTCGAACACTTACGATTCACTTGGTTAAGGAAAATTTGTGTTCGAATGCATGATTGTAATGGTACGATTTATTAATAAAAACTTATCTGAACATCAAATTTACAATGTACTGTATTTTTAAATTTGAAAATGAGCACACGAAGCTTAAAATATTGAAAGTCAGCTGCAGATGGGCGTACTTGTATTGTGTATTTACATGGCAGAAAACCGTTGGAAAATCTGTGCTAATTTTGGCAAATTTCAATAGTATATTACTGTACTTGAATTGAACCATTAAATATTTGGCTCTTCATATACATTAACGCACTTCAAATGGTATACATGGTATAGGTATTAAAAGTGAGAGTCAATTCTTATGGTTAAATTCGGTATAACCCTAAATTATTTCACTGTCCGTTTTTAGTAGTGTGGTTGATTTTCATTTATCCGGAACTTCTGCTTTCCAAAAGCACATTATGACGATGAACAAAGTCGATTTGGAACTGAAGAAGGTATGTGCACTATTGGTAAAATTTAAAATTTATTAATTCAATAAATTTCAGGCATTTGCTGAGCTGCAAATGAAAGCTGTTGAGACATCACAGAAACTCAAACTTGCTGACATCCAAATTGAACAGTTGCAGACAAACAAAAAGAGAGCCATCCTTACAGATATGTATGTATTAATTCATTATTTGTAGGTTCATTGTTTTGTAATGTGTTTCTGGTGTGCAGGGAAATCTCTGCAGTGGATGAATCCTGCAAAATGTATGAATCCATTGGCCGAATGTTCATGCTCTCACCAAAGCAGCAAATCATAGCTGATCTTAAGAGGGAACAAGAAAACTCTGAGGAAAAAATCAAGGGATTAGAGAACAGCAAAGCATTTCTTGAAAGGAACATGAAGGAAGCTGAGAATAATCTCAGGGAAATGGTGCAACAAAGAAAATAATTCACACTTCCATGAAAATTTCACTTTATTAAGTTAAAAATGGCAAACATAAAAATACAATTAACTCAAATTCATTTTTATTTAATCCTTGTTTATAGACAAAAATTGCATTGCATTTTGCTTGATAAATTCTTCTTAAAATCTAGGTAAATGTAGCAGCCAGCAAACCAGTTTGTTGCTTGGTTACATGATTAAGTTGTAAACATTAATAACAATAACACGCTTAATATCCAAACAGACAACAAACGAGAAATGTGGTCAATTGTCAATCGTAAAAGTTCAAAATCGAGATGTGAGGAGATACAAAGAAACCAAATACCACGATGACTTATGTTACACACTATGACTTAATGGCTTAAGTTACTATTTGATTCATCACTACTAAGTTTTATTCTTCGTCTGTTTGCTGGAGCCGTTCTGTTGAAGTTTTTTGTACTCTGTAAATAAATCGCGCATGTCCAGCATTGCTTGGTCGATGTGTCTGGCAAACCTGTGAGAATCCTGAAGAAAAAACAATTGATTAACAACCAATTACTGCATCAAAATAAAGGCAAGGTTTGATGGCAACTTACTACATTCCCATTCTTTATAATCAAAGCAGCAACGAACAAATGAAGAATGAGTTGGCGTGGCTTCACAGTGAAAATGAAACTTGTGTTTGTAAATCAGTAACTTACCGTGTGTCCATTACTCTTCTTATTTGATATATGGAAGAAAATATTATCTTCACCAGCAATAATATACGACACGCCGTAGCCATCATCAGCCACAGGTCCGAATCCACCCCCGGCCGAAATACAATTAGGATATTTATTGTGATCCATCCTTCCAGTCTGACCATGCGGCGTCTGTGACGTGGATAATCTCCATGGTTCGCTAAGCACCTCTTTCAGGAACGGCGAGTCCACTTCAAGATATTTACTAACAACGTACAAGCAGAACAAGTGACGATCAATGCCCTTGCCGCACATTGCGTCCTGGTATGCACGTTGATGGCGTGCACATGCCTTCAACAACAGATCAACTCTATCCTGTACATTGGTGTTGCAATTAATCATTGCCTTCACCCAAGCTGCTGATTCCATCGTCACAGGACGTACTGTTTCAGTGCGACCTTCGCGATACAGTCTAGTCATAGAAGCTTCGTAGGTCAAGCTGAATTTGCCCGAATCACGATAGTAGGCGAGCTGCAGGACCATCTGAAGATAGGCGTCGGGTGATACTTTGCATGTTTTCATGAAACGCTTTCCGTATGTGTTGAACACAAGTATCTTTAGACCTAAGTCGGAAATAAGTTCGTTCGCAGAGATGACTGCTTGTTCGATTGCCTTCTGGCAATCTTCCTTCATGTCCCATTTGAGACGAGCTGGGGTTGGTGGTTCGATGAGGACTTCTCCCTTGCAACTACCTTCAGATGTATATCTAAAAGCATTATTCAATCTTGTTAGAATATTTGAACCGCTAAATACTTAGTTGTAGTAGTTTGTATGTTTAAAACGCATAGTGAAAGGAAATAATCACTCAAACAGTGCAACAGACATAGGGAAGACATGCAATTCTTTTCTATGCAAACTATCTAAATATAAACAAAATTTTAGAAAAGTTAGTATTTGCTATTTGTAAAGGATGAAGTCAGGAAACGTCAATATTCAATCATTACCCAGTTTCAATTTCGTCGATAATTATGATCTCCCATAAATGAGTAAGTATCGCAGCATCAGCCCTGATAACGAAATAAGTTTAATTAATATAGTGTTTTCTGTCTGAAGTTATATAATTTTGTTCGTTTATCTGATCGGGCACGTGCTGTAAAGAAATCTACAGGAAGCAATGGTAAGTAAAGCAGAGAATATGGGATTGACGTGTGGTAAACGTTTACCGATTAGTCTCGGCTTCCTCTGTGACCACCAGCTCCCAGATGTGAGACATTATAGCTGCATCGGCCCTAGAGGTACAAAGTACATTTCAAAATACCAAATCATATCAACAATTGCATTTCCCTCCAATAATCTGCGGAGAACTTGTTATCACAATTTGTTATTTTTAGCTTACCAAGAGTGCTCCGCATTAAATCCAAGCTGGAATTTAAAGAATATGTTTTAATTAAGGAATTTATTGGAAATTAGTGACATACTCTGCCGTTGCTGCCCACGCACAAATTGAATGATTTGTCGAACCAGCGATCATAGCCTTTACCATGGAGGAGATTTTTACCAAAATTGTCAAGTTTTGATGGGTCTTTCTAAATTACGCAAGTTACCATTAGTTGCAATGTGGATATATTACATTTTCGTGATACTTACAGAATCATAAACGTAGGGATAGTCATCTAGGGTCAGACAGAACGCGGCCTTCTCAATGGTATCTAATGATTGTTTGTTCACTCCATTATTGAAGTAAGCTCGTCGAGCATTTGCCCACTTTGTGCGTTCCCACGCCGTCAAAGCCGCCAGTTTTTCTTCTCCAGGTAAGGGTGCAGCTTGGTCATTCAAAATATACTCAAATTGTCTAAAATATCATAAGTTATTCATGTTATTCGAGACTAATTTTTTCTGTTGCGTACTTCTGAATCTCCGCGGCGTTTAACAAGCGACCTTTGTAGATGATCATCTTGTAATAGCAGCCCTTGTAGTAGACGCAGATATGATTACTGTCGGACCAGTGCTGAATTTTGTCCGTCTCGACGCCGGGCACGCGCGTCGTGTTGAAGATGCGTTCGTATTGCCAGGAGCAGAGTGGAATCAGGCCTTGTATGAGGATCGGTTGCAGCTCCTGCCTCTCAACCAATCTACGGTAAGTCAAACATGAGTAAACTGCGGCGGCGGCACGAGCCGCCTGCGTTGCGGCGGTGTCCATCATGATTGTGTCAATGCCATAGAAGTTAGAGTTAATCATCAGCGGGGAGCGGCCGCGCAAGTACACGTACTCCTCCCACCAATCAGACACGTAATTACTGGACCACCAAGACTTTAATACTAGATAACGTTGCAATTTCACACCGATACCTTTCTCAAAATCGGCCGCCAGCTGCTCCATGCGGGCATAGTTTGCGTCATCGAGCAGTGGCCTTGCGCTTTGTAGGTACTAGAAGAGAAAAAAAAAATGCATGAGAAATTAGTTAGTCCCTCTATATTTTGAATGCTTACTCTGCTCATGGTGTCGTGCAATTTGGGTACAGGCAGTTTCGGCAGTGATCCTTGAAAACTATAGAGTT
Organism: Diploeciton nevermanni; assembly: GCA_027575565.1. Classification (NCBI taxonomy): domain Eukaryota; kingdom Metazoa; phylum Arthropoda; class Insecta; order Coleoptera; family Staphylinidae; genus Diploeciton; species Diploeciton nevermanni. The sequence continues at coordinate 1,674,632 of JAODIE010000005.1, forward strand.
TCGGTGAGTTCCAGCCGCGGAACACACTGACCATCACAAGCCATATTTGCGTTTGAATTGAGGGTCGCGCCCCCCGAACACGGGATTCATACATCCATCCTTTATAAACCAGCAACGCTTTCAGCGTGTATCGCATTGCATAAATTATGCACAGCCAAATGCCCAGTGCTGCTATCATACTTGCTACCAGTTGCCATTTTACAGAATCCCTACAACCATTAAGACGTAGTGTTATGGCACTTTATGTGATTTATTAATTCCAATTGATTTGTTCCACTTACCCAGGCAGTATCGGCACTATCTTTGCGACCAAATCATAAGGCACTTTGTATCCTGAATAGTGTATCGCTGAAATAACAGTCATCGTCACCCACAAGGTCCACAGATGCGCAGGGTAGACGCCATTGTGTACACTATTCTACAATCCGCGAGAGAACACCAGTAATAACATGAAATATTTTGGAACAAGTGTATTATTATTTACCATGAATCTGGCAATCCGCTTCTTCCACGATCTCATGCCAGATTGCCACACAAGGTTGAGCACCTCGCGATCGAAATTGACGTCCCATCCCTCGTGGGTGATGGCAAAAGAAAACGCGACGGCTGAATGGGCTTCCGCCATGTTGGCTTTGTAAACTTCCGATACTCTAGTCACACTTAATATACGGTAGACACTGCAATTGATAAGAGAGAAGTAAGTTTCATGGTCAAGGAATATTATAGAATTGGACTTGCTTGCTATTGAATTTTGATTGGCGGGTAAGTGATCACGAGCACTCTTGTTGAGTTTGTAATTATGTAGAGCTTAGTTGGAATTAGAAGCGAAAGTGCAATTAAAACTCGTTTCAATTCGTATTGCAACGACGCAACCAGTGTAATTACACTAATGTTCGGAGTTTTCCAATTTTTAAAGCGCCATTTATTTGAGTATACAGAATATTCTATTTGAAAATAAAGAGAGCAACAACCCAATTAAAATACTATAAACGAATTCATTGACGAATTTAATACAATCTTATAATAAGAGAGCAAAAGCTCTCATAATTGTGTCAAGTTCGTTTACTCTCGACATAGACTACTGGAATGTCTCATGAATTTATTGCACACGAAAACAAGTATGGGTAGAAAAATGAATTGTGCGCAATTTATAACCACAATAACGGCAAGTAGACACGGGGATTTATATACTGCACAATTAAACATGGCAACATCTGATAAACTGGTTTTGCATCTAATTGAAATTCGCAATCGGCACAAAAACCAGCTTGACATATATGAAATTAATTCAATTTGCGTCTCTGTAATTAAGATAAATTGGCATACACTTCTCCAACTCACCACGTTGAATAGTTTTGATAATATATTTGAAGTGCGAATATTTCTATACGACGCAGGGGATTTCAACAAGTTGAAATATTTTGATGTGTCTACGTCGTGCTGGTAGATATTAGCCTAACATTGTAGAATTATATAATAGACACAAGTGGGTCAATAACTACTTAAAAATACTCCGTGGGCCAGACATCATGTACTTTAAGAGCGCAAATGCTATCTAGTAAAATCCGCGCACAAAATAGATACTTTTGTTATTTCAGAAGATGTTAGAAAAGAAAGTTGAGTAGCATTTACGTCACACGCGCGGGTAAAAATGACAAGAATGGCAAAGTAATTAAAAGGACCTTGAAATGATTGCAACTGTTTTCAAATGTTTGCCATGCTGGAATTAGAGAATGCGAATGTTCAAAACATGATTTCACAAATTACGATACAATCCTTCATGTTTTCAAACATTTACCCAGAGCAATTACCCATTTCTTAATAATAATAATTTCTCAATAAATCAATGGCAACGACAAATCGATAAATTGTTGATTAACTCTGTTCAGTATTTAGATACTTCTAGATCTAGATGCGCAGTTGCACGTGCTAAAAGGCACTTGTGGGTCTATTAACTTGTAGTAATTCGCAAATACGTTGGTTGATGTTGAGTTGCTTTATGATATGAGTATTGTTGCTTGTTGATAATCCCTCCCCATGTGACTATGCCGCGAGGCTTACATTTGCGGTTAAGCCCAGTTAAGCGGAAGTGTGCGTTTGGATATAATCTGCGGCCAGTGTCAATGCAATTCCAGCCGGCCCAGTGCTTACCAACAGGGTGATCTTTGAATTTTGCATTCATTAATTGAAAAAGTAATTATCACTCGCAATAAACAGTTAATTGCATTTGGGTAAATTTCGAAGCAAACAACGTGAGTCACACTCGGTCATTATCAGGAAATGTAATGAGGTCACTGATATGATAATCATCTGAACACAATCATTTATTCAAGTCAGAATTTTATAAATCGCGCATTTTTTATATTCCCCTCGTCCATAAATATTCACATCAGTTGCTTTTGTCTGCAAGTCCGTTTTCCAATGAATGTGAGAACTTGAATGGCCTGCAATACCGATTAACATACTATTAATAAACGCGCCTGTTGTATTTATCTGTTGATGATGTTCGGCGCTTATTTCGCTTGTTTACCGCGCGGTGGCAATAGATTAGAATGGTACAAAGTTCAGCGATTCAGAAACGAGCAGTAGGAGAACAAATTCATGTTGAAGTACATTGCGCGGTTGACCACTAGGGGAAGGCAAGGGACGGAGTTGCACATATGTGTTGTATTCAATTCAAAGGTTACTTCCAGTTGGGCAAATAATGAAGAAATACTTTATTCAAGGTTGCAACTATTTGGAGCAGATAAAAACAATGCATGTTATCTCGTATCCAAGTCAAGTCGCGTTGGAAGAATTATGGATAAGGACAAGATGAGAAGGAGTAACTGTTATTCTTAAGTTGGTCATACACGTCATAGAAATCGGTGTAATTTGCATTATTTTCCAACGCTTCAAATGTGATGACTTGTTTTAGATGAGAGCAAGCCCTAGGAAACCACTAAACTTGCTTTTAATACTAATCAAATGCAAAGACTATGACTATGAATCAAATTTATTCGCTTCGGAGCAGCACTGAAATAGGATACACGTGCTCTGGACTTTAATCTATTAATACGTTCGCATGTTGTCGTTTTACCTACTGCTGTCGTTGCACGCGGTGACTTGACTTATTTCGAATGCACTTATGACGTGGTCAACGTGGAGACTTGTCTTCCACGATACCAAGAATAAGATGAGCATTGAGCGTGAGTTTTCACTCGTTGTATTCGCACGAGTCTCCTAAGTAGAAGTTATGAACAATTATGCTGGTGTTCCACATACCTTTTAACAGTAAATTGAGTTGCAGTTGCACTCGGATGATAAAACGAGACAAGTATAGCTCAGGTTTACTGATTTCTTTGCCAACAGTTGAAAAGCATCCAATGTGTTTGTAAGCCTTGTGCGATTTTGTAAAATCTAGGTAAATGTTTGTAAAACGTCAAAAGCACTCACACACATTTACTACTTCCAGGTGTTGCCAGGTGTCTTATGAACACCTCTTAAGCACCGTCTTTTTATTCGTTGGTAAGCGTGAGTTTTTGAGATGAGAGCCCAACTCATTAGGTTGGTCCCCAGGTGTTAAATTGTGGGTTTGTGATGGGTCTACGGCGCTTGCCGAGCTGAGTTAGACCTCCGAGCAATGCAAAATGGGCGCGAAACGCCTGCTACGCCAGGCCAACACGAACTAAACCACTAGCGCCACAACAGGATGGCAGAAGCAGAAAATTAGCCATGGTGGAGAGGAGAGCAGCGGCTACATGGGGGCCAATTGCCGCCAAAGTTTCAAAGATCATAGACCCCAAGTATGTGTTTTATTTCTTGCAATATGCTATCTTATAGTTTGAAGAAATGCCACAAGAAGTGAAATGAATATTCTGAATCGCCCAGAGTTTTATTTAAAAAAAAAAAAAAATTATTCGCGTTATTTTTTATAATGCATTCGTCTGCTTTTTAAACTTGTAAAACAACATACAGCTATTATAAACACAACTATCATAAACCGTAATTATAAGTTTTATGAAATAAATTTCTTATTCAATTCAAATTTACTGCATAAAATAGGTAATTTGGGAGGTGTTGAACTCAAAGAATAAAAATGAAGGAATAGGTCGATTGATTATCAAATTATTGCTCCAGGCTGAGAATTTCCGTGACATAAGTATGCTAGGTATACTCATAGTACAATCTTAAAATATATATTTTAGATTGCTTATATATTATTTTTTTGAACAATCTATTTTACGTATTTACAATCGATAAATTATATTCGCACTAATTATCAATTCTTATTTTTGATTTTAAATTTATAGCAAGCTTCGTTTTATTCCTTTTCGAGTCGCTGTCATCGCGCACATCGAGCAACATCGTCTTTCCTTTTATCACCAGTCGCTGCTTTTATCTACGCTGGGCCGCTGCCCTGCCTTATGTGCTGGCTGGGATCCAGATTGATCTACAACTGCACGGATTATTTCGACCTGGTGCTCCGCTGCCTGCTGCCGACGCTGCAAATGGCCGGCGCCAGCGACCGTCACTCATCCTATCAGCACAACAACAACGACACCAGCAGCGACACGGAAGACTACAACGATGAGCGACGACGACGGGTCTTCAAGAACCGCATGAGGTACGTGACCTCAGTCATCATTCCAAAAACAAAAAAAAAAAGCAAAACAAAAGACATCCACATCATACAAAACATTCTCACCTCGCGTCCGTTTCATTACAACCACTAAGTAAAGACTAGACAAATGAGTCATGTGTTAATTTGTGATACTTGCTTGTTTGTTGACTTGTCTTACTTTCAAGGTATGCAGTTGTTTTGTTTTAATTTTCATTTGTTTGATTGCATTGATGGCACTGTCACACAGTGTGCAGAGTTTCAAGATTTTTGTCATGTGTCAAGTATATATGCAGCCAGAATCTTGCTTGCTATGCCTAGTTATGGTTCGTGTTCCAAGCCGAAACCGTGCCTTGTACTCCGCTCATCAATGTCGGAATCTCGATGTCATAATGTAACTGCACACAATTCTCCTCGTAATAGGTACTTGCATTCATCATTCTATAGCTTTGCAGCTGAACTGATCTGAGTGTCTGTGTCCAAATTGTTGCAGATCTAGACAACTGTTCTCTGTGGGACTGCCAAAAGCCAACAATGCAATGAACATTGCTTCCAGTGATGATAGAGTAACACTTGTCGTTGATAATACAAGGTGAATCACTTTGTTGCTTGAAATAATATCGTCTACTTAAATTTGCTAACTTTTAGATTCGTTGTTGATCCAGCTATCTTTACCGCACATCCAAACACAATGCTAGGCCGAATGTTCAGCTCTGGCTTAGACATCACACACACCAACGATCGTGGAGAGTATGAGCTAGCCGAGGGCTTTTCCGCCACTGTGTTTCGCAGTATTCTGGAGTATTTTAAAGGCGGTGTCATTCGCTGCCCACCTACAGTCTCTGTGCAAGAACTGCGCGAGGCGTGTGATTATCTTCTTGTGCCTTTCGATGCTGGTACAATTCGTTGTCAAAATTTGCGTATGTTGCTTACAGTCATTCTCATAATGAATTAATGTTAATCTTTCGTGGTTTCTATACAGGTGGGTTGCTTCACGAATTATCCAACGAAGGCGCACGCTGCCAATTTGAGGTCTTTCTGGAAGAACTCATCCTTCCTCTGATGGTAAACTCGGCAGAACGTGGGGATCGCGAGTGTCACATCGTAGTTTTGCTTGAGGACGACACTGTTGACTGGGACGAAGAGTATCCACCACAAATGGGCGAAGAATACTCGCAAACTGTCAACTCAACAGCGATGTATCGATTCTTCAAGTACATTGAGAATCGGGATGTTGCAAAGCAAGTGCTCAAGGATAGAGGACTCAAGAAGATTCGTCTTGGCATAGAAGGTATGTTTTTACTCAGTTCTTTTCTATACTATGAGACTAATAATGCCTGCTTTTTTTTCTTTAGGGTATCCCACTTATAAAGAAAAAGTACGCAAACGACCTGGTGGCCGTGCCGAAGTGATCTACAACTACGTCCAACGGCCTTTTATTCACATGTCTTGGGAAAAGGAAGAAGCGAAAAGTCGCCATGTTGATTTTCAATGTGTGAAATCAAAGAGCGTTACCAATCTTGCCGAGGCTACAGCAGACCCAGCAATGGAGTTGGATGCGCGTGGTAATCCTATCAATCCACCAGTTGAAGGAATAAGGCATTTGTCGCTTGAAATGCCCAATATGGTAGATAATGATGAGGGTGCCGTAGGAGGAGGAGGAGAGTTAGAACCAGGCGGCGCAGATGATCCAGCGCTAACGTAAACTAAGTAATCGATAATTCATACAATTTTTAAATGTCTATTTACACAATACATATGCCAATCGCCAAAGGTAAAACGTTGTAAAGTTGTAAATATGCAATGCATAACTGAGAGAGCAATGCGCAAGAGCCGAATGTATAATTGGCCGCTGTTGAGTGAAATGTTTTCTGTTACGCTTAGTTGTTTAGTGATTCAACAGCACAAAACGTCAAAAATGCCTTAAACTGAGCGAAATAATTTGTAACTATCTGCCAGTTTGCTAACAATCGGAATTCATTGAGAAAGTCGTAAAAATTTCTTTAAATTATTTTATATTCTATGTGTATATAGTAGTACGTATTTGTCACGTTAAACTAACGATTAGTATTTTTAGTTGTTTTGCAATTCGCGTTGAAAATGTCGAACATACTCGATTTTCGTGCGTTTGTTAATATTCATCGTGGTTTATGACCTCTAAGACTGAAATTTTGGTGTTGAGGGGTTTTATATGCTCTAAACAGATGAGTTGTTTGAAGATAAAAGACATTTGCAAAGTATCTATGCCACACATTGAGAGTCTGACTATCATTCATGCTATAGCTTTTATTGAAACATTTGTAAAGTGTAGGTATTAGTATTTTATACCCACTAAAGTATGGAAAAATTATCAAAATATATGATGTCACATGTTTAACCATACAGTGTCTTATTTATTTAGCTTACTTAAAATGTAATTTTATAATTATAATTTAATCAGCTATGCTTCTTTATTGCAATACTCTTGTAATCTAAAGCAATCTGTAACAACTTTCCACTTGTCACCAATTGCAGTGACAATGAAGTTCTGCTGGAAGTTCTTTGCTGGTTTTGATTGGTATCTTACATGACCAGACACTTGAATTGCATAAGTGGGTTGATCACCTATTGCTGGAGCTGCAAAGAATTACATATTATTACATTACTTGATTCATAAGGAATAAATGCATACTTATGATTGGTTGTGAATCCAATGTTATAATCTTATGATCTGTTGGTGGAAGTTCAATGTAAAACTTCTGCACTTCTTCACTTCCTTTTATACCGTTGCCATTCCATGATAAAAGCCCTGTTTCCATGTACAAGCGTGCCAACAACTAGAAATTATGATAGCCTTAATAACGTGATATAGTGCCACATACTTAGTATCAGTTGTTGACTTACATGTCTTCTTTTATCCATTGTTTCATAATACATCTTTGTAAAATCTTCGCCCATGCGGCAGGCATTGTCAATTTTACCACGCATTGATGTGTCCATTATTATATGTTATTTTTATTATTGTGAAATTATAAAATCTGCTCGTTTGCCGCTGATATATGCTGCAACATTGAAACATTTAGGCTATGTTTTGGTAAGTTTTGATACCTAAAAACGAAAAATAACGACTGCAAACGAGTGTTGATTTATCAGTTTATTTATGCAAATAATTTAACTAATGAATTCAAATAAATAATTTAGTTAATGTTATTGTGCGCTAAATTATTATGCATTTGCTTTTCTCGGAGAGGCGGCTCTTCTGAACCCTTTGATTTGATATTGACTCGTGGGCGTTCCACATGATCCTATGTAGTTTGAAACTATGTGGAGGAATTCTCCAGAATCCGGAGGCTTCGGCACAACACGAAGCCTTCACAACAAATTGATTTCTCTTATCTATAATATGTAGAGAATTCTACAATAATAAATTTCAATATTAAACACTTTGATACTTTTAATTATATGTTTATTTTGAAATACTACTATATTTTATACATATAAAGGTTATTACTAAGCAAATGTAATATTTCTTATTCATTGAAACTCATGATTCTTAAAAGAACCTTTATGTTAAGTTCTTCTATCGTGGTTAGTTGTTGTTGAATGATTGTTTACCTGTAGCACAAGGGTTGATTCAATGAAAATAACGCTAGATCAAGTTCCGTCGGTCGTAAAACAATTGCGACGCGCGGTGTGATCGAACCAAGTGGTTGAACTGAAAAAAAGATACGTCGTACGTGAGATTTGCTAGGTGTGCGGAGTGAACGAATTGAACTTGACCTGTTGAAACCTTTGTTGGACGAGAATTCCTACGCAAACGTCATCATTGTCAAACGAATCTCACCGCGAAACTGGTGACAAGCCAGTGGCATTGGATTTGGGCATGCGCTTACATCCGGGAGGCAATATTTTTATACTACATACGTAAAAAATAATATGAATTATATGTAAGACGAGCCGCGGGCCAAGAAGCTGAGTAAGCGAATTAAAAACCAATCCAGCCGACATGTCGCGACACAGAAACATACGTTCGATGAATTACTCGGACGGTAACAATTTCACTTTCTATCATTACATGTATCAAAGTGCTTACTGCCTCTTTGCTGTTTCAGAGTACGATGGCTATGATGACGTCTATGGACATTCTGTTGAAGATGACTATTGCATGTCTCCGAGTCAGGCTGCATTTATGTACAATAGAGACAATTCACAACGAATTGGTCAGTTTATGGCCTCACAGAACGACATTGCTGAAGAGGAGGATGAAGAACTGGTATGGGACTACATGCAATCTGCCCAATTGCAATAACATTAATAGCAACAATCTTGTTTAACTTATCTAGGCAAAGGTAAAGTTAGAGTCTTGCATAGATGCAATGAAAGAGACACTTGGATTATCTGCAACAAGACAACAGATGGTAGATGCAGCTGCAAGGAACAACTATGACTATGAAAAGGCCATTCAAGAGATTCTAGATCAGAAATCTCAGCATGAAAAGAAAGGTATTAACTCTGGAGTTATCAAATCATATTAAACTAATTTCAACTATCTTTCATGTTCAATTTCCACCACTTTGTTATTATTCTTCATGTAAGGTAAGATTTAAGTGTTAATAGCTCAGTTGGTGGTTTTACTCTTCCTAAATTTAGTACAAATCAGTTATACTCAGGTCTAAACAAGAGGATTGAATTAAATTTAACATCAAAGCAGGATGCTAAACTAACAACTAAATTCAACACTTTATCAGCTTTAACCAGTAATTACTTCAAAGTAGATTCAAAGCCACCAAACCAATTTAATGTACAGCCCATCAGTTCGCTAAATTTCCCTAAACAAGATCTAATCACACAACAATCATCAAAGGACAAAGAAAATTCTGATATCAACATGCTAGGGACACAAGTAGCTGATGTAAAAATAACTGACACTAAGAATGAACCAGATTGGTGTTTAAAATTGACAAAATCGTTACTCAGTGAGAGAAAACCAATTGTTTCAAAAGTTGCAATGGAACAGAAGGTAGTAGAGGAGGTATTACCAATGCTTGTTGATCAAGTTTCAGTGCAAGAGGTGAAAGAGGGCAAGAAATGTGATGCAATAGGCAAGCCACTAGTTTGTGCATTTGATGCTAGGTTCTTCTTGCAAAAGGAGTTGTTTAAAATATACAGCAAGGAAGCGTCACATGTAGGGAGACTTATTTGCCGAAATTACAATAAGCAAGTGCAGTTTACTCCGAGATTTCAAAGACCTCTCGGTGTAAGACAATTTGCTTTTACTGTTCCAAGTCCTGATGATATTGTGAAATCACATTTACGACGAAAATGATTCATTTCATTTAATTTTATATATCAACTTATATGATGGATTAGCTCATTTTAGATTAAATTTTAGTTTGTTTGATCTTGTAATCATCTCTTTTATGAAGTAACTTATTAATTATTTACCTTATTATGATACATCATTGAGTAGTGGAGCCGCCAATGCCAACACCCAATGTAAAAATTCTCACTCCTGTGACACCCTCGACAACCGGAAAATCTCGCAGTGTGATCAAAGGTTTCGACATCTCCAACAAGTTAAACACTCCTAGATCTCAATCTCCTGCTTCAGGACGTGGCACACCGACTCAAGAGAAAGACCGAGAGCGTCTTCAAGAAGAGGCACGCACTCCAAGTCGAAAGGAAAAGACTGTGGATCCTGAAGTCCAGTATAAAAAGGAACGAGGCGATCACAAGGAGCATTTATACATGATCGTAATTGGACATGTCGATGCTGGGAAGTCTACTTTGATGGGGCATATGTTGTGTGCCTTAGGACAGGTTCAGCAGAAGACTATGCACAAATATGAACAAGAGAGCAGGAAATTAGGAAAACAGAGTTTTATGTATGCATGGGTTCTGGATGAAACTGGCGAGGAGCGGAATCGTGGTATAACTATGGATGTGGGTCGATCACAGTTTGAAACGAAGAGCAAACTAGTGAGTGGGTTGTGTTGGGTATTAAATGGGATGTTAATTATTTAATTTTTCTCCCAGGTGACCTTACTGGATGCTCCTGGTCATAAAGACTTCATCCCGAATATGATCTCCGGCGCTGGCCAAGCTGACGTTGCCCTTCTCGTTGTAGATGCCACAAGAGGTGAATTCGAAACTGGTTTTGAATTCGGTGGACAAACTCGTGAACATGCTCTCCTCGTGCGCTCTCTGGGCGTCACCCAATTAGCAGTGGCCATCAATAAGTTGGACACTGTATCATGGTCTCAGGAGCGTTTTAGTGAGATTAAAGATAAGTTGAAGGCATTCCTCAAACAAGCAGGTTTTCGAGAAACAGATGTTACTTTCGTGCCTTGCAGTGGTCTTACTGGACAGAACTTGGTGGACAAGTCGACTGAGAACGAGCTGGTGTCTTGGTACAATGGGCCTAGTTTGTTGGATGTTATAGATGGGTTCAGATCTCCTGAGAGGCCAATTACAAAAGCATTTAGGTTTTCTATCAATGATATATTCAAGGTGTTGATTGCATTTAAAGCAATTCTTTCTATCGGTGTTATAAGTGCATTTTTGTGTTTCTAGGGGACTGGATCGAACTTCTGTGCTGCTGGGCGCGTTGAAACAGGTACTCTGAACGTTGGTGACAAAGTCATGGTTTGTCCAAGCAGAGAAATTGCAACCGTGAAGCAGATAACTACGGAAGAGATGCCACAGCAGGTTGTCTTCGCTGGGGATCAGCCATCAATTACCTTATCTGGCGTCGAGATGCAACATGTAATGATTGGGAACATTTTATGCGAACCCCAATTCCCGGTTCCGGTCTCCACAAAGTTTCAATGTCGGATTGTGGTGTTTAATGTTACTATACCTATCACAAAAGGCTTTCCTGTATGTATATATATCTAATGATTGGTTTTGCATCATCTTAGTGGCTTATTTTCTTTTGGTTGCAGGTTGTCCTCCACCATCAATCCCTAGTTGAACCGGCAACAATCTCGAAACTTGTCTCGCAGCTAAATAAAGCGACTGGAGAAGTGCTCAAGAAGCACCCTCGTTTTCTGCGTAACAATACAAGCGCTATGATTGAAATACAAGCGCAACGTCCACTCGCTATCGAGTTGTACAGTGAGTGCAAAGAGCTGGGGCGTGTCATGCTTCGCGTTGGAGGCGTCACTATTGCGGCGGGACTCATCACGAAAATTGTTTTGTAATTTACACTCAACAAAGACGTTTTCGACTGTTCATTGATGAATGACTTATCAAATAAATGGATATGGGGTGTTCTTTAATACTTTTCTTTATTTTATAACAATGAAACCCAGAATAAGTTAGAATAAGTACATCTCGCGAATAAATTAATAACAAATATTAAATAATTCGATGTGTTTGTTTAGCAAGTTGGACTTGTAAACCGTAGAATACCAATTACCCATGTGTATAACGCGCGTAGATAATTGAAAAATACCTTGTTAATACTCTTCGTTGGCGTTGTTTGTTAACATTAAAGATCACTTTGATTCGTTGCTTTGTTACCACAGCCTTATGCTATACTTAAAAGGTTGAGACTTTTGTGTTACCCCATTAGAAATAAATAAATGTTAATCATTAATAAAATGTTAATAAGACAACTTGTAATATTTGTTCATGTAACGTAAAATTATCTATGAATTAACTAGTTTTTAACTAGCATAACTTCATAGATTCTAACTAAATTTTCAACTTTTGTCTTCGAAAAAATGCGTAACAATCTACCAAGAAAGATATCTACTGATATACTGAAGTGGATAGTCCATATTTAATTAAACTTGACTTAAACTATCCACAAGCAGCAACAAAATAAATATATGTCATGAGACGATATTAATATCAATAAACAAAAAAGAATAAAATACTCGTGGCTAAAGATGGGACGGCATCATAAATTCAATCAAAAATTCTTAAGTAAAAGATACCAAACGTCACCATTGTTTGTTCGAATTTTGCATTGATTGGCATTTGTTGGCGCTTTAATTCCTGAATTGCATTAACTCACTTGACTGTTATTCAACATCTCCTGCTGCTTACGATGATGGTACATGTGTACGCGAAGGCAACTCTTGTTGCGCATTGTTTTCTTGCAAATCACACAATCCAAATTCGAAGCACTTGAATCATGCTTATCACGAATGTGGACTTTCAAGTTGTAACGATTGACAAACTTCTTGTAGCAGTACGGGCAATAAACGTGGCCTTTTTCATCAACCGTAAATGTGACCATATCTAAAATCATTATGAAATGATTACCCATTGTTAACATGGGAGAGAGGAGATGAATATTACCGTTTGAAGAAAGAAAACCCATCACCAATGTATGCATTTTGCATACATAAGCGTACAACAATGAAGCGCTAGATATAGAAAATTATTTAAATGTTGGAAAATTATGATCCCAAAAGCCCAAATGATACCAACACCATTAATGCCCCTGAAATAAACAACTCTCATGCAAACCCCTCAACTTCCCACCTTAAATAAAGACAAAAATTCATAATAGTCCCAAGTAAAGTAATGTAATACAATGAGAACTCATATAACTCGACTAGACTTAAATAATTAGATAACTAACAAATATCAGTCGTTGTAAATAATAAAGTATTGCTCAGTCTATAAGTTTTCGCCGTCACACCGATTGGTCCATTATATTAATCGTGCTCTTGTGCCCCCCTTGTCGAAAGTGAAACTTGGCGACGTGCTTACGCAGACTCTCGGCGTTCTTGTAAAACTGCGCGCATATTAGACAAGCGAATGGCCCCACAGCGTCACCATGGATATTTTTCTCGTGCGTTTTGAGATGATCACGACGTGTAAATGCGCGCCCGCATTGCTTGCATTTGTATTTATGCGTTTTACCTATAGCTTAATCAGTTTTGTTGAACTTTCAAGTGCGTTAAAACCCTCAAATATGCAAGCAAAGGTTTAGTCATTTCCAAAATTGTTTTAGTAATTAAAAGATCATTAAGTCTTGTTAAAGGTACAGAAATGTGATTTCCGCCCAATCAATATCTAGTAGTTAACTTTCATAGGCCGTAATCATTTCAGTCATGAATAAAACATTAATATGCTGTTAAAGTTATGCATTTAGTGCTTACCGTGTTAGTTTCCTTCAGGAATGCAAAGCTATCAAGCACTTAACATAAATCCAATTTGTAAATCAAGTTCCTACCTTGTTCATTTCCAGCAATCTCTGCATTATTGGAATTGTTCATGAATCCAATACCTGAGTCATTGTTTTGCCGAAATACCATTGTTAAATCATCGCCCTCGTAGTCATTCTTAGCAATTGGTGATTCCGATTGCGGGGATGTTTCCTCCAGTTCCCGTAGATCATCCCTCGTGGCTTTGTGCTTACTTGCATCACTATCTTGTTCCACATTTTTCGCCTTCTTTGCTTGCGCATTATGCACTTGCTTTGAACGTTTGCTAGAACTGTTTGTTGAATTGTGCGCAAGCACAACTGGCATTTGAATTATTGCATCTTCGTAGTCATCGTCGTTGTTATGATCGCTTTGATCGTCCTCTAACTTTATATTTAAATTATTTACATTATTGGTATTATTGCTTCGTGCGGACGATTTTGAACTATTGCTTTGCTACAAAATTAAGGGATTGTTTTATAAGTGAATGTATCTAAAAGTGAACTACTTACAGTATCATCACAGCTAAGCCCTTTAACTTGCAACAACTCTGCTGTCCTTAAGAACACAGGCAAATTCTCCCTTAAAACATTTACTTCACCCAGGTACATAAATTCAAGAATATCTTTTAGATTCTTGTGTGTCACATCCTTGAGAATGACAATTGGATGCTTACATGGATGCTGCTTGAACATTGCTTTAAAATAAGGAGAACATATTGAAAGCACTAGTTTATGTGCATAGAGAAATTGTCCTTCTACAGCTAGGGTTACATCTACCAGGTCTTCAGCCTCCAGGAGATCATGAAAACTGGATGCAATGTTGGAGTGGAAATTGTTCCAACGCAATGAGAATTGTTCCGTGGTGGCCATGTCTTACAACTACCTAAAACAAGTGATATGTCAACATTTGAAGAGTTCTCAATCACTGCAATGCAGTAAGATGTTGATAAAAGTAGAGCATTAACCTCTAAATCTCTCTAAATTAAATATCAGCCGAATTAAGTCTATAAGGAAGTGAATTCCAATTGGTTTAGTAGACCGGTGGTATATTACTTACTTGGTTGTCTGTTGTGTTTAATTTTGTGAATTTCTTTCCGTTTAGGGCAGCATACGTTCATCTGCAAGTGCAGCTGGCTGAAGGTTAGTCGCTCAGGTTGAGTCAAGCTACCACGGACATCGGTCGATCAACTGCTGCTATCAACACTTTTCAGCTATTTATGTCGATAGGAATTATTATTGTCGAGGTCTTAAGTTGAAGACTTGCGAGACTTCAGTTGAGTTGGCTTAAGATTTCTGCGTGCTGAGTGTATGTTGACGTGCACTGAAAGCTGACGGTGCTGGCCTCTCACCACTGCCACAAAACATCAACGCGCGACGCGCTCTTGCACTGAAAGCAGAATTTTCTGAAAGAGAAAGGTGCAAACGTAAACACATCACGTATTCATGCGCAGCGCATAGCGACACAAGTTAAAGCGGTAAAGTTCAAACTAAGCCAGGTGCGCAAATTACAAAATATAAACTAATAGCTAATTTAAAAACATTTATACAGTGTCTGAAATTTGCAAACTTTGTTGATAGACTTATATAATTCGTGTTATTCTTACATATTTCGTCTTAGCATTATCAAATCTTGTTCTTGGAGATAGTTTTGACAATAGTATAACAAGTTGCCTATATTTTACTATTACTCTGTTAAACGCTCTTATGCAAATCACGATTAAACCATACGATTGTCATAATTAACACTTTCAACATACATTAAATATCTGGTTAGAATTAATTTGAGTCTCCTAATCTAAATAATGCTCTCTTGAATCTTAATAATCAAAGTAATAATCTGATTCATTAAATATTATTTAGCACTTGCCGACCATTCTGAGAAATTGCTTCTTGCAGTGCTTTGTCCACCATCATCGGAAGTCAACACTTCTCTACGCTTGCTTATAACCCTTTTCAGGATATCAGCTACCCCTGTATTCAATAATGCATTTATGCAACTGTTGGATGTGGGTTGAGGTTGTTGCGTTGTTGGCTGTGGTTTTAAGGATGGTCGTGGAGTTGTTTGATTGTCGGAGAAAGAGAAGAATCGATCATGGAAGCTTTCATCATTCACGGATACCTACAACAGTTGTAATAGATCATCACGTAGCTAGACGTTTCCCTGAAATGAAGATAGAATAGAAGATAGAACTTACAGTATGAGTCGAATAATAGGAATCATGTCGTCCTCGTTCAATAAACATCTCAACATCGTTATCACTTCTTCTTATTGCTTTCTGCAGGATATCAACTACTCGCTGCGCGGAATTCAAAGCTTCTTGTATTTCATCAAAAGTCAACGAGACCATTTCACCCGCTAGCTTCTCATTGAACTCTCGTTGTGTGCTGCAGGTACTTTTACAATCCGAAATATCGTCACCTGTTTTATCTTCGCAGGTGGTTGAGTTGTTAACGTAAGCAGTAATCATGTATCTCGTATGAGGATTGTTGTAGTTCAACCAGAAATTATTCCACTCTCCAACTTTACTATCTACGTCAACTTTACTATCCAACGAAGTGTTTAATTTCGTAGGTGTTGCAGAGGAAGCACTGATTGTAGCTGCGTTGACACTCTCAATCCAACTGAGATAACTCGCTGAACTTGGTGACTGAAAGGAAGGAAACGATTGAAAAGTTCTCGTACCTTCCTTCTCTGCAGCTGAAGGTCTCGTCGCGTAGTCGGTGCAATCCGAGCAAGTCGACTCTAAGTTATCTCTATAAGGACCTGGACCCAGTGAAGTTGAAGACACAAAGTTTTTTGGTTTATATTCTGAGATGGACTCGAGACTTTGTCGGTAAGTGCTGTCTAGTGATCTTCTGCATCCACGTTCAGGAGGTGGATTTACGGGGACCGTTAGGTCATCTTGACTTTTTGCGAAGGAGTCTTGTTTGTTTCGAAGAGATGCTGAAGAGGCACGACGGACTGTTGCAGACCTTTGATGTTTAGCAACAAGTTGGCCGAAGAGAATCAAGTCAGAAGTTTCCTTGTCACTTCGGAGCATGTAGACTGCATTAGGAGAGCTTCCTGACGAATCGGAAATTGAATCCCGAGGACTGTTTTCCGATGACATTGCAATAAATTGATAAACTGACGTAGATACCACGACGTGCTTTAATCAACACTTTAGGTCTACTGATACCCATCAGAGTTTTCAGATGGTTACACTGATTGGTGGTCATGGTGATGAGATTATACGCATGGATGGGTCTTCAACTTGGCGTACATGAGTAAACAAAGTTATTTCTATCTAATCGATCTAATTGAACGTAGCTTTACAACGAATATAATAAGCGAGTGCAAGGGGTTTTAATTGGGGTCAAAATTGGGTTATTTATAAATTAAATAAAAAACAATTTATAACAATACAAGAACATAAGTTGTCATTGTGCTTGACTGTTCTACATAATTTTATTTATAGTTATTCATTCGCTTGGGAATTAAGTACATTTTGTTACTTTGTAGAGTTGTTTGTTTTGTCTTTGTATAATCATAGAAACAAAAGCTCAGACAGAAATAGCTTCAACGCTTATATGGTATATAGGTATGAAGAAAACGCAAAGTTTTAGTTGTGTATGTTTTGCTCGCGTATAGAGCGTAGAAGTTTGTTTCAAATGTTAAATGATTTGTTTCTTTACAATATAAGAAGGCACCGCTGAAAGAAGACGGGAATTTTTAAACATTCAACGTTATATTCATTAGGATTAGTATTTAGCTTTCTACCATAGGTATTTCCATTCTGAATCTCAGAAATGAAAGTGCAAACTGAATAAGTTTGGAAACGCATAAAATTAATATAAACATCGAATTAATCTACGATAGAAAGCACTTGTTATGTGACTTGTTCCATGACTCAGAAAGCGTGAATTTTAAATTCAAAAAACAAATCATTTGTCAACACTTTGTCTATACACTCAAGTAACATTTATTTACTCCTCTTCTTTTGTTAGTATTGGCTTTGCAAATATTGCAAAGCATTCTTTACGCAAAGAAGAGAAACCCATGAAAAGTCAAACAGTTACGAAGTGACAACAATACTTTCTTCCTTCATAATAGGCGCCCGGATTATTCTATCACGCCGTACAAAACAATCGTCTCGTCTCGTCTAATGACTGACCTAACTTAATTGACTCATTAAGTCACCTGCTACAGACTCATCCTATTATTCACCTAGATGACAATTTATTAGTAATAATATTATAAATATTAATAATATTAATCGTAATAATACTTAACAATAACGATAATTTTACACAATTGAAGATGCCGGACGTCGACGCAAAGTTGTTGGGAATGGAATGGAATGTTAATGTAATTAATGTGTGTGTTTCGCTTCCTCGTAGCGCGTTGCAGTGTTTAATGTTAAGTATGTACACAATCTACATAGTGATAAATGATATTTTCGCGTACGTCCCACATTTGCGCTGCATAATCATGCATTTCATGCACGCACGTAATTTGTTACACTTTGCTTTTCCTTGATGGGAACATTGGAGACACTTAAAAATCAACTCAAATTGCGTATGAACGCAATCAAATTATTGCTAGGTGAGATTAGAGTATTGAACCTGTAGTAAACTGCTTCACGAATAAAACTTTAGAGAAATTAGGTCGCATTTATAGTCTAACTCAAGTCAAGGATTTTATTGCTTATCGCCCTAGTTGCTATCAGTTCTCATCAACTTTTATACCAGTTTTTAATATATATTTTGTTTTCAAACGCGAATTTAACGCTCGGTTCATAATTTACGAATTTGCTTTTGACGTTCTTTCGACTCCTAATCAAACACAAATTAATTAAGTCAAACATTGTCTTATTGCCTAAAAATTTAAAAACTCCCAACAAAATTAATTTACTGTCAATGATTACGATGCATTGCGTGTTATAAACAATGAGAACTACGTCAAAAGAACGCCAATCAAGCATTATAAATTCTCACACAAAGCTTACGCACAATTAAATCTATAGGAGGCTTACCTTCATTACGTTCAATTACTTCCATTACTTTAATATTATTCGCATTGCCTCACGCTAACTGCTACTATGCGTTGGACTCCTTGAGTTCCTGCAGCCGCGCTAATTGATGCGGCTCCAGCTCATCTGGAATACTAGCTCTTCCACCAATGACCTGCTTTGGTGCATCTTCCTGAGAGGGTGGCGCATGACTAATGGAATTCTCTGCCGTTGACGGACCGGTTGTTTCACCTTCCGAACTACTACTAATGGGGCAAGCAGGCTGGTCACTTCCAGGCCCAGTGGAATTATCTGAAAGTGTTGGTTTGCAACACATTCGTGGAGTTTCATCTTCCTCTTCTTCGGGAACAGATGGTAACTCTTCCGATTCAGCACTGTGAGCAGCTAAATCTTCTAGGTTATTGGCGATGTCTTCGGGAGGTGGGAATGGTTGTTCTGGTTCCTCCACCATGGGCGTGGCAGCAGTGATTTCAATTTGTACAACTCCGAGACCATCTTCGTCATCTTCGTCTTCTTTTTCATTGCCGTCTGAGTCTACTGTTGGAACTGTTGTGATATCGATAGCTGGAAGACAACTTTTATTAATTAAAATATTAATTAGGATAGTGAATAACGTACAAGGTATATCACTCCCATCAAACTGTGTCCCATACTGTTTCTTCTGTCCTTTAGTCATCTCCATTTTGAACTTGCCTCCACTATTTCCACCACTAGTAACCGCAGAAGGCGTCGGCGGCTCTAAATCTAAATCATCTTCAACGCCAGGCGGTGCCGGTGGTGGTGCTATGCTCGGAGGATCAAACCCCGGAATGCCACCATCTTCATCAGTTGGTGTGATGTCCATCTCATCAACAAAACCTTCTGGGATATCCGGAGGTGTGAATACTGGTGGAGCTGATGGTGGTGGACTTTGATCTTCTGCATTAGATAAAGGTTCTCCATATTCATCACACAGCTCTACCACCAGAGACGGGAAATTGCCAATTCTTCCCTCAAGTTCTCCTTTCCACCAACCGTCATCGATACTATGTGCGCATTTGCTAATAAGTCTAATCACGTTACCCTCATCAAAAGTTAGTTCTTCAGGTGGGTCTCCATCGTAATCGTATAGAGCTACACAGTATTCAATTTTAGGTTTGTAGTCGGTCAAATCAGGTTCTAATGCTGCTGTAGGAGCAGCAATAACTGATACTTGATCAGGAGATTGATTGGCTGTGTCCGTGTTAGCCGTAACGTCGTCTTCATTGTCGATGATGTAATCTACAGAAGAGAAGGAAATTTGATTCTGAAGACCTGGTGTAGTCGCGGAGTGTTCACGTTCCACGTCGAGGTAGTTGTGAGGAACGTATCCTTCTTCTCCGCGGTAGTTTCGAGCACGCAGCCAGCCGTCACCATCGCCTTCACCGACTACTTCCAGTTGTTCGTTTTCTACAATTGTTAATTCGTCGGGATTTTGCGCCTAATACAGAAAATATATGTTATAAATCATAAGAAAAAACAATTTAGATGCTGAATTAAGTTCGTCCAGTTGGACTATTGGATTCAATTAGATTAGATTCACTGGTTTTTACTTACCGCGTAGGAATAAATGGCTGTACACTTGAGGACCGCACTTTGAGGTGGTGTATCTTCGACGGTAGCATCTGATTCAACAACAGATCCTGATTCCACAGCACCCCAATCGACTTGAGTTGGATCATCCCACCCAGCAGTCATTTGTTCTATCCTTTGTCGCTCCTGCTCCAACATGGCTACAAAAGTATGCACAGTGCAATCATTTGCAATTAACAAAAAAATTACCAAATGTGTTTCAATCTGTTTCAAAAAAATTCAGCGAGGAAAAAAACATTGCTTAGCCTTCCAAACTCTGCGTTAAGCGATAGTAAAACTGCCCAAACCTGGTGTGTAGAATGGGTAGAATGGGTCATGTAAATCGTTATTTCGTTTTAAAGCTTGTAAATGTGCGCAGACATCATGCTAAACACATTGCATAGTATGAAGTCGTCGCCGTACCCCACTCACCGTCGACCTCTTGTTGAGAATCCTCCTCGTCGCTATCAACGTATTCCTTTTTCTCATCATAGTCCTTCTCGATTTTGACGTCCACCGGAGGTTGAGGTGTAGCGCTTGTCTCTCCATCAGCAAAGTCACTGTCGTAGTAAGAATCTGAACTTGGATGATCCTACAAGAAGTTTATAGCAAGTAAAAAACATTTAATAAGCGTTGAAAATCTGTTACCGATAGCGAACTAGCTGATCTTTGTATATCCTGAACATTCAATGTTTCTGCTTCCTGCATCCATTCATCTACATTAACCCCTCCTGCTCGGAGATACTCTAAGCGTGCTTCTGCCTTCATTTTTGATGTTTCCGACCTTCGGATACTTTGCTTCAGATCTTCCATTTTAGTATCAAGATCTGGACCATTTTGATCGTTAGGATCCACCTTAAACACAACTCTCACTCAAACAAGGCCAACATCAAAGTTTATTCCACATGATTACCTTTTGCCCACTCTCTCTCAATGCGTGATAGATCTGCAGTTTTCTCACACCATCTCGAATATTCCCGTTTTCTCTAGCAATCTTTGTCGCCCATCTTCTGGCCTCTTTGCTCAGAGTAGCAGTCGCATTTTCATGCTCTGCACTAATGACATCAACTGGATCATTGTCGCACGGCTCAAATTCGTACTGAATATGTTGCTTCAGCACAGGGTAATACAGGTACACGCATTGTAGATTGTACTCTCGGGTCAATTGTTTAGCTTGATCTCGAATAGTCGAGAAGGAGTTCTGCATAGCAGAACAGGTGAGGAGTTCAGTGCGCCCCATGAGCATCAGAAACTCTGCCACTTTGTCGAAGACATTGCTTTCCATTGTGGACATACACAGCTGCAAGTCGACTAGGAAGTAGCGGTTTTGATGTGCATTTGCTGCGGCTAAGCAGAGAAGATAATCGTTGCGAGCGCCCGCGGATTTCTCTTCGAGTTGTTCGCGTTTTGATGAGAATTTAGCGCTGTTTTTCTGCAGAGAGGTGATTGATTGAAAGAATGAACCTTTTTTCTTTTTCAATCTACATTAAAATAGTACATTGTAATTAGTTTCAGCAAATATCATGGAGTTGTATTGTTGTAAAACTCACTTTTCTTCAATGTCGCGTGCTTTATCTCTGACATCATGCGCGCAGTGTTCTTCATCGAAATATAGCTTTTTCGTTTTGTCTACGTCTTGCACGCATGTTTGGAGTTCTTTTTGAACGAGTGCAAGTTGATCTACGCACTAAAATAAATAATTTAATTAAATGTAATACAATATTCCTTAAAACTGGGCGTCTATCCTCTCGAGATATTGATAACATTGTAAGTATCTGCATGGGTTGCATACAGTACGCAAACACAATTTTAATTTCCAAAATATCCATGAAATGTACCTTTTTAGATGCTGCTACTTTGTGCGACCTTAAAACTTTTGCTTCTTCTGCAATTTGCTGTTGAAATACTTCCACTGCTGCAAGTCTTGCTCTTGCTAACTTTTCATTTTCTTCAAGAACAGTCCGCCATACATTCCACATATTCCTAAAACATGAATAATCATCACAACAAGAACTTAAACTGAGGTTGCTAGTGCCAACAATTACCATTTTTCATCACCCCCATCCAGTTTAATGTCTGGTATGTTAGGTATTTTTTTATTCAGATAAGCTGAGGATATTTTAAGTAGCGCCTGAAATTAATCAATATAATTCTTAAGCAAAAAGTGAAATAAAGAAAAGAAAAAATTGTTGTAATTTGCTAATGAAGGATGTGATGTGTTTATGTTTTTAACTCAACTTACATCTGAGTAGGATCGCTCAATGGCGCATCTTTTGATAATAAACGTTCGAATATCTTCGAGTAGATCACATTCATGCTGGTTTTTCGCCAGTAGCTTGTTGACCTGCTCCGAGTGCAAATTCTTTAGGAATTTTGCATAGTTGCCCTGCAATTACAGAAACAAGCTTTAATATCAATGCATCCACCACTACCCTACATTACTCTCTGCTTCATGATACATTTGCCCACTCCTTCTGAGCATGATATCAAAAGGTAGAATAATGAGAATGTAATAGAAAAATTGGTTTTCACACCTTTCTCGGAGGCGGCTGCATGATGCGATGACGGTTGATTTGCGGTAAATATCACTACGCGAGCAGCGCTCTCATTCACACACGATCGTGGGGCGCCACACACTCGTGCACCGTTTGCTGCCTCCGCGCGACTGCCGCCGACTGGCTGTGCCCTATTGATTGTAACACCCACAAACCGAGCGCGCCGCCGCCGCCACGGCGATGCCTCACAACGATCAGCGTATTGACGTGTGGCGCAAACGCGCCGTCGCCAAGAAAATCGGAACGCAAACGGAACCCTAATTTTCCAATTGGACACCGATCGACCGAGAACACTTCGATTGCGACGCGTTAAATTAACGCGATATCTTGTGCCGCACTGAAAGACAAATTAAGAAGGCGAGAATGCACATTGTGAATTATTGAGAATTGAATTTGAACGTAAATAATTTATAGGTTGAAGAGGACTCATTGTTGAATTGAAATATGCAATAACTTTTTTTTATTTGATTTAGTTAGAAATTGATTAAATCAATTTAATTTGTGAGAACTGAAACTCAACTCAAACACTTTAATACTCTGAGGAATGAATAAAATTCGAATGAAACAAATAAATATTGTCTGTCTGGTTGCATAGCATGCGCCGCATTATTTCCAATGTTTTGAAACTTTCCAAGTGCGGCAAAACCATCCAAGCCACACGTACATCGCAAATATAAGTAATAATCATTAGTTTATTTACAAGGTAGGTACAATACGATTAATAATATTTTGTTTCCTCTTAATTATTTTCTAGTTCTGACATAATTCGCACTTGCTCGCAACGCCAACAAATTCAGAAACAACAACAAATCTATGTACTTACTGGTTGAATCTGAAATTAAACTTACAAAACGTGCAAACCCAGTCAAAACTTTAATTGTTTCCCTCTAAACGCCTTCAAGCAACAAACCGTTGCCCGAACGCCCAATTCATTTAATATCAAATACTCTCATCTATCTCTGCGAATCTGCAAATGAAGACAACACACAGCGAAAACAAATGGCTTGTTGACTTGTACTAGAACAGAAAGAAATTGCGTGTGATGTCCGTCCCGATGGGTGCCAGTGTAATCTACAAATAAACGAATTGTCTTTAATAAAAATCTCTTTCACTTTCCACTAAAATCATCATCATCCAATAAAATCATAAAAAACATCAGAGGTATAAAAAATAAAATATCTTATAATATAATAATAATCGTAAATAATTGTATTTTATAATCGTATTTTGTGTTCTGCTGATTTGTGGCTGCTATTAAAACTCTGTTTAAAACTGGTCTCTTCATCACTTTTAAGTAAAATTTCATCGTAAAAAGTATAATACAAAATAATATTTGATAAAAACGACGTGGAACTCATTAATTAAATGTCAAAAAAACCGCTTAAAGGCTGTACACAAGATTGAATGTCACATCATAATCAATTCGACATTAATGGCCGTCACAACAATAAATAAATTGCACTCACGCAAGCCATTTGTTCCTGTACAGTTTAAAATGTTGCATGTTTACAAAACGTTTGCCTCATCATTTCTTTATACATTGTACGCATCGCATTAATCGAATTTCGCTAATTTATCATTTAAGGTTTGGGTAGTAGAATAACGATTGCTAGCTATATCAAAAATTGTCAACACGAGTTAATCATTCATTTCATAAATGAAACACTGCCTCCGTCCGCGCCTAATCCGCGATATATGCATATCATTTAATAATATAAATTAGCGCTATGTATAGATAATTATCAATACTATTCACAGTTATTACCATAATAACTTACAAGTATGTACAAAAATATGAATACATTGTGTCTGTCCTCGCGCACAACGGCGCAAAGTGCGCCCGCCAGCTGCTGTGTTGTGAATGTAATTGACATTTTGTACATCGAAATAATCAAAGACAGTACACAAGTCCTCGCGGTGAGAAATGTCTAGCTACTAAAAACGACAATACAATAAAATTATGTACAACTTACTGGCGCCCAGTAAGACTATCTCAATATATTACAATACCATCGACGTAAGCGTCTTCGCCTCGTTTGTGATTTCGTCATCCACATCATTTAAATATTAACATTAGTTTTAAACTGACTGCTATGTACACATTGCTTATCGCTGGTTTTTGTCTCACACGCTACAATTAGAATGCTACGATATAAATAATCCGCTGCGCCGCTGTGCTCTATCACCTAACTTCGCAGTCCTTGTTGAGTGGCAGCGGCGTGGGTGCATGCACAGGCGGCGGTGGCGGTGGCGGTGGCGGCGTTGCCGCCTCGTGGAGATTCAAAGTCGCCGTATCCGACGGCTGCTGCTGCGCCTCGGCCTTCATCACAAACCCTTCCTTGCAACGCGCCAGCTTGAGTTTAATCGGCGTCACTATCTTATCACTTGTAGTCCGCTCGTCGGGCTCATCGTTTTGCACAGTGGCAGCGGCGGCACCATCTTCAGGCTTCGCGCACTCCGCACGCACTTCTGTCCGTTCGCCGTCGTTCACAGTCGCGCACTCGATTTTATTCGCTTTGTTCACTTTGCTCACGTCCGGGATAGTGGATGGTGCGGCAGCTGCAGGCGGCTCGTCGTTCTTTCTCAACCGGATGATCAACTTTGGTGGGGCAGCATCATCACCACCACCACCACCACCACCAACAGGGGCCACAATTTGCAGATCTTGTTTCTTCTTTTTCTTGCTCTTCTTACTACTTTTATCTTTGTCCTTATCTTTCTTCTTCTTCTCTTTGCGTTCACTTTTGTCGGACTTTTCGCTGAAATCAGCCATTACCTGCTTTCGGAATTTCATACTTTCTCGCTTCAAGTCTTCAACAGAAGGTTTGGCAACTGACGCTGACAGCCTCTTTTTAGGTGGTCGTATCCTGTCCCTTCTATCATCAATCTTTCCATCATTCATGCCCATGACGTCGACGTTACCCACATTAGATACTATGTTATTGGCACCAATTTTGATCTTCAGCTTAGGAGCGGTTTGTATCCCAGCTGATGCATTTCTTGGAGGTCTCCCTCTTCTTTTTTCACTAACAACAGTACCATTATTGGACCCTACAGATCTTCTCCGTTCGGATGACATCTCTTCTTCCATCATAGTACCCACCATGTTACCAAACGGCAGGTCTAATTGCCTCAATTCTCTCAGCCCAGATTTAGGCTTGTCCTTTCTCACTTTAGGCTCGTAGATGTCATCATTACCAGTACGATAATCCCGATAGTCATCCTTCGTTGGAATAGATGTCATTGAAGCAACAGCCTTCGGAATGGTGATAATCGTCCTATTCAACGAAGGAGTCACAGGCATAGACATGCCGGGTGTGCTTGCATTAAGTGGATCATTTGTATTCATACCCTGTGAACAGTACTGCCTAAGAAGTTCCTTCTTCCTCATTCGATGCAGATTGGTAACACCAGCACTAGAGTTTGTATTAATCGGAGTGTTGTTAATTGCATTGGGCATTGAATTGGTGTAAAAGACGTTGGTGTTAGAATCAGATACCGGTGGAAGTGGTGTAACATTGCTGATGTATGACGAGGTGTAATTCGCAATGGGTCCTTTAATTTTAACCTTAAGTTGATTTCTTGAATCTGACAATGACACTTTAATCTTGTTGATTTCGGGTATTTGTCCAGCAACTTCCTCCGTTGGTTTCGTCAATGAATTCTGCAATTCCTTATCGAATTCCTCAAGCTCTTGTTCGTGTTGTTCTTGCTCTTGAGCAGCATTGAGATCCAAAGATGTTGTAGTCAAACTGCTGTTAAGACTATTCTCTTGATAGTTGGTAGGTAGTTCCAAGGGCACACTATACGTCCGCATGTCAACTGGACCTGGTATGACAGGAGGTACTATTATCGAAAAGGTCTTCTCCTCAACCATTGGCTCTGGTGATGCAGGTTTAGACAAGGAACTCTGAGTATCACTAATAGGCGTTGGCGGTCGAAGATCACTAAGTTGATACCGGTTCTTACATGATGGACTTGTAAACTTCGGAGAATCGGCTTTACGGATTTCATGAGGATCTGATGACTTTCTACGCTCCCTCATCGCCCTCAAGTCGCCACATTCATTCATATCATCATCGAAATCAAGATCATACACTGTTCCCACCAATTTATTGTGGATAGTATTGGGGTCGAAATTAAAATCATTGTGATGTTGAACAGCAACTGGTGGGCGTCCCCGTCCTCGTCCCCTACCGCGTCCTCGACTTTGACTTTGGGCACCTCTTACACTACTACCTTTACCAACCTTCTTGTCTTTCTTTGCTGATGAAGCTTTCAGATCCTGTCTTGGCGACTTACCAGGTGATTTATTAGGAGATTTCTTCTCCTTTTCTTTATCGAACAGTTGCTGCTGTTGTGATAACTGCTGGAATCTTGCAGACGTCCTCGTTGGTTTACTCGGAGACTTCTTCCCTGAGGAACTGTTTGACTTGACGGACGGATTCGGTGATGGTTGCACATGATTAGGAGTTGAATTACTCAACGCAGGTGATGCCTCTGGAACTGGTATCGATGTTGGCACCTCAAGAGCCTCTTCCTTACCTTCCTCCCTATCTGAAAGTGTGCTGTTCATTGGAGTTGAACCAATATCCATTGACATACCAAGATCATCTCCAGTTTTCCCCTCATTAACATTGACAAATGCGTTAGTCATATTAACCATCGCTGCAGTCAAAGCCATGTTATGCTGCGACGATGTAAACGCAGCAGTTTGGGGAATGTTCATCTCCTCACTCGTCTTAGTCAGGCTACTTATTGATGGAATCACAGGTATAGGCGTAGGATACGACGCTCCAAACGGTGGCGGAAACATAGCTGCACCCGGCGATGGAAATGGTAGCTGTGCAGATGCATTTGTCGGCGGGAAAAGACTTACAGGATTTCCGACAAACTGATTGCCAACACCTGAAAACTGCTGGAAACCAGAATCCAACGCGGTACAGTTTGGAAATTGCATTAACGCGCTTTGCGGCAAGAGATTATTAATCACATCCATCGCAGGATGGCCGAAATTACTGGCCACGTTAACGCCGGGAATATCATGTCGTTTCATCATCTCCTCCTCATCGTTATTCCTTCTAGACATATTACTTGCTGAACTTGCAATTGAACTGGAAGAACTCCTTCTGTTGGGCATGAGATTCGCCTCAGACCACTTTCCTTGAGGATGGACATCATTATATGGCGTTGGACTAGGCATGCAATCCAAGGAAGAAGCCGCGTCCAAAAACGGTGTCCGCGATACCTGACGAGGACTTTGACTCTTTGTAGTCATCGTCGTCTCGTCGCGAAGCAACAGTGAAGCAGGTTTGTTAATCTCTATCGTTGCGTTGTAATCTCCACTTGGCGGGACCCATCGTTCATCTGCTTGCGCTGCACCCTCTGTATGTTGTTGCATGTCAGGCACGGATTTATCTTCGGTATGCGCATCACCAGGTGCGAATTTGTAGTCTTTATCATCAAACTTGGTAATGGCGACTTGGAGATTGATTTGTTGTTCAGTAACGATCAGTAGAGAAGCATCTTTATCATCCAGTTTCTCTTCGATAACATGAGGGACACTCTGATCTTCTGGTTTGCTGGAAGCCACGCTGATAGCATCATCGATGTCGAGACTAGCAGACTTCTTTGTCAAACCCATATTCCCCCGCAGTTTCTCTACTAGGTTCAACGTTTCCCTCGCAGAATCCTCCTTAGAATCTTCACGTAAAACCATTGAGCCAGCTATGCTGAAGGTGAGAGGCAATTTAATAATATCTTCATCCTTTGACGAGATTCCGAAATCATTGTCAAACATGTCATCAATATCATCAAGCAGATCATCATTGGAATGTGGTGGTTGATAATTGTGCCTCTTATCATCATCCATCTTGAAAATGTCCTCTTCGTGTTTGGCTGACGGCAAGATCTTCTCCTGAGGTGGTTGAAGTGGTGACTTAGCATTGAGAGAATTTGATAGTTTATTTGCAAAAATGTGGTCAAGAGATTTAACAGATTTTGATGGAGATTTCTTCACTGGACTGAGTTTATTGTACAGAGCATTTGTGGGTTCTTGGTTCTCCTTTACAGGAGATTTGCTTGCCTTCTCTCTGTTGTTCTTGTCTTTCTCCCTGGCTTCTCTTTCTTTTGTCTCTTTATCAAAGAACATTCTGTCAAATTTAGATTTAGTTGTCTTGTTACTTGCAACTTTCCGTTCCATGATTTCACGTTCGAGATCTGTGGGTTCTTCCTCTTTTTCTGCTTCTCTGATGATGTTTGTTGCTGCGTTGATTGAACTGTTATCTAGGATGGAAGCAGCCGCAGTCGATTTCAACTTCTTCTCTTGCTCCTCCCTATCAATGCTGAGGACCGGAGAGAATAACATTTCCTTTCTTTCCCTAGCAACTGGGCTGCGCTCTGAATGTTCTTGCTTCTTATCACCTTTTGCAAGAAACTTTTGTTCATCCTTTGCTGTTTCGGTAGATGGCACTGATTTGTCTTCTTCCCCATCACGCTCAACGATATTTCCATGCCGTCCATGAGCTGACTCCCTATCACCCGACTTTGATTTCGTCTTAACTGAAGCCGCTGCAGCTGCTGGACTACCTTTCGGCCTTCCTCGTCCCGGCGGCCGCCCTCTGGGCCTTGTCGGCTTGTCTTTCTCAACCGGCTTCTTGTCTTGATTACTCTTCCGACCAGGCTTATTGGGTGTGCGTCCAGATCCAGCAGCAGGTGACTTGGAGTTATTCCTTTGCCCTTTACCTCGCGATCTACTGACAACCCCATCGCTGTCACTGTCGTCCGAGGATGAGGAAGTGGAAGATGCCGCAGACTTGGCTGCCTTGTCAAGAAAGGGCCAGTCCTTGACACCGCTCCGCTTCCCAATCGTCGGTGTAGTGAGCGTCGGCTCCACTTTCTTTTCTTCGGGCTTCTTCCTAGGATTATCGCTGTCACTGTCCGAAGAAGAAGTGCCTGAAGATGACGATGAATTTGAGGAACTGCTCGAAGATGAAGAGCTTGTTTGCGTAGAAGATTTTCGTTTTTCTAAGAGTTTTGCAGGTGGCTTGTCCTCTTTCTTGCGGTCTTCTTTTTTGGGAGTTTTTTCCCGAGGTTTATCATCGTCCTTGGAATCTTTCGACGAATGCTTCTCAAGTTTCTTATCCTTTGCCTCTTCCAGAAAATCCCCTGTTGTGAGCGGTTTATTTCCAAGACCTTTAATATGCTCCGCTGCTTTCTTCGCTGCTTGTCTTTGCGGTACGTATGCGAGAATGTTGTCCAAATCAGTCTTATCCATGTCCTTGTCCAGATCAAAGACATCTTCCTTAGCTTCATCTTTGTTTTTAATCTCCTTGGCAAGTTTAGTTTCTTTCGCACGTCTTTCTTCTTTATCCTTGAAATCTTTAGGTTCTTTTGGTGGCCTTCCAACTTTCTTAGGTTTATTAACCACGATTGGAACTGATTTCTCCCTTTCCTTATCTTTATCCTTCTCTTTGATAATATCTGTGTCCTTGTCTTTACTGTCAGCATCACTAACTATATCCTTAACCCTCGTAACCGTCGTTGACTTAAGATTTTCCGTGGCTTTCTTCGCCGCTTGTCGCTGCGGCACAATGAGATCAGACGGTACATAGTCCTTCTTCTTAGAATCCTTCTTCTTCTCTTTGCTGGCATTGATCTCCTCTTTGTCCTTATCATCTTTTGTCTTCTTTTTATTCTCGGGACTACTTTTATTAGGCGACTTGTTCAACTGCTTATGTGAAAAGTCTTTCATAGCCGCCTTGGTCCGCAACCTACTCTGCTGACTATCACTTGCATCATTCTTCATCGAATCAGAGTCTGTATCACTATCTGAATAAATCGACGATATCGCTTTCTTCGTCGGACTTAACTTCGGGCTTGATGCCTTAATCGGCATTAGTTCATCACTGTCACTTCCCGAAATGCCCACCAACTCTTTCTCCATTTGTTTCAGCCTGGAATTCGACGACGTCGAAGTGTTCAGCTCCGTCTTTACCTTAACATCTTCATCACTACTAGTGTCCAAAGTTCGTGATATACTAAATCTCTTTCTCCGTCGTTCAGCCACCTTGAAATTCTTACTATTCTTCGCCTCCTTCTTAAGCCCAGGTTTCTCATCCTCACTACTACTATGTAGACAATTCTCTTTATTGTGTCTAGGCTTCATCAGCTGCTTATCATCGACGGAATCTTCACTACTTGATAAACTACTGCATAAACTAACACTCCTTCTCTTACTGCTACCGTTAAAATATAACTTCTTATACGGGTTGTTCTTCAGATCTTTCAGTAAGCCATTCACTTCGGGTTTACGCTCATCTCCCGATTCTGGTTGAGGTGACTTACAACCAGTTATTCTGGCAATCATACTTTCGATCGTAATAGTAACATCATCTCCGTTGGAATAAAACCGATCGTATATCGATGGGCCTCTATTGGCCGCAATCACTGCATCCGTCGCTTTGGGACTCAGACTCGGACTGCGTAGAACAGCTACCTGCTTCTGGAACGTCGACTCTCTCAGCTTGAAATACGACCGAGACAACTTCTCTCTTCGACTGACCATGTAGCAGAGATTTCTCACTCGTTCTAAATCTTGCCGCAGCTGCACAATCATTTTCATGCGCTCGATATCGGCTTGTTCTTGCTTATGAGATAGCAGATCAACATCTTCATATTTTGGCGGAAGAAGAGGTCTATTATGCCCTGCTCTACGCTTCAATTTCCAGTAACCGTAAATCGCAGTCAACGCTTCTGTGTCCATATCGATACAAACGGCAGTAATGTCTTTAGTATTCACATGCCGATGGAATTCAGCTTCGATCTCAGCCTGCCTCGCGGCACGCGCCATATTCTTCTCCTCTGAAGTCATATCTTTCCTCTTTTTCCGCTTACAATCGTCATCTTCAGAGCCAGAACACGTTGCTTGTCGTCCCCCATCCTTCTTCCCCGACTTCGAATGCTTCTCACAGTACGATCTCAGCTTCACGCCATCATCCGCATTCTCATCCTCAATAATCGCTCTCATCTCCAACCCGTGTTTGAACGCACATGTTACATGATACGCCGTTTTGCACGTCTTAACTGAACATTGGATACATGCCCCGACGCGTTCACGACACAAAACACAAATTAGTGCCCACCGCGACGCCGGTATGCTAGAGATCTTCGTTATAGGTTCCATACGTTCCACGCACCCAATGCTCACTTCCGGGATCCACAAAGCACACGATACATGCGCCCACTTTTGTCCCGACCGCGTGCTCTTCATGGCCCCACCTTTATTAGGACAGAGGACACAGTCCGGCCGCTGTTTTAACGCACATGTACAACACAACCACTGTCCGTCGGGAATCCGAGTGATGCCGTAGCAGGCTTGATGTACACAGATGTTACACGCATCGCAAAACACCATCTCGTTGCCTTCCTCCGAGTCGGGTGAGCGACATACGTCGCAGATCACATTCTCGTCGTACTCAATCCCTAGACCCTCCTCATTGCGGAGTATCGCTTGAATTCGGTCCCAACACCGCAACTCATACCGCTCAATGACGCGTTCAAGTTGGTCCTCACTGATGGTTGTCAATCCAGCTGCGAGACGTTCGGAGTTTAACAGTCGCAGCCACGCGACGTCGCATTCGTCTAGGTCGTATGAACACGCAGCTTCTGCTTGGGCCGGTGCAGTGGATAAACAGTGCTCTTCAGGTTTAAAGCGTTCGTCTTTCGTTATCCGAATATAGCGTGTCTTAGGTCTAAAATAAAGGAATCATAATAATCATAATTGAATCATAATTCAACTTACGGTTTGTATTCTTGTAAGGGTTTTATATGCACCGTTGCACAATGAGTGACCGTTACGCTAGGTTCAGGAAGTGAATCAGGATTCACTGGCACCTGCACACCACGCTCCCACTCCTGCTTCCACTGGTCGACAATCAGCCAGTACTCATTGGCAGCAAGCGGCTCAGAATCGGGAAGCTTCATCGCGCTAATAAGATCCTTGCGGAACAACTCCGCAGGCGCTTCCGTTGTTGCGCGGTTGTAGATCTTGAGGTCATTGATTGGCCGCCATCCCAGGGCGGACGCCTCTTCCTCCTCTTGCGCCGTCGGCCGCTACAACACATACAATCAGCATTCATCAACACTCACTTGTTTTCATTCATAAACTATCAACACAGTTCATAACTAGCCACAGTACTTATGATTGTAAAGTAAATCAAAGACATGTGGCATATGCTTCTGGGACAATTCTTCATACCTTGCGCCTCTTAACAGGAACAGTGCCATCATCAAAGCGGTT
The DNA here is from genome assembly GCA_027575565.1 of Diploeciton nevermanni. Lineage (NCBI taxonomy): Eukaryota > Metazoa > Arthropoda > Insecta > Coleoptera > Staphylinidae > Diploeciton > Diploeciton nevermanni. Next base: position 1,707,834 of record JAODIE010000005.1, read on the forward strand.
AGGCCGTTTTGCTCTCTGGGACATTGCACAAAATAGTGCAGCTTGAACTTGTCACTGCACAACCTAAAATATAACACACTTAGCTATCATGCATGTTTATGAAAGAAAAAAGGGCTGTTCAAGAATAATACTCACTACATATTTATCTGTACAAAATGTTTTGCAAGGAAGGCTCATTTATGTCTGAAACAAACACTGCCATTAGTTTAATAGTGCTGACTTCGTAAATGATGATAGGTATGCTAGTGATCAATTTGTTTACAAACAACAATTGCAGTTTAGCACAATTTCCGGCATAATTACACCCTGCAAACCCTAAAACACTCTTCTCTGCTCTCAAACAACACGACATTCAAGGTTTCACTCAGCTCCTAGCACAATTTTATGCAAAAATAAAAAAAAAAATAACGAACACCAACTGATCAACGCTCGCGTTGCTACCACTGTTCGAAGAGATTGAACCGGTTTTCTGGCATAAATTTGTACACCGTGAGGTAAACATCTTCTAAGCATACGATACTGGTGCGGTGCAAAACCTCCAAAATGCTCTACTGCTTCTAGCAGGGTGAAAAACACCGCAAATCGCCAACCAAACAAGCAAAGGTGTCTCCCAGGTATGTGGTGTAAACATTCGCACCACCCGCCCGCGCACACGCCGCGTACGCACCGCACGCGTCGCGCAACCCCGGAAGACGCTCTCACGACTACCGCTTTACCATTTCGTGCGGGATTTCCATATTCCTGGATGTAGCTCAGCGTTTTCGGGAGAAAATCGACTCCATTAGGACTCCATTTGGTAAGCCTAACAACATTGACATGCTAGATGGCGCCAATGGCGCGCCTGCTCGCGAAGATGCTCACGGCGAACGCAATCTGCGCGCGCCAGAACGTACGTCGCGGATGAAAAATCTTTCCATGCGCTGCGCATGTGTGACGGAGAATAAGAAACTCTTAAAGAAGAAATAATATCGAGGATTTTAAAACTGCGTTACACACTACACAAAAATTAATTTAAAATACAATAATATTACAAAAATATACGTGTCAAACGTATTATATGCATATTTACTAGTTTAAGGCATAAATATATGGTGTAAAGTGAAAGATTTTTTAAACTAGCGCATGCGTATATAGATTCAATAATAGGAAACTCGACAAACTATGAGTTTTTCTCATTGTTTTATTCACGGGTGCAATTGCAAGAGCCCAAAATATTTAATGTTTTATCGCTGGGTCCACATTCTGACATATTTATCACGATTGTTCCAATTAATTGAACATTTTAGACGAGTATTAATTAACATAAATTGTAGCAGTTTAAATTATTTTTAATTCAATACCAGTTACATCTACAACACCATGTGCAACTTGTAAAACACATCTGCAGTCGAGCATCTATTAGATATTTTAATATCAATTGATGATTTAAAACATTCTAATCATTGAAATATATTGCTCTTATTTCAATTCTTCAATATTTTTATTGACTCGTGTATGACTAAATCTGAAGCAATTAAAACCAATTAATGCGTTTTTATTAGCAGACTGCCCTAGCAGACCACACTTCTACGCGCTTATCTTTCCTTATTCCGGCGTTAATTTCGCGCTCCTCGCGGGTCATGATCGATAGCAGCAAGTGCTGCGTGCCAATGTCGTGGATGTGCACGGTGCAGAAGCGCTGCCTCCCGCCGCCGCCGCCGCCTCTCGCACAATCCACTTTACTCACACCAGCGTGTGAGGCGGCAGGAAAAATGCGGTGGAAAGCAAAATGTGCAAACGTGGAGACGGCGTGTGCGCGCTGGACCAAGCCGTGCAAATGTGAATGGACGTTTGTGGGTCGCGAACAATCGCGAGTTACGCCCACCAGTAGCCCACCGAAGATTACAATATTGTTTTCTTGCGCCGCATACAAATTGCTTTATTAATTATAAACAAATTATAAACATACAAGTAATATTTAAATTTAAAATTAAAAGTGTTCATTGTTGCTTTCCGATTAAATGGTATAAATTTCTGCAGACCTAAATAATCATTGCTTTGGGCTCCAAGTAGTTGTCATCATCTATAGTTTCAAATTGTTGCTTTTGCAAATGTTAAGTACATATAGTGTACAAGTGGTTCTAGTTCTGGCGCTAGCGGCACCTGGCTAACGTCATTTTAAACTCGCCAAACTTCGCCAACAATCGTCAGTCATCAGTCAGTGTTTGTGGGGCTGTGTTCGCCTCCGTGGAGCAATATCATACGTTTCTAGAATTTTGCCACCGCTACGACACAACCGCCCCAGGACTTCCAAACAAAAACGGCAGCATTGTTAAGCTATTGCCCTCTACATATTATGACCATTCAATCAAATCACGTAAAACCGGGTAAGCTATTTTAGTCTGTTCATCCAGATCAAAGCAACCAACACAAGCTATTCCATGAATTTTGATGAAAAATACCACGATGAGGGCAAGACTTTATGCTTTGGTCTGCGCCTTACTTTTACTTGCATTACTAAATTTTGTATCGACGGCGAAGGAAATCAGTGATACGAATCATACTGCTGCCTTGAAGCCAAACAAGGTAGTCCCTGCTAATAATGAAAATGCTTTGAATGAAAGTGCAGTGTCAAGTATACTGAAATTAAACAATGTCAATGATAATAATAAAACAGCAGTGGAAGAGGCAAGGAAACTAGGAGATGTTAAGAATACAATTCTATCACCAATAAAAACCAATGAAGATCAGAATGGTAGCAATTCTTCACATAATCTTACAGAAGGAAATGAAAATGAACAAAGTTCAATTGCTAAACCAGGAAATAATGGAACCACCTCAGCTCCTGTTGTAATAGCTTCAACAACTACAACAACAACAACAACCACACCCAAACCAACAACAAAGTCCTTAATAACCACTCCAACACCAGTTGCAAATACCACAAATATTACATCAACTACAGTTCAACCAGCAAATCCTGTTTTGCCAGATAAAGGAGCAGCTGAAGAGGAGCATAACTCATCAATGGCTATATTCTTTGTGCTTTGTGTACTTGCACTTGGAATCCTTTTGATTCATCTTATGCTACACACAGGCTTTCAGTATGTGCCTGAGTCAATTGTAATTGTATTTCTGGGAGCTCTAATTGGATTGGTTATGAATGATCTGTCAGACAGGAACATTTCTAATTGGAGGCAAGAAGAGGCATTTTCACCTACTGCCTTTTTCTTGATTTTACTGCCTCCTATTATTTTTGAGTCTGGATATAATCTTCACAAGGGCAATTTCTTTCAAAATATTGGATCTATTTTAGTGTTTGCCATTTTGGGCACTACTATCTCAGCATTCATCATTGGCTTTGGAATCTACTTCCTTGGAATAGCAGATGTCGTGTACAAATTAGGATTTATTGAATCTTTTGCCTTTGGCTCTTTGATCTCTGCTGTGGATCCAGTTGCAACTGTTGCCATCTTCCATGCCCTAAACGTTGATCCAGTGTTGAATATGTTGGTATTTGGTGAGAGTATTTTAAATGATGCCATTGCAATTGTTCTGACCACAGCTGTGCTTGAGAGTAATGATCCAGGGACTTCAACAGGTGAAGCAATCATGATTGGGATCAATCGATTCTGCATGATGTTTTTTGCATCTGCAGGAATTGGTGTCTTGTTTGCATTGATAAGTGCACTGCTTTTGAAACACATTGATTTGAGGAAGAATCCATCATTGGAGTTTGGAATGATGTTGGTATTTACATATGGACCTTATGTCCTTGCAGAAGGGATTCACTTGTCTGGAATCATGGCTATTCTCTTCTGTGGCATTGTAATGTCACATTATACACATTATAATCTCTCCACGGTGACACAGATCACAATGCAGCAGACCTTAAGGACCTTGTCTTTTATTGCAGAGACTTGTGTCTTTGCCTATCTTGGATTAGCTTTATTTAGTTTTGAACATCGAGTTGAACCAGCGCTGATCGTTTGGAGTTTAGTACTGTGTCTTATTGGAAGAGCGTGCAATATATTTCCATTAGCAATACTTGTGAATAAGTTCAGAGAACATCAAATCACAAAGAAGATGATGTTCATCATGTGGTTTTCTGGCCTGAGAGGTGCCATTTCCTATGCATTGTCGCTGCATTTAAACTTTAGTGATGAGACTAGAAAGGTGATCATCACGACGACGTTGATTATCGTATTAACGACAACGTTGTTGTTTGGAGGATCTACGATGCCGTTGTTGAAGTTTATGCAGGCGACGAAGAATCCGTCCACGAGGAGGCTGAGAAAGAGGAAGCGGGATAGAGAGGTAACGCTTAGTAAGACGAGGGAATGGGGGCAGGCGATTGATTCGGAGCACTTGAGTGAGACGACTGAGGGTGAGATGGATGTGTCGTTTGCATCCTCGAGGATTAAAGGATTTGCAAAGTATGATTTGAAGTACTTTATTCCTTTCTTTACAAGGAGGTTTACGCAGCAGGTGAGTGAAGAAATTTAATTGGGGTGAATCGCGCTTGTCAACTTTCGTACAAAAATACAATATTGCTTTTAAGTCGAAGTAAATTGATAAAACATAATATGAAGCAGAGAAGTGCTAACAGTGCTATAATCATCTATAACACTGATAAAGATAATACTAGATCAAATACCAAATAAATGATGTTTATCACTTTTGTTACACCTGCAGCCATAGTTTAAAGAAACAATTTCTGCTATTACACTTTTGAAAACGAATTTCAAGGTGCACATTTGTTATTGTACCGAGGCTGGTATACAATTCTTACGTGGTTTAATAGTTAACCCACTGTTTTTGGTTCACTACTGCTATTACTTGAGATTAAGACAACATTCACTTTCAATTTCAAATCGTTCGATTTTAATTATATTTTGTTTTAGGAATTGAAAGATTGCAAAAGTCAAATGACTGACTTGACCAACCAATGGTATCAAGCAATCCGAATCTCGCCAGACCAGTCTGATGAAGAACCAGTAATGAATACGCCACGTTCAAGTATATCCAGCATTGTGCGCTGATTGCCGTCGGCGCCGTCTCTTCAGTCGACGTTCTTAACGTCTGTGGCATCGTTAGATACAGAGGCGTCGCCGCTGGTCGAACGTCGTGCCTAACGTACTTTTACACGATTTATTATCGACACCGAATGCATAAGATATACATGATCTATTGTAAATAGTATTTGAAAACATTTTCATGGGGCAAGTGTAACTAGTGCGGACTTAATATTTATGCGAATATTTTAAATATTAGCAAATAATGAATTATCAAAGTATTTACTGCACAATGACTGCAATTATGACAATTGCAGCTATGAACAGGGTTTTTAAGATTTATATAAATGAGTCAACTTAATAGAGGTGCTTTACTAGGTTCTTCAAATTGCAACTTAACACTAAATTTTCTATTATCACTTGTTAATCAAGTTTGATTATTACAAATTGTATTTGTAATTGTGTGATATGCCTAAGTCACTACTGAATTTCAATCCTTAAGTTTGCTGCTCAGGAAGCAGCAGGGAAATTGTGATTGCAAAGTTATTAGTTTAGTGCTATCAGTATTTGGCACAATTTAGAGGATGATTTTAATTGTTGTTATTATGAATAAAACATTTGGGAACATAATGGATTTTTTTATTCTGGAAGAAGATCCAGTCTTGTTTTGGAGTCTTCCGACTAACGGTCTCATTGAATAGCTGAATAAAATAAATCTATTGCTGTTTTCCTGAGTTTCACAGATGTACTTTTGTTGCTTTGTTTTGATTCGCAATGATTTACTTGAAAGATGCGACGTTTGCTTGTTGAATGTAATTCTATTGATATATGAACGCTGCTTGTGGAAGTTGTGTTCGAATAATGTATGGAGTTGGTGGCTCTAATGGTACGTGGTAAGAAGTGAATTTTTGATTTAGAGGAATCGTAGCCATCACACCTCGGTGCCTTAACGGCGGCGCGAAGATCGAAGAAATTGGACACACTGACATTTTTGCGGGTGACCGCCAATGTCAACGCTGGAAATTCAAATGAACAAAAATAAAATGACTGCTGAATAAACTTAATAGTTATACTTTATCAATAAAATTCAATTCTCTCTTTTTAGTCTTTTATTGATTGTATTTATGAGATTGGATAATATCAGCTTATCTTTGTCAGTTTGGGTTAAAACAAATTAGTAATCGGTATTGTTCGGCCGGCACGGTCTCGTTTCCATTTGTTCACGGCGTCTTTGGTTACGTTGATTGTCGCTTTTTGCCAGTTGTATGTTAAAAGCAGCTTTCTGTTCGCAACTTCCCGTTTATTCTTGATTTTAAAATTGTGGTGTTAATCTTGTTGTATTCTCATCAACAATGGCAACACTTGCAGCAGTCCCAGTTGTCCTAGAAGACGCTGTTCGTAAGCTTGTTCCAGAATCTAAATTACTGGTTGTTGGAGCCGGTGGCATCGGCTGTGAGATTTTGAAAAATCTTGCACTTTCGGGCTTTAATAACATTGAAATTGTAAGTTATTTCTGTTGCTGTTCATCAATATCCAGTTTGAAACCGGCGTTAATCATTTATGATACTTTTAGATTGACTTAGACACAATTGATGTGAGCAATCTCAACAGACAATTTCTCTTTCGCAAGGAGCATGTAGGCAAATCTAAAGCCATGGTTGCAAAAGAAACAATCTTAGGATACAATCCCAATATTCAGATAACTGCATATCATGATAGTATCACGACGTAAGTAATTGTATTTCTTCTATAAAGTTGATATACATTTGACTGCATCTACACTTTACAGCTTTATGTTTTATCATTGATTGCAGGTCAGAATATGGTGTTAACTTCTTCAGAAGATTCACAGTAGTTCTGAACGCATTGGATAACCGCGCCGCTCGCAATCACGTCAATCGCATGTGCTTAGCTGCTGATGTGCCTCTCATTGAGTCAGGAACATCTGGTTACTCAGGACAAGTTGAGTTTATTAAAAAAGGGGTAACACAATGTTATGAATGCCAACCAAAACCACCACAGAAGACATTCCCTGGTTGTACTATTAGGAATACACCATCAGAACCAGTGCATTGCATTGTTTGGGCTAAACATTTGTTTAAGTGAGTAGAATGTATATATTTATAGATTCTTCTACTTTCAAAGCAAAATCTGATTTTATTTGTGTGTTTAGTCAATTATTTGGAGAAGAAGATCCAGATCAAGATGTTTCTCCAGACACGGCAGATCCTGAAGCAGCACATGATGCAGGAAAAACACCCTTGGGTGAAGAATCTGAGAAAATGGAGACTAGCGAAGGAAACGTTCAACGGACATGTACTAAACAATGGGCCGCTGATATTGATTATAATCCTGAGAAATTATTTAACAAGTTTTTTGACGATGATATCAAGTATTTACTTAGCATGGGTAATTTTATAGTCGTTTAAAAGCATTTGAATCGGATTTTATTTGTGTTTTAATTGGATTTTAGAAAATTTGTGGAAGTCTCGCAAAGCACCACTTCCACTTTCCTGGACTACTGCCCAAGGAATGACAGAAGAACCTAAAGAAAACCTTGTTAATTCTCAACGCGAAGACATGCAAGTCTGGTCTCTTCAGAAATGCAACGAAGTCTTCTCCGAAAGCATCTCTTCCTTGAAAGTAGTTCTCAAAGACAAAAGTTTTCTAGTCTGGGACAAGGATCACAAACCCGCCTTGAACTTTGTCACAGCTTGCGCTAATATCCGCAGTTACATCTTTAGTATTCAACAGAAATCTCGTTTTGACGTGAAGTCTATTGCTGGTAATATCATTCCAGCTATCGCAACTACCAATGCAATGGTTGCAGGGCTCGTGGTCCTCATGGCGATGCGCGTCCTCGCCCAAAAATACGAACAATGCCAATCTGTTTACGTTCGTCAGAAATCATCAGTATCCACTACAGTTCTCATGGCCGAGAGAATTCTCGAAGCAGCCAATCCAAAGTGTTATGTGTGTTCACCTCAACCTTTCGTTAATGTCTACGTGAACACTAACAACATGACTTTGAAAGAGTTCGAGACTGAAGTACTCAAAAAGGGACTTAATATGATTGCGCCCGATGCATTGATTGACGGCAAGGGTGTCGTAGTTATTTCTTCCGAAGAGGGCGAAACTGATACTAACAACGATAAAAAGTTAGCGCAGTTAGACATTATTGATGGTGTTATTCTGAAGGTGGATGATTTTCTGCAGAATTACGAGCTAACTGTTTGTGTGCATCATTATGAAGCCAAGGAAAAGGAGGATCTTCTGTTTAAGATCTCCAGTGATGCTGAATTGAAGGCAAAAGAAGATGTTAAGGGCGCAGATGCAAATGGGAGTGCTACAAATGGTGCTGGAGATTGTGCTGCTTCTTCTTCTATGGCAGGATATGATAGTGATGATGATATTGCTTTTGTTGAGGAATGTGTGGAAACTTCAGTCGATGACGATGATGACCCTCAAGAAGGTCCTTCTAAGAGGCGTAAAATGAATCCTATTGAAGAAGATGATGATTTGGTTCTCATTGAAGATGATGCATAAGTTGTTCTATAAGTAATTCTAATATTTATTATTCTATGTCGCAACACTTTTCATATATGTAAAATAGTTATAACTTTTGTACTATTTTAGTTCAAGAATTTTTAGTGTTGAGAAACAACTAGAGAACATTAGCGAAATCTATTGTATTATTCATATTCGTCTATTTTTCTCAAGTTTTAGATTGATTATGTTGCTATTTTGAATATTTGAGTTCACCGCGTTTCGTTGGTTGGCTTCGTGTAGTTTCGTATTTTGTTGCACAATGTTGGTTCATTGGCATACCGTCAGCGCCAACACGTTCTGCGACCATGTCGTGCATTACTCATTTTCCTCCATGTTTTGATTCAGTGTGTACGTTTTTATCTCGTTGCCTCCTCGCCAGCCGCCACAATGTTGCTCTAAGTGCATGAACCCCGCACACGCTAGTGTGCTACACAAAGAATTCACAACCATGGAGTAAGCAAAATAATTTAATCTAAAATATTGCATGTTGGTTGATATTATCTGGGTGTCTTTAGTGCACATATGTACTGTAATGGCAACCTACTCAACTTTCTATCTTTAGACAGGTCACTACCATGTACTTTGCATACCTTAACTGTTACCAGTTATTTTTTTTCTCAATTGGTTTTTATTCCATTTCGAGAAATTGTAAAAAAAAAGAAAAAAACGTTATGTTTTTTTTTAGTATTATTCTTATTGGAACATACTGATTGATGTGCTAAATTGAAAAGGAGGACAACTTTCTATTCTTGTGCTGGTTCCTTATAATAGTAATTAATTACGTTTTTGTTCCAGCGCCATTATGGCACCCCTTCACAATGGCATTCTTCAATCCAGCGTCATTTACAATACATCACTATCATCAACCCTTGCTGACCTAATCAACTTTGTCATCTTTGAAAACCTCAAAGGTTCCTTCAAATCCAATAACAAATCCCTTTTAATTCCAATTGCATACAGTGCTGAACAATATGCTTGCTCAGCACCGCGTGCCGTCGCCCTGCTCACAGCTTCCTGCTGATGAGGAGGCTCAGTCTGACCTAACTGAAGTTTTACAATGGACCACAGAAGACATATTTGCTAATCTTCCAGGAAAGGATAAGATCTTGCTTCTTGATGGTGTTCTGGAGAATATGGAGGCGTTGGAGACGTTGAGTGATGTTGAGATTGACTTAGATGATGAGACAGGTTGGTATTATTATGTTCTATTCTTTCTGTCTCAAATAGGCAGAAGCTGCTGATTATTTGTACTGAATTGTTTTAATATTTAGGAATATCTTCATTAGATAGTTTTGTTTCACTCATCGAGTTATAACAAATGGCGGTTACATTTTATGTGTTTTAAAATGTTGTGAATACATCAGTTTCACAACAAACAAGTATCCTTGATCGTCGATTGGCACTTATTTTTATAGACATGCAAATCCATTTCAATGGTTTCAATCACTTGAATCGTTGCTTTAATCGCGAGCAACTTCATGGAGGGGACGTATTACTTGAAACTGGAACTTGTTGAATGTGTTGCGCATTTGTCGTCACCGATCGGCGCCTTTGAGCAAAGTTTAATTCAGTTTACTCCATGCATATTTGCCGCGCAGTCGTGCCTCTCTAATCCACAAACGCACATAGCAACCAATATCTACAACAAACTATTCACAGTTGACAACAGTAGACCACTCAAACTACTCGCCTATCAGACACAAGTTTTAAAAACTATTATAAACTAAGTTCGCTTAAACCGAGTCGTTATTTTGAGACGCAGTTCTAGTTCTTGTGTGACAGTGTCAACTCACGCCTCTCGATGCTGCTTTCCCATGGTTGACAACGTTAATAGCATGCCGTTCAGCTATCACTACACCTGGAATCGGGAAATTGTTGTCAATTCACAGAAATTAGTTAAGAGACGCTGAATTCGCGGTCTTATCGAAAGATACGCCAGCAAGTTGTTATTTTGTGCACCATACAACCAGCCTGACTCCGCACGAATTCACGAATTGCCATTTCATAAGTTAGAAAGATCTACTAAGTACTTTAAGCTTTAGCTAAGTTGTTAAGTTAGATAGGAGTAAGTGAATTGAACGGTTTTCCATTTATTTCTGGGTTTGTGATAAGTTGAACTTGTGGTCATTTGCTAAGAAAGGGGAAAAGAAGTTATGGAGTACGTTAATTATGGTAGGTTGACTGGCTTTATTGTTAGTTTTGACTAAATTGCCACATTGCCTGATTTCGAATGGCATATAATTTAAGATAAAAAACTTTCACTTCGTTGTTGATTGAAGCATAGTTGTATTTTATCACTTTATTAGCGTTACATTTATAATAACCGCGTTCAAGTCCTGCTGGACAGCATTCTAATAAATCCAATTGGAAAATTGTATTTCCATTTCAACATACTATTATTGCAGGCATAAAAATCAAATAACTAAAAATAATATTTAAATTATTTATAACTGTTTGTTCTTCTTCTGACGTAGTCTGCTCTAAATCAGTTTAAAAGTTTATTATCTCATCCAAAAGTTTCGTTGGCTACCAACTTTTGGTTCAAATAAATATATAAATCCATGCAAATTTAAGAGTTGATTTGTTTATAATTCAATTTTAAAGACAAGTGCGCTGCTAAGCCTTCCTACCTAATGTTGAACTTTTTTTTTGTCGTAGAAGTTTACAATACTTCGGCGGCCATTTTGTAATTACATTGCTGGCATGATACAACACAAGGAAGGAATTTGTAATATTAATTACAAGGTCGTGTTCGTGCAGCAATAAGAATTATTGTGGATTATATGCGAAGTATGTTCAGAAAACGCGATTGATAAGTATTGATCTCTTAAACTGTGAGTTATGTTTTTGAATAAGCTGTTAACAAAATTTTCCTACTTTTCTCAAAATTTTGAGAACACCAAAGTCTCAAGCAGGAAATGCAACAAAATTGCAGTTTTGTCACTTGAGTACTTTCGATATCCCGTATCTTTAGTACTCAGTGTCGATTTACCGTAGTATCTAGAATCAAAGTTTTTCTGCTTCCCTCTGATGTGAATTGCTTGTTACACGATTAGTATTTTTAAGTCGCGTCCGGGAGAGATGCGTCGATGCAGTAATGCGAGCATGTTCATTGTTTTCAAAGCGTAAACATGCTACGTTTGTTTGAATAACTTCCACAATTGCAATGTACAAATAAACAGTGTTTGGTCGTCAGTTTGACGATGATTGATACGAGTTGCCGCACTTGCTTCACTTGTGGCGCTACTGTGCAAACAAGGCGTTAAAATCGCTAAAAACGTGCATTTGCGATTATTTGGAATACAATTGTTGCTTTGTCACTTTGTGCCAGAATAGAAGAGCTAATAGCCAATCAAGTGAAGGTGTAAATGTATTTTTGCAAAGTCTGCAGTTATATTAACGTCATATTTGCAATACCAGTCGCAAAGTTGGAAAAAAATCAGCAAGGCCGTCTGGGATTCTAATCGTAGATCGGGTATCGCATTATGTTGACTCGAAATGCAATGAATATGGATTAATTGTCGCTATAATAAATTTCATAAATTTGCATTTTGATAAGGCCGCGTCCCGCTTAGCTAATGACATGTTAAGCCAATTATCCGCTGCATAACCGACATTATACCGACCAGCATGGTGTGTAAATTATTGAAAATATTCAATTTTAATGTTTTCCTTTTGATTTATAGCCTGGTAGCGCTGGTGGGGAATTTCAGGAAATAATTTCAGCATAACGTAATAGTTTTAGCTTAAAATTGCATAACTATTAATTATAATCTAAATTCACGGACTTTGTGCTGCGAAGGTTTTTCTTTACTTCCAGATACGTTATCAGAATTTTCAGTTTCCAACCTAAATACTTGTCAGTACACTAAGCATAATTTCTTATAAAAACTGAAGTACCGCGCGCGTTTGCATGATTAAGTGTTAGCCTTATGAACTCTGAGTACGAACTGCGCGCGATAAACAAGCATCTACTACGAAGCGACATAAACAAATACGATTTTACAGTTTGAGTCCACTTTGTGCTGGTCGTGATTAAGTTGGGAATTTTCGTTCTAATTTTGCCAATGATCAATATCGATCATCATATGCTTTGTTTTTGCTTGATATTTAGGGCGTATAAACAAATAAAGCACTTGAAAAGCTTCAAAAGATTTAAATCGATGCCACATGGGTTACCATTGTGTGGTAACCCTAATAGATAACTGGGATTTGAATTAAAGCAATTTAAGATGTTATTAGACACAAAAAAGAATGTAACAAATCAGCGTGCAATGACACTTTTGTATTTATTGGTTTATTCAATGCGATTTTGTGTGATTTTTATTTGTGCAACGTCGGCAATTTTGATGCCCGTGGCTGGTGATAATAATTTGGAATCGTTAATTTGAAATGGCCATGATCTAAAATTTCTGAGCGCAGTGTGTTGACGTTCAGTAAACTCGAACTCTGAATGTGATGAACGATAGAGTTTCATGTTGTTAATCTTTGTCTTTTATTGATTTCTAGCTGATATCTTAAACCAACCGGTATGGATGGATGCTAAACTCTATTCTCTTGAGGCTTCGTCGGTCCAATCCCAACACGGACATCTCAATATTACTCAGTTGTCTCCAGGTCTAAACTACAATCTCGCCTCCAACGGTGTCTACACTCCACCTCAGACACCTCCGTATGGGCAGGAACAACAATATCAACAAGTAAACATCAATATTGCGTACCAACACCAATCTTTGACTTATACCGAAAATGAGCTCGTTATTCCGCTTGAGTTCCAAGTTTGCTCTGCGCAGCCCGACGTTGCTCGTGAATTGGCTGTAGTCGATGAGCTCGTTCGTACTACGGCTAACAGCTTCGAGCCTGTAACCTGCTCTGGGCCAACATCACCCACAGCATCCTGGATTTCATCTCTGTCCAGTAGTGGAGATCACAGCGGTAACAGCAGCGCTAACTCTTCATGTGGAGAGTCTTCAACTGAAGACTCTGAGTGGCGCTCATCTACATCATTAAAGAAGACTACTCAGCGCGGACGAAAAAGGTCCAAACCTTATTCCACCGACGATTATTATAACAATTTGGACAAGAAGTCTAGGAAGAAGGAGCAGAACAAGAATGCTGCTACTAGGTACCGCATGAAGAAGAAGGCTGAAGTGGCTGAGATTCAGAGTGAAGAACATGACCTGGAATCGGCAAAACATGCACACGAGGCGAAGATTGTTGACTTGGAGCGTGAAATTTCGGTTATCAAGGGGTTGATGAAGGAGTTTTTTTTGAAGCAAGGGCTTATTCATTAATTAGTTGTGTTTTTTATTAGTACAATACTGAGATTTCTTTAAATGTAATAATTGTTTGTAATGGTTAGGTGATTGTCAAATATTGTAATTTGCATATGTATTTTAATCGATTAGCTTTGTTTTCTGTCGTTCAATTGGGAACTAAGTTTAGGTTTAAGGGTTTGCCAGTTATTTGGGTAGTTAAAGTTATTAGTTCGTTGAAATGATTATAATTTGAACGACTTGTTGGCTATAACAACTTGATCATCTGTGCAACATTAGCTTGTAGACTTTCCAACTACTTTTTCCACTGTTTGTCATTTCTACTAACGCGCTACTTTGTGTCCACTTCTTCCATTATAGCCACAAACGAATTACTAACACGGTGCATAAAATACAATTTTGTAGTAAATTTTGTTTAATAGTATTTAATTTGTACGGAGAACGCTTGGGGCATGGAGTGGCGTGAAGTAAGTCATTATGAAAATTGTTTCATGTGTTGCCTATGTTGAACCAATTTTTAAATTATTCCGACTGAATTAATATAATTTTTAATTTGCATTCACTTAATATCGGGGTGTTTGCCTATGCTTGATATAACTGTCAAATTTTAAACAAATAATATTCCAGATCGACGAGAATTGTCGATTTTATAAACTTTGGGTAGGGCAAGTGGGGTTGAGTGCCTGTCAGTCAATTTTGTTTGTCATCGTAAGTTGCAGTTCGCCGCGTTACGTTCATAATTTTACCTAAATATTTCAACGAAACTCAAATAATAATGGCAATGTTAGGACCACAGAGTCGCCCTAAATATCCTGACTATGAAATTGAGGCTCCAGTGCAACGGCATTTCTATCCTTATGCAGATAATGGCGGGTAAGAGCAACAAACTAATTTTATAACCCTAAAATCTATCCACTTTAAACCATATTAATCTCATAATTATTCTAGGAGTGTAGTAGCGATTGCCGGTGATAACTTTGCTGTTATTGGTGCCGATACACGTCTTTCTACCGGTTTTGCGATCTACACGCGAGAGCAAAAGAAGTTGTTCAAGCTCTCTGATTCTACAGTTCTGGGATGTGGAGGATGTTGGTGTGACACTCTCACATTAACTCGGATCATCAGTGCAAGAATGCAGATGTATGAACAAGAACACAATAAGACTATGTCTACTACTGCCGCTGCCCAGATGTTATCCACTATGCTCTATTACAAACGTTTCTTTCCATATTATGTATCTAACATGTTGGTTGGACTTGATACTGAGGGAAAAGGCTGTGTCTACAGTTATGATCCAGTTGGGCATTGTGAAAGGGCAACATATCGCGCTGTTGGGTCGTCAGGTGCATTGTTGCAGCCACTTTTAGACAATCAGGTTGGCAAGAAAAACATGTTAAATGTGGATAAGAATCCAATTGATTTGGAGAAAGCTGTGGCTATTATTAAGGATGTGTTTATTTCTGCTGCTGAGAGAGATATTTATACTGGTGACAGTATTACAATTAATGTCATCACTAAGGAAGGTATCAAGGAGGAAACTTTCCCCTTGAGGAAGGATTAATTTAATTATCTTACAACTAGTATAAATACTCCATGATTGTATATGGTTCTGCAGATATGAAACAATAACTTGTAATACATAATTTCTTAAAAACATAATTCATAAATCCAGCGAAATTAATTAGCGGTATGATTGGTGGTGCTTGGGTGGATATCACAATTTTATTCACCTCCTGATAAAACTTGGTACATTAGAAGTGCGTACACGTAAAATACATTTATTAAAGAGGTTCTCTGTCTAGCTGCAATGTGAGCTTCAGTTTTCAAGGTAACTTGATCAAGAAAAAGTGAAACCATTTCCACTGTCAAATCCACATTGTCTTCCTCCCACAAACAACTAAGTCAAAAATGCTGCATTTCTTGTTCACATTAAATGTTACAATTTTGTGTTGTATATTGTAATGCATAAATGCAATATAAATGCACAACTATGAACTGAGTGGGTTACACCTGTTACAAGATATACAAGTAAACATATCTGCATAGGGTGGATGTGAGCGATAGTGTCGCCAAAGCCGGCCATCCAAGAGGAGGCCGGCCGCCCTACTTGTTGCCCTTGCCGGGAGGTAACTGCAGCGGCTTTCCGCGATCTTTTCCGCGCAACTTTAACCCAATTGCTCGTTCAATCTTACCGAGAATGATATTATTCGGCAGTCCTCTACCTGCCTCGTAATCGGTAATAATCTGCGGCTTCTCGTTGATTTTAGTAGCGAGATCTTTCTGTGAAAGATTCTTTGCTTGGCGCCCTTGTTGAATTAGCTTACCAACATCAAGAGATATATGCTCATGGCGCAGTTCTTCCGTTTCACGATCCAGTTTGGCTGTGTTTTTGGTAGCAACATGCTGTTTATTACTACCAGCACCCCCTAAAAGAGTGTTCATTCAATGTTTATTTACTTGCGCATCATTTTTGCAGCTGGTGCAATTTACATTTCTGTTGCGTGTCGACCGCGGCTCCAGAACGCCTTGCGTTGTTGATAGCTTGTTCGCTCTTCATTGTGGAAGCCTTCGGGGCGCGTTTTTTTAGAACGGTGACGGTATCCCAGTCAGACATGGTGACAGTTTATTGTGTTGATGATTGTTATTGATAAACAAATAATTTTCACGGCATTCACAGCACGATGAATTGGAATTGACTTTTTGTGTCGTAAGATGCGCGAAACGTCAGGCAGATTGTGAAGGCAGAGCGCCTGACAGGTTTCTTCAATGTAAGTTTGCTTTGTTGGAGAAGATGGCAGGACAGGTTATTAGGGTTGTTATTAATAATTTTTGTTGTTACGATCGGTGCCTAGTGGAGCAATCTGTATCATCTTTTTAATTTAGATATTGTGACTTATTTAAAAGTTATGGTAATGCAGAAGAAAGACTTAGCAGTCTTTTGCGATGTAAGGTAAACTATTTAAATTCACATATAACTATCTAAAATTAGACCACTTTATGTTCCGAATGAGAAAAACGCGTAAATTTTACTATCTGTATATGTCGACACTTCAATGCTTGAAATTTGAAATGTTTAAATTCTGTG
Organism: Diploeciton nevermanni; assembly: GCA_027575565.1. Lineage (NCBI taxonomy): Eukaryota > Metazoa > Arthropoda > Insecta > Coleoptera > Staphylinidae > Diploeciton > Diploeciton nevermanni. The sequence goes on from JAODIE010000005.1 coordinate 1,724,738, forward strand.
CGAAGGTTAATCAAATGCGAAAAACTTGACGGTCAAATCAAGCAGGCGCGAAATTACATGTGCACAATCACGGATCGCGTGTTATTGAAGTGGATTAAAAAGCGCAATGAATTACACCGATACGGTATTATTAGATGATATAAAAATAAGAAAGATACTAGGAAAAGTAAGACAATGCAAAAGAGGAATGTGAGAATAACATTAAACTAATTGTTAAGAAAATACCAACAAAAAAGATAGTGATTGATCGTAAACTAATCATACCGTAACAACCTTGTGCCACTCAAGAACTTACGGTGTAATTGTCTTAATTATGCTATTAATTATGTGGATTTTACTATGCGCTTAATTCAGTTTGCCACTGCCATCAATTATGCTAATTAAAAGTTTTAAATATCTTTAATATAAAATTGATACATATAGTTTGGATAAGAATTAAAGAAAACACGTTATAATAAATAGTTGGAAATGTACTCAAGTGCGTTTGGAGAAAAACATGTACAAGGCGGTCAAAATTGAAATGTGAATTTTGCTGGTTTAAGAAGACTGAAAAGGCCGAGAAAGGCCAGACATTGAACCTTTTACACCTCACAGATTTTACTATTTCTTTAATACTAGAAGACTTCTTTAAAGTTGCAACATTTTACAGGAAATAAAAGTTCGTTATTCTTACGCTTAGAATCAAGTCCATTCTATAATATAATTGTAGATGTATAATAATTCCAGTTAATCTTTGTTTGACGCAAATTTGAAATTAATATGAATACCATTGCGGTCAGTATCGAACGAACAAGTTTCTCGATCACGTAATTACCAGCATAATTAACGCTGCACCAAGACCACGATTAGTGCTGATTAATGTCGTAAGAAACTAATTTTAATGCAGCTCCGACATCAAACAAGTCAAAAAATAAAGAGAATTCTATGTAATTCGTATTACAATTGATCCTAAAATTATCTATGAATTCTACTTAGATTAATAAAAATAAATTTTAAATGATCCATATTAACCTGGGATTTTCCAACATACTTACTTGTACCAAGAATTTCTTATTGCAACTTAGTGTACGATCATTTGCTCCACACAATTAGCTACTACTACAAATCGGTGATGACTGCAAAAGGGGAAAGCCATGCAACACGTGACGCTATTCAATCGCGTCGCTCCCCCGACGATGTCTTCCGTCCTCAGTCTACGCTGATAAAATCGTAACCGTCGCCACAGTTCTTGCACTTCGACTATCGTGGTGAGTGAACAAGCAACAGCCATCATGTTGAGACTTGAAGATGGTGCCCTTCGTGATGAAGCTTCCGACGAGGCAATTGACACCGCCTCTTCAACCGCCTCCTGCTCCTCCGATGATGAAGCTTACCCTAAAAATAAGAAATATCAGTCGCTGAAAAAATCTATTGTCGCATCAGCCCGAACAATTCAAAAAGGAGCGACTTTTGAAAGCATCGCAAAGAGAGAGTATCACGAGAAGTTTCTTAAAGAAGCCGTCGAAATCCTGCTGAAAGATGCGGTCTTTGCTGCATCTGCACGAGATGCTAAAGTCTTGGAATGGACCAGTCCTGAAGACATGCAGAATATGTTCGATTTTGAGCTCAGGAAGACCGGGGCAACGCATGAAGAATTGCTGAAACTCATTAAGACGACAATTCAACATTCTGTCAAAACAGCGCATCCTTATTTTGTCAATCAACTGTTTTCCTCCTTGGATCCTTATGGATTGGTTGGGCAATGGTTGACAGACGCATTAAACCCAAGCGTTTATACTTATGAAGTTTCCCCGGTGTTTTCATTGATGGAGGAGGTGGTCCTGAAGGAAATGCGGATGTTTGTTGGATTTCCCGATGGTGCAGGCGATGGCATATTCTGTCCAGGTGGAAGTATAGCTAACGGGTATGCCATATCTTGTGCGAGATACAAATACATGCCTGATATTAAAGTAAGTTGTGTTTGTAGGCACGCTAACAAAGCAAATAATTAACAAAATGATTCTCTTGCAGAAAAGAGGTTTGCACGGTTTACCTCGCCTTGTTCTTTTTACCTCTGAAGATGCACACTATTCTATCAAGAAGCTCGCTTCTTTCCTAGGCCTGGGAACCGATAATGTAAAATTGATCAAAACTGATGTGCGTGGCAAGATGTGCATGGATCACCTGCGTGCCGAAGTAGAACGTGCGCTGGGTGAAGGTGGCAAGCCCTTTATGGTCAGTGCGACATCAGGAACAACTGTTCTGGGTGCATTTGATCCGATTGATAAGATTGCTGATGTTTGTCAAGAATATGGGATGTGGTTGCATGTGGATGCCGCGTGGGGCGGCGGTGCGTTGATGTCGCAAAAGTATAAACAACTCATGTCTGGAATTGAAAGGTAAGGCAACAATTCTAACACATAAACCACCCATTCTTTACAATCACTTTTTTTGGGAGGAGGGGGGAATGTGATTACCTTGACGCACTTTCTAATTATTTAAATTGCAATTCAAATTAAAAGTAGCATTACCTTTATTTCAGAGCGGATTCAGTCACTTGGAATCCGCACAAACTTCTTGCCGCCCCACAGCAATGCTCAACCCTTCTCTTACGCCATAAGAATATTCTTACGGATGCGCACTCCTCAAACGCTAAGTACCTTTTCCAGAAAGACAAATTCTATGATATTAAGTATGACACAGGTGACAAACACGTTCAATGCGGTCGCAGAGCAGACGTTCTTAAATTCTGGTTCATGTGGAAAGCCAAAGGCACAGACGGTCTTTGTCAGCATATCGAAACTGTCTTCGACAATGCGGAGTTCTTCACCCATACTATTCAACAACGCCCCGGTTTCAAAATGGTGATTCCTAAACCAGAATGTACAAACATCTGTTTTTGGTATGTACCTCCAAGCATGCGGTCTATTACCAACCAAGATGAATTCAATGCAAGGTTACATAAAGTAGCACCCAAGATAAAAGAGCGCATGATGAAAGAAGGCACAATGATGGTGACTTACCAACCACAGAAAGATTTACCAAACTTCTTCAGAATTGTCTTCCAGAATTCTGGACTTACACATGCAGATATGATGCACTTTGTTGAAGAATTTGAGCGGCTTGGTGAAGATTTATAAATTTTTACCTGGTTTACTTAAACATTACCTAGACATGCCTTGTACTATTAATTGTATATAGTTATGTAGTGATATTATGTGCAATTATATTTATTATGATTTATCCATTGATCTTACGTGCTGTTGTCTTGATATAAACAAAGATATAAAATGTATAAATTGCATGGATATAAATTGTACATGAAATTTAAAAACTCTGTAATTGATATACTATCTTCTTCTATGTACCAGACAAGATTTAACTACCAGATGACCAGTCAATTACATTATACTTTGTATAAGTCCAAATGTAGGCATCATAATCCAATCATGTTGATTCTTAATAACTGTTTCCACTGCATTCAAAACAACCAGATAGTTGAAGAGTGCAAAACTTAAAAAGCACATCAGGAATACAATATCTAGTAAAACTTAAGGTCAATTAATCTAAAAGATAGTGATCATAGTTCATTGATGAACAAATTTAAGGATACAGATCATGACACGTTCCCATTTTTCCACCATATATAATTCAGTCACCAACAAATATCGGAAGTACCAATAACTGATGAATTTCCACAGTGAGTCAAACATTTTCTTTAATTTTGTGATCTTTGTGATCTCTTTGTGATCTGAAACTGGCTGGATTTAATGGATTTTACGTATTTTAATTCGAGCTAGACTGGTTTGCACGGTTTACAGCTTCATTTTGCAATGCCGAGGACTGGAAAGTTTTGATTAACACCGAATTATTGCTTGAAATGCCTGGAACTGAGTCAACCTATGATTAGGTAGGTATTCACCTAAACGACAATGAAAAGGTGTTGCCAATCACCAGGTTCCGGCGCGCGCAATGTAAATAAAATGTGTCTCAGCCAATCTAATGGCTAAATAAAATCTGTTGCAGATTTTCATAATCTTACAGATTTTTATATTTGTGAGTTTTTAAGATATAAAGCATCTATCTGGTACTTGCGATTGGCTTTAAGAGGGCTGTTCTGTCTGAGCGTTCCACTATCCGGCCTTACGTACTTGCACTTATAATGGAACACTAAGAGAGTGCAGTAAACAAATTAAAATAATAATATTAGGGACATTTAGACAGAATTGAGTTATATAAGTATTTGCATAATACCAACAAACACTCAATAATGCATAAAACATACCTCAAGTTACCATTGAATGATATATTATATAAAAGAGCGTCTGCGCTCCTTGTCACGAAGTATTGATAATCATCACCATCATCGATTTCAATCCTTTCGTACCCAATCTTCGGGTATAGGGCGTCGTGGTACGTGACTTGTGAGCGTACTGCAACCTCATCGGTGGTAGACCGACGCCGACGCACCATTTTTTGGTCGGCAGGATGCAAACTTTCAGCGTGGCTCTAAACGAGAACGTTGCCGAGGAACCCGTGACCCACTGACTCGCAAGCCAGCGCGCGGCAAAACATGCTACTGGGGCGCTTAAGCATTGATAATAACTTTGATAATTACCGGCTGTAGGATATTACAATAATGTAGCAAAAATTCTCCTCTATTAAATGAATGTTATTTTTTATAGCATTGGGTAGTTAGTTTATTTCATTCCTTTATTCTCGCGTGTCCTTGTTACCAGTAGTGCATTAGCGAAGGAGTCGTCAAGGTCGCGAAGAGATTAAAAATTAACCGCCACTCTTCCACATTCCATGGCACCACCCGTTGCAAATATACAGAAGTAAACTAAGTGATGTTTTCATTTTAAACTAGTGTTACAAATGCACCTATTTATAGAAATCGTATTTTATGAACATTTCGTGATTAACCGCAATCTACCGGATGTTAAAGGCCAACTAAACAATATTCCGCACTATATTTACTCGGGATAGGATTATTCCAAGTTTATATGACGCAATCGTCAGTTAACACATAGCATCAAACGGTTTAATATCAACAATGAGGACAAAATTAATTTTAACAGTAACATTTCTGTCTATAATAGTTTTGACCGTCCACGCTGTGTTGGTACGCGATTTGAATAAAAACGGAGCAATTAATAAACATTAACTGTTACAGGAACAAAACAAAGCTCTGATTAAGGAAGTAGATAAAATCGAAAAGACTCAACACAAGAGTTCATTGTGCAAAGGACAAGAATGTGGCTATAAATGTGCACTGGAGAAATTACAGTACGAGCAAACTGCAGACAATCGGACTGCTCCTTATCGAAATTTCTGCAAACAAAATACTTCTTCCATCACTGATGAATGCGAACGAACTACGGAATACGTTTACTGCTTACACCGTGCAATACAAAACGAAATTAACAAAATTAGGGACTACTGTGTTGCTAGACACGGAGCTGACATGCAGGCCTATCGCTTAGAAACGTTGGAGAACCTGATTAAAAAGCAAAGCTTCGCCTGTTTCATGTACTGCTTCCAGAGAAACACCGGTGCTATGAATGAAGACATGAGTTTCAATTTTGAAGAGAGCACAGTATTAAATGCTACAGTTCAGCAGTTCATTACGGATTGCACGCAAGAAAGCGAAAAAGAAGAAACAAAATGCTCGCAAGCAGCATCAAGATACTACTGTTTGCAGGAGAAAATGCAAGGGTATTGACTGAGCAATGCAATTGGAATAACTTAATAAACCTTCGATATTCATAATAAGAATGCAAAACACAACGACTGAGATTATTTAAGCATTTAATTAATGCTTGTAAAAAATCTTATTACTAACTACACCTCCTTCATCTCGAAGTCAAGTCTTCACGTTGATGAATGCAATACCATTCCCAGCGTCCTTTCCACCCGCAAAGACAACAATATTAAGCGCAGGTGTATCCGCTGTTTCCCAAATACGCTGCACCCACGTATCTACCTTCTCCCGGTTTCTGCCCTCCTCATCCGATTCCAACTTGTCCCCATCCTCAATCTTAACATGACCAATTAATAAATCCGCTGAAGTTTTATTTACTAGCTTTTCTACGACATCCTCATTACTCGTTCCAACTTTCACCATCATCTTCTTGTTGTCAATTGTGTCTTTCTTTTCGGTAAAATAGCAATACTTTTGTGCCAACTCCTCCCTAGCTGCTACAAACGCCCGTTTCTCCTTCCTGGTCACCTGCTTCAACATACTAGTGGCATAATTAACACTTCCCAATTCAGATGGTTGCCGAATGTGCGTTTGAATGTTGGACATTACCGCATCCCCAAAGTAAATATCCTTAGTCAACTTAAGTTTCGCTAGTTTTAATGAAGCCAAACTGTCTTCAGTTGAACAATGCCCATTGGTACTGTCCTGAATACGCTCCGACAAAAACTCCATCGATAGTGTCTTCAGCTTAGTCTTCCTATTACGATGTCCTGTTATATTATAGATGATGCTAGTGTCAATAACATAGGGATGCATTATTTTCAGCGCATGAAAATCGTTGTTTAAGGATTGCCCGACAATAATTGCATCTGCTGGCAGAAGCCTTCTGATATCCGAATGAACATCTGTCAATCTCTTCGTTACCGACTTCATCATTGACGGCGTAATGCCAGAAAATCTCGTCAGGTAATCAGTAATCTTATTCTCCGGCTTCACCAATTCATCGTAGATTGTCTCATAGGCTTCACTGACAATCGAAACACGAGTCAACTCTAAATCACCGCTGGTTGTCATACACATTTCACAATCCAAGCCAAACATCGGGCTAATTGCAGTTACTTCATCATACTTTTCTTTTGTAAGTACATATCCCTTATACTTCCTCTCCCAGAGTCCTTTAATTGGCAATGGAAAGTTTTCCTCAACCATTTGCCAACCTGATAGAAGGATATCAGTCCTAGGAAACTTGTCTTTGTTCTTTTTGCGCATACCAGGTGTGTCTCCCTTTCCTTCATTCTTTTTTCCATAAACCGGAAAAATTTTCTTCATGAAATTAAAAACTTCAGGGCATTTGTCTGCTGCCTTGTCCATGTTACCATGAGTATAGATATACTTCCTTAATTGTGTTGTTGTTAGTGATACTGTAGCAATTTCTTGTACACTATCACCATTGTATAATTTAGGTGCAAGTAGTTCAACTTTATCTACAAAATTCTTTGAAATGAAGGGATAATTAGTTTCCTGAACCTCATAGTTATACAAACTTAAATTCTCTACAATGAAAACATTAGTGTGTTTTATCCTGTTGTATTTCTCCAAGTTACACCACCTTGAAGGGCTGTAGCTTGAAAGAGGTCCAAGTTGTGAATACATGACAAGATGTTGGATGTCAGTCAAGAAAATTGGAACCCTTGAATCAAGATCCATTTCTATTGATGCCATTTCACCTTGTTCTCTTAGTCTAAACTTCGGTAATGTGCCCAAATGCTTCTTACGCTCCTTTAAGAGCTTCTTAAATTGTTTAAACTCTTCATCAGTCATTCGCTGTTTGATGGAAAGATCCAAAAAGGGTTTCTCTTTAGGTTCTAGCTGATGTGAAGCATCATGAAAAGTATCAGTAGCAGAGTCAATACAGAATCTCTTTGGGCTTGGTTCAATTTGCTCTTGAATGACTTCCTTTTGATTTGAATTCACCCCTGCCTTACCAGACGAAATGTTGTCATTGTGATTGTTCTTCCTCTCCAAGTCTTTCATTTTCGTTAAAGTGATAAGCGCTGCAACTTTCTGCTTTTTCCGTAGCGCCCTAGCTTGGCGTTTTTTGGAGAGTGATTGCATAGCAATTCACTGAATCACAAAACAACCAGCATATATTTTATGTAGTTTGTGTTGGAATTTATGAGAAATTTATTCACCAGCAACTGCAAGTTGATAATGTGTGTCAATTTGCGTAATTTGGATGCCCCGAGGAGGACGAAATGTGCAAATTTTTAACGTTAACGGAGCTGTTTCACATCGTCGCAAATTTCAGCGTCGCACACGTTTTGAGACAAGCGTGCGAGGTTAACGAAGCAAAACAAACAAGTCGGAGCATATAATGTATTGTTGCTAATCAACTGGGGTATTACCTTGATGCATTTTCAGTGCGTGAAGTGTCATTACAAGTTTCAAGAGTACAGAATTCCGACTGTAAATTTGTTGGAATGCGAAAACAACTCAAAAACTAAAACTGATACAGGCACATCTGGAATGTTGCTGGAATCAAATTACGCTGACCCCAAGCGGCGAAAGTTAAGCACTTGGACAACAATCTACAGTAATAAAGTAGAAAATTACAAATAAATTGCAGCACTTTTTGAACTCTTAACTGTTGCACACCAGGGGAGATTGTGTCATCGTATGGCTATTTCACAAGCGCAATATTTTTATCCAACCTAAAATCTAAACTCACAATGTATCGCTTATGGGGCAATATATTATACAAAAATGTACAAATTGTGTTGTAAACATACATTTCAAAGCAATATTTATGTAAATTCGAAGTAAATTCTATAATCAAGACGCTTTAAAATAAATAGATATACGAAAAATAATAATATAAATAAAATAATTTATTAGAATTATTGAACGTCGAGTCTTGCAATACAATTCACCTATTTATATATTTAATTTACGGACTGGCAGATGAAGCCAAACATGAATAACATTCCTAAGCTTCAGTGAAAAAAATGTTGAAATTCGTTGTAGTGATCATTAAATTGATCCATTCATTAACTAAATTAACCTGTTAGTCACGTCTGTCGAACGTCTACGAACTCCTGCGACATCCTGTTTTATTCTCAACCGTCACCGAAGTAGAAACAACGTCCACTTTGAAAACAATGAAGGCAGACAAATGAATCATTCATCATTGATCTGGTAGAAAAATACGTTAAAATACATCTGAGCTTGCTGTAAAGCTCCTTAGAACGAAATTTAAAGGGTTATGAACAACATTGAAGATGTCAACAAGTCGCAACATTCTTGAATACGTGCGCGAGCAAGACTTTGCTGAATATTACATCTTTCCTGAAGCTTCAACATTGGCTTTCGACAGCAAGGAAGAGGAACTTATGATAAATAGTGTGCTGCGGGAAGTCAATCTTATTGCTAAGAAGTATACCAAGGATTATATTTGGCACAGAGATGAGTTTAAACTGACTGCAAGAACTTCAATATCTAATTATTTGTGTAATGAAGAAGACAGAGGTAAATTGATCATTAGTATAAAGTCAAACAGTAACTTAATTTATAACTAATATTCTCTTTAGAGAACCTGCCTGCTCATTTGTATGGCATAACATATTTTGGAGACAATATAGAGGATGAATGGTTTATTGTCCACTTACTACAGCAGCTAACAAGAGAGATCAAAGGACTGATAGCAAGAGTTAATGACAGTGATAATGAATTTCTGCTTATTGAAGTTGCAGACTTTTTGCCTGCTTGGGCAAAACCAGAAATATGTTCACAGCGGGTAAGAATTCAAAGCAAAATGGTGAAAATCAAAAAATATTACTGATTTTCTTCCAGGTTTACATTCTAGATGGCAAAATCCATATTGTGGCCCCATTAGAAAACCAGGACATCCACAATCCCTCAGAAACCATTAAAATTTCTGCTGCTATCACCGAAATTCGACGTAATCCTAGTCTGACAATAGCATCACATGATATTCAACAAGCTATCAACAAGAAAACAAACGTCTATCCCGCACGTATCATCGAAAATTTACATCGAACGAAAGCCTATCTACCAGTTGGAATTGCTGCTATTCTAGCACATAAACCAAACCTCATTGCACCCGCAACTCTGGCATTCTGCAATCGCGATTCTATTGATCTCCGCGCCTGTAGGGCTATGAAATACTTCCCACCAGAAAACCGAGTCTATGCTAGCATAATCTTCACCAAGTTCTTGTATGCAATGATAACGCACTCCAGGTACCTCCCAGAGAAGAATATTGGATGGGCACTACCGTCACCTTCAAGTGATAAATATAAAGCTCACCTTCTAGGAGTTAAGATTGCGTGCGGCTTTGAAATATTAGCATCTCAAGCTAAAACATCAAAGGATGTTGAGAATGACAAAGCCTTCCATGGGTATCTTAACAGTTTGAAAGCAAAGGGATATTTCCAGGATCTACTTGAACATTCTAAAGAACATGATACTTTGTTGGCGAAAGCTAAAACGTTTTATACGGAGAATAGAGATTCAATGCAATCTGCACCTATTGTAGGCCAAGAAATTGTGCAGTTGTCAAGAAATTTAGACAAAGAGGATGTTGTTCGAAATGAAGAAAGTCTGCCTGAGGATGACAGTGAAGATTGGTTGAACGCGTCTGCTGAAGACTTGGATAAAATGCTCCAAGAACGCTATGGAACTAAGTCGACCGCATCACTATCTCTCAATAACACGGATGCTGGAAACTTTTCCAAGAAAATTACGAATTTCCTAGAGCATATTTCCACTACTGATGGTGCTGAGTTCCCAGATGCTGATCATACAACTACATCCCAACCTGCATCAAGCCTGAATAATGAAAAAACTCTGCCCAATATGGCCAAGAATGGTGATATCAACTTCGACGCGAATTCATTCTCATGCGCGGTGCAAAGCATCTTGAATTTTGTAATTCCAGAAGACGATTCGTGGGATTTGGAATCCGATTCAGATATGGATGATTACGGCAACGAAGATGATCGTGAAGTTCCAATGGAATACGGTGAACTACAGTCGAAGATGCAGCAATACATGGCGCAAATGGATGCTGAACTTGCAAATACAACAATTGGGAAAAGTTTCGTAACATCTTCAGAGGATAGAGAGACCAACAAAGGAAAGGGCAGCAAAGAACGGAGAGGAAAGGATGAGAAAGATAACTTTGATGATATTGAGAATTTTAAACCGATTGATATCGATATGAACGCGTTAAAAAATATTATGGAGTCTTACAAGTCTCAGTTGGGTGATGCAGGTCCATCCAGTACTATGTTGGGTCCGATGGGATTCCACCTAGAGCGTGAAGGCGATTCCGATTGAAGTCGCACAGTATATCACATGCGACACGACGCAAACAACACGTATATTACTTTTTAAGTGATTAATGTAATTCAAGTTCGCGAGTATTTTCGAAATTCAGAACAAAAGCCAGTCTAAATTCTTCAAGAACTGCCTGCCCATTAAGTAATGAATAATTTATATGTAAACACTTTTCAATATTTTTATTACATGATAGTATTAAATAGTTTTCCCCTGCAAATTGTATCAAATTGCAAAAATCACGCCTTTAAATTGCTTTCAAGGTTTAAACCACTTTGGCAACTTCTCCGTTTTTGGCTGAGTGGTACGTGGTTCATAATCTACTGAATTGCTGCTTGTTGGCGTTGAGTTATACTCTGGTTTGAGAAATTCTGAGATATCGACATCGCTTTCGTTTGTACGAGAAACACGGATATTTTCTCTCCTAAATAATTTGATATATGCCGATCAAGCAAATGCAAAGTAAAGAAGCTATTCTTTACCAACAGCAATTTTTTTAAAATAATTACCTTGCCTGTGATGCAGCTGAAGCCGCACTTGTATTTGACACAACTTTGTCCAAAATGTCTGGTCGCAAATAAGTCTTTTTCTTGTCATCACAACCAAAATGAAGTAGTGCTCCAGGCACACATCTAGCTTCAAGGAGATTTAACTTGGTCTCTAATATTGTTTTTGGCGGTGTTGTAACTGAAAATACAAGATAATTTGAATACCTTATTAAAAAACGAAACAAATACTATATTATATTATATCGAGATAAAACCATAAATTATATCATACCAAGTCAAGTTAAATATCAAATGAATCTATAGATACAGCATACTTACACAAATAAAATGTGCATTTCTCATCTGCTATGTATTCCCTTACAAATTCTATCACATCCTGCACAGTCTCTCTTGGCTTAAATACTCCCTGCAGCACCAGTTGGTCTGGAAATTTAATTCTAATTACAGCCTTTTTATAGTGATTCAGTGCTTGAAGTTGTTCCTTGGTCTCCTGCAATTCACGCATTGCTTTTGTCATCAACGGCCCACCTTCCAAATCCAAACGTCGCTGTTTTATGTCTCTGAAAAGTTTCTTTACGTCGGTAATCGACAGCTCAAAGAAGTCGTCTGGAAGTTCCTCAGTGTTGACAGCTTGAGCAGTTTCAAATGAAAAAAGCATTGCGTTTCTCTCTCCAAGCTAAATTTTAAACAAATGTTAGTAAACTTGTTAAGCATAAGTAAAAGCTTCCACTCACAAATATAAAGTCATCTTTTGATATTTCTCTCTCAATTACTTGTTGTACTGGCTCAGTTTTAAATTGCTGTGGTTGACTTTTAATCTTCAAACCTTCAGTTTGCTTCCTCTTTTCATTCCTTAGTTTATCAAATAAGTTATCATCCTTTAAAAACGGTTGCTTTCTCTTTGCTTCTGGTTGATCTCTGTGTGAGTCCGAATTGTAGTTGGTGTAATTGCTACTGTGTGCTGTTGTTGACTGTTCTGTTGGCAATTGTGGGGTTTGTTGATTTTGTTTAACAATTTCTTCCCTTTCCTCTGCTACAACTGGTTGAAGCTGCCTTTTGTAAGGTTTCTCTTCTACAGGTTTTGATGGCAATGGTGCAGAGACGTTTGCTTGAACTTTTAATGCCTCTGGATTTCTATTTATATAACAATAAATAGTAAAAATATCATTGAGAGTGATTGCAAAATTCTTAATATTCATTACGTTGATATATGTTTACCTTACACTTACAACTTGTTCATATAACGTTTTCAGCCTGTTAGCTTCTTCATATATCTTCATCAACATATATCAATGTAATAAAAAATGTATTAATTCTCAAAATCTTATAAATACTGAAAATGTTGACATTCACCTGTGCATTAATCTTAACATAGCTCTTCCTGAAGTAATTCCCATTGCTTTTAAAGTCTTCTTTCTCAGTTCCTCTCCATATAATTCATTTCTCATGTAAATTATAACTGTGTCACCTTGTATCTCATGTGGGCACAACTTTTGCAAAACTTGCTCAACAGTTGCTATAGGATTGAATTCACCCAGTAGACGGTCTCCATCTTCAGTTTGCACCCCAATTGTGACATTTAATTCTTGTCTAGGTGCATCAGCTTCAATCATTTCCAGGACACAGTTGTTAGGGAGTCCAGCAAATCTTACAGTTAGAGAAACATCTAGGACCTTGCGGTGGTGGATTATGTTGTATAGTTCTGCTTTAAAACCATGTTTTTGACATGCTTCCTCAAGAACCTACAGAGGAATACACTGAGTTCAAGATAGACAATTTAATTTAAAAGTAATTTAAAAATTGGAAATAGATATTTTTAGTTATTATCTGACCAAGTTATATTCGGCGCAACTTACTTGTAATAGTGTTGTATTAGGTGTCACTTTCACTGGTTGTCTTCTGCCGGTTGGTGTTAATACGACAATAGTCCCAGACATGCTTAAAATTGTTTAAAAGCAGCTAATTATTCACAAATATTAAAATTCGGTTCGAGTTTTGTAGCAGCAAGTTTTCAGGTTAGAGGTTAATTCGATGACAATTCAAATTTAAACATTAAAAACCATAGAATATAAACGTGAGATTCAGTCAACCATCAAATAAATTACTATCAGTTACATATAGTCATCTTAAATTCAAAGAAACCAATTTAATTACGCGGAATTAAGAATTTTCTCTAGCGTACCAGAATCGGCTGCACCTCATGTGGGCAGGCAGCTAAGTGCTCAGAATACAACGCGAAAGGGGGACTGTTCATCTTAACTGATTTATTACGCTAGAATATTATTGCAGTTGTATGAAAATAAATTAATCACATTTACAAGTAAGTTATACGTACATAACGAGCAGAAAAGTCACGTCAAATAACGACAAAAAGTATCACATACATAAAATTACTTCCTAGACACATTCATTGGATGACTGTATTTCCTAAACAGCAGGCATTCTTCCACAAGGAATCATACTCAGTAACCGCTTCATCCTCGCAGGTTTTCGCCTCTTAGGCTTCGACTTCTGCCTGCACCACCTCACTGACAAATAAACCAATACCAAAGTCAAACCTAACAACACCCCTGATGTCATATTAAAATTTTCTTTCCTCACAACATCATTATTACTAAATGGCTCCTGTTTTTTCCGCCAGCTCCACACTTCTTCATCAGTCTCTAATCCGGAAGCATCTACAACTTATTCTATTGAAATTAAGAAAAAAATCACTACTATAATTCTACAAAATACCTTTGACGTGATTCGTCTGATGACCACTATTCCCATTGAAAGTCCCACGAATTTCTGGTTTAATAACTTCGTTGGCTGCATTAACTACATTACTTAGAGTATCCTCAGTAATCGATAAGAGTTTCTGTGATTGATAGAAGTCAGTCGGAGCTGATATATTGAGGGGAATTGGATAAGCGTAGACTAAATGTGGACATTGTGGTAAAGCTCTCGCTTGAGATTCGCCAAGATGTCCTTCTAAAACTTTAGAGTATCGATATAAACGATTGCCTTCCATGCGGGCAGGTACATCGACAAATTCGTAGATAGGTGGTGGGTCGGGGGTTTCCTTGAAGACTGTAGGTAGGTGTGATGTTGATGTGTACTCCAAGATAGCGTTGAGCATCCAGTAGCAGGGTTGTTCGTTGTGGCTACCGTCGATACAATTAGAGTCGCCGTAGACCACAATGCGGCCGGATTTATCTGTTGCAGTTGATTGCATTAGGCCCAGAATGGGGACTTTAAATTTGTCTTTAGATTCATTATCAGTAAAGATCTAAAAGCAAAATATTTATGAGTCCAATTAGACTTTTTTAGTCGCTAGTTTAGTGCGGATTGTATGTAAAATAGAGAACTTACTTGCATTCCTTGATCTCTTAAACTCCTCCCAACTAAAACACCCGTTTTTGGAAACTTTGTAATCGAGGACCCGCTCGAATAAACCATATCATGTTCCCCCAGCTTAAAATCTCCTTCAAAAACTCGGTCTCCAAATTCTATCCCCCAACTAGCCAACAAATCATTCAAAGCTGGTACATTTGCCCCACCGGTATCAGGCATCCACCACTGTCTGGTGTTCTCATCATAAAACTTCACCTTCTTCATTACAGTCACGTTATACCAATCAGCAAACACTACCAGCGACAAGCCAGCGTCGACATCTCTCTTCAATTTAGCAACCTCCTCAGGAAAATACTCCTCTTCTGGATCGACAATCAATAATGTGCCGTACTCCTTAGCATCAAAACAAGTAAAAGGTGCACCCAGAACCTCAACGTAAAACCCAGCGTTTCGCAAATTCTGGTACATCTCTTTAAAATTAGTGTGAACATGATCCCCATTCCAATCTAGAGGATCATTTTTAATTTTTAAGTTATCTCTTGGAAAATATCCAGGAGGATACCGCAGATTATGATACTGATCCCATAATATTCTCTTGTGTCTCGGCGGTGTTGGAATGATTTTCACTCTGATAGGGAGAATAACCGTACTCTGTCTTACTTCAATCTCTCCATGAAGTGGAGGTGATTCAATAGTGACACTAATATGCCCCTGGGCTAAACCATCGTAGCTTTTAGCCTCCGGATTCTCCGCATTTACAGTGAAACTCACTGCGAGCCATCCAGACCATGGCCATAACAATTCACTGTGACTTATCGCAATATCCAAGAACTGTCCCTGTTGTGGAGTATATGGATACCATTGTGGTTTACTCATAATCCTCCCTGAGACGCCCAAACCATTGAGAATCGTTACATTCACAATTACAGGCATTGCTCCGACATACAGCGGTTGCGTACAATACGGCCACATGTACGGACACTCACTCAAATCAATATAACTAGGACTCAAACTCGCCTGCGGTTTGTAACTACTAAGAATCTGATAAGCTTTAACTAGATTAAGCTTACCATGTCCTTGTTCAAACATATTAATACCAGGAAGTCGTCTTGAAGACGCCATCAACGCCTGTTTGATACTGGCAGGGTTAATTACATCTTGTCGATGTAGAACGCCGCTCGCAAGAAGCGTAACAGCACCAGCTACAACTGGCGATGCTACTGAGGTACCGGAGAGTGAACGACATCCTCCTTTGATGTTGGATCCTCGAACGTTGGCGCCGTAAGTGACAATGTCGGGTTTTACTCGGCCGTAGCCTTGTGGGAGCTCCCAGGTTGTCATGCCGCGTGATGAAAACTTCGCTATTTGGTCTTCAAAGTTGATTCCGCCGACGCCGATAACATCCATTTGGTCTGCAGGATTGTTGAGTGTGCCGTAGAGAGGTCCATCGTTGCCGATTGCTGAGACCATTATTACTTTATTTGCAGTTAGTTCCCATACCTACAAGTAAAGTTTCTCAAGCATATTTATTGTGCAATTACATCATTACTACGCACCTTATCGACAAATGGAAAGTCTTTAAAGTCAGGCCCACCGATACTCAAGTTTAATACATTAATCTTCTTCAAAATAGCATAATTGAATGCATCTAAGAACCACGACGTATACGAAACTTGATTATTCGTAAAAACCCGAAAAATATGCAGCTCAGAATCTGGTGCAAAGCCAAGACACTCTTTGCTGCTTGCAATAACTCCAGCAACAAATGTCCCATGCCCTAATCCATCGTCCAAAGTCTTCTCATTGGTCCAGTTGGTTCTCTCTTTGATTTTCCGAAAATGCGGATGTGTTTTTGAGAGACCGGTGTCAAAAACCGCAACTTTGATGCCTTTGCCTGTAATTCCCATATTCCATAACGCATCCGCCTGCAGAACCGAAGTTATTTGTCTTGGAACCGCTCGGAGAAGACGACGCGATGTATGTCTACCTGTAGCTTGCCAAAACTGGCTTTGAGATAAACTGGTGCGCCCACGCCAAACAAACTTCAAAGTACGTAGAACCATACGTTGTGATGTTACGCGTTTAACTGAGGGATGATCCCGCAATGCTCCTAAACCTGTAAAAAGCAATCAGCATTTTGTAAACATAATTGTATTGCAGCAGCAGCAAAGTAAATATTCAAAGAACTGTGAGACTCGTATTAACTTATTGGATCTACAACTGTTATATTGTATTCATTATGAAGAGTTGATTTGCATTGGTTCATTTCAGAGATGTTGAATGGGAGAATATGCATTAAGTCCAGCTATAATGACAGCAATTGATAAAAAATTGTACTTGCCTTCAAGCCTTTGAGTATCTTCAATAATAACTACATCAAAGTCACTCGGATAATCACTTGCTGGATTCTGTCTGGCTAAAATCTTCCAATGATGCACTCCAGAGTTATTCAGTGCAGCCGAGATGTACGACGCCCTCGCCTGACTCTTGTAGTATCCATTGAAAGTAACGATATACTCGTTCTCGACCACTTTCGTGGAGTATTCCACTTGGACATTTTCGGTCGAAGATGTGAGGTTACAGCATAGCGGAGACTCCAAAATATCTTCGTCGTGATGAAAGTTGGCAGCTTCAGAATTATCACAGACGCTCAACTTACTGACTAGCACCAGCACTAGAATTAAAAATTTCACGTAGCTTAACGTGGACATTCTCGCGTTTTGATGATGATGTGATGCGGTCGTAGGTGCATGAAGATCATATTCGCAATTTACGTCGACGACGATGCATCATACACTAGTTTGTTAACACACTGTTTTTTTGCGCAATTTTTGTTTGTTTTAAAAGCAAACCTAGCTTTTTGGGAATACCGTGCACTTGTAATTGGTTCCTGAAGCCATTGACCCAATTTTGCAAAGATGGCGGCATCTATAGCGCCACCGCATAGAATAGTATTGAACATGAAGGAATTATTTAATTTATAACAAATATTTCATGTTTATCATCAAATAAATGAAATAAACAATATTTACAAATTATCCTCATCTTCATTATCATCCAGATGACTTAATTTTAATTGTACTTTAGAACATTCAGCAGAATTCTTGTCATAAACTCTACTTCTCTTCTTGTCCTTCTTAACAACTTGTCCGACTACATATTCTGGCATAACAACTTTAGAACTCTTAAATGTTCCTTTTTCATCATCTTCTGGCACCTTTCCAGTTGCACTCTGTTGTCTCTTCTTTAGAATTGAACTTTTTTTGAATAAAATCTTCTTTGGCAGTTCATCAAGCACTTCTTCATTATCTTGTGTCTTGGACTTTTCTAAGTTCCTCAAGAAATCAAAAGCAACTGCTGTATTACTCCTATCTGACATATCCTCATCCTTCACATCTTCTAGTGTATATTTTGTCCATTGCTTTGGATTCTTTTTGAAGCCTGGAATTCTTCCATGTGGTAAACATCTTCCAATTGGTGCTTCTGGTCTTTTGAAAATACTCTCACGTGATTTATATTGTCGGAATCGTGCGTCTCTTTTGAATTCTAAGCTTGGATGAACGCATTCCCTGCGTTCACGACGTTGTTCTTGGTGATCCCCTTGCTTTCTATTTAGTTTTTCATTTACTGTGTTGTCAACTTCCATTTCTGTTCTTTCATGATTGTGGTTTTTATTTGCGGTTTTCTCAGCATTTTCAAGGGTGTCATAGAGGGTCTTCTGTTTGTCTGAGAAAAACTGATGGGTGCTGTTGATTGTGAATTGATTGGCCATCTTTACTATTTAGCCTTAGTATTTTCCACGTTTTGTCGTGAAACAGAACGAATTCTTAGTAATTAGTATTCAACTGCATTCAACGTATGAGAGACGAACTGAACCAACTTGACAAGGTTATTTAGTTGTCGACATGAAAGGGATTTATTAAAATACATTCTATTTTTTTAGATAAGATTTATTTTTATCGATAATTTGTAGTTTTTTATGGCTTCCAATTGTAGTTGCATACGGAAATAAGAAGTTTTTTAATAAATAGGTAAACTTAATTTTGAATGGTAGCGCCCTCTAATGGGACGGAAATTTATGCTTACTCTGTTTGTTTCGAAATGGGCGCTACATCTGATAATTAAAATAATTAATAAAATGAATATAGAATAAAAGATGCAAATTAGAATTCAATTTAAATGGGCTGACTTGAATTGAAATCGATTAATGAAACTAATAAATCAACTAATGCAATTAAATAATTTACAATACATGGAAATATTCCACACATTAGTTATTTATAAGCACACAATATTAAAAATCAAAACAAAAACAATTCTATTCAATGTTATCATTGTTGTTTTCATTTCATGTTTTTTTTTTACAAAAATATCTACAATGCTACTACAAATGCTCTAAATGTAACACTATCATAAGTAAAATGATCCACTAACGTATTTCGTAATAGCTGTGAAGTAATAAGTCGTTGTAAAGTCGCCAAATAGCTGCATGCATACTAGTAATCGAAAGTAATCAATTAGACTACGACAAGAGTGTTCAAGTACGCGGCCACATTAAGCTTCCTAGGAGGATCCAGAAAGTTCTAGACGAGGACAAATTTCAAATCAAATGTAGCAAGTCAAATGCGGCGCTTGCACGTTCTGTACAAGTTCAACGCTTGTCAACACCCTAGTTGGTTTAGAAATTAAGAACAAAGTAAAAGAAGAAGACATGATGTGTTGCTTATCAATTTTACAGGTTTAGAAATCAATAAGATTTGATAAGACTTGTAATGTAATAATAAAAATTAAAAACGAGTTGATAGATATTAGATAACAAAAGAAAATTTAATCAATTTAAGAAACCAAAAAAGTACTGTCCAAAACTCAGCTCGAAAGTCAATCAATCAACGCTCGCTAAGAAAATATTGTATTTTGTTTGCGTACTTTTTGTTTCTTCATTCAGATTGCACCCTTAATAATAACCAACAGAAGAATGAATAACAACCGCCACTCGGCGCCATTGTGGCTTCTTGTAAACAATAAATTGGCGTTAACATGAGTATAATTTACGTATAAATACATCCAAAACGTTGCTTTCAGTGTTTGCCCGTGTTCTCTCAAGCAATTGAATGTCTTATAAATATTGTATCAGTATCAACATTGTAATAACATTTAAATAGACACACGTTGCCTCGCTCCGTATTGACATTCTTCATTTGTCTATCGTCCGTTTATAAAACCCAAAATCTTGTATAAAAAGATCAACGCCGCTCCTCTTTACCTCATCATCACTATCATCAACAAATCACGTTTGCGCATGCATGTGACTTGTAAGGCAATTATTTTATCAAAACATCCATTCAGTACGCTCCAGCGTGTTTCTACGCCATGCTCCATCATCGAACGCTTGAAAACGCTTAAAAACTGGTAACAGTGAGTAACTAGCAATTACAAAGTTACATCGACATCACATCGAAACAGATTCAAAGTGTCTTTCGTGTGTCTACAGGTGGTACAAGCTGTAGTTTTGTTGGAACATCAAAGAGATTTACAAACAAATCAACTATGTACAAACAATCAAAACACAATATAATGTTTCCCAACACGTGCCACGTGTGTGGGCAAATAAAAAATCATCAAAATCTCTCAACAACAAAAACTTAAAAAAATTAATTCAAAAAATCTGGTATTTTTTTCGTTCTACGCGTCAACTACAAGTCTACTCTGCGGTACATCTTCGCGAAAATGTCCACGCAATACACCTAAATGTAGCGGTAATTAATTCGTAATCAATAATTAAACATTAGATAGGTACATTAGTTCCATTCGGCGTCTGCCATTGGTGACGCTTACATGCTACAGGTAACTACATTCTTCGCCTCTGCTCCCGCTACGCGTCTACCATACGCGTAACAATAATCGCGAAATTAATCTCCCCGTACGATCAGTTATTGTCTTCGTCATCCACTTGTAACACATTTATAACACATCTATATTAATTAACAATTGTTTTCTCTGTTTAGTGTTTGCGATGGGTTTGGTTGCCAGTATTGTCCCAGCAGTGAGTTAGCTGACCAATGGGGGAATTAATTATCTTGCTTCGTCTACGTCTAAATAAATACATGTTATTGTAAATTATCAGGCGGCTTGTTGTTTTTTGATTCTCTAAAATGTTGCATGCATTGTCTCCATGAGCAGTTCTCCTTTCATCATCTCAAAAACTCAAAAAATAGACTATATAAACATAAAAACAATCAACAATTACGTTAGGATTAACAAGACGCCTCTACTGCGCATGCGCATCGTACAACTTGTGTGTTTTGTAAGATTTAAAAAGTTCTGCTAGGTTCGTAAATGTTTTATACATATATCTTCATAGAATATAATTTCCACTTGCTGCACGTGCATCATATTTAAATAGCTCTCTGTGCCTGGGTTTTAGTTGCCACTACTTTGAAAAGCTCTTTTAAACTAAAGTCTTACGCGTTCCGGCAGACGGCGCTGAGCGCCACGGCGCGCGCAGCTTCAACTAATTGACAATGGCAGTAATTAAACGCTGATACAGCGTCTGTATTACAAATATATAATATTCAATTATCTACGTGATCTCAATGCGTGCTGAATGCTGATAATGATGATAACCAAATCGGAAGCTGCGTTAATGGCAATCAGCGCCGTCTGCCGACGCAATCTCTCAGGGATCTACAAATATATTACTCCTAGTATATATTATCTTCTGGTTTGTCTCAACGTTTGCATAATGTTACGCTATTTTTTTCCACTGCGCAGTGTCTAAAATTAATATCCTTACGAGCTACGTGGTTTGTTTGGATGACTTGTGTGTATGCTTTCTATGTACAATGTTTGAATGTCGGCGCACGTCAAGTGTGTTCGTTGCTGCGATGTTGCCAGTATCGCAATCTTGCTGTGTGGCGGCCACGATGTAGACCAGTGGCGTGCTCTCGTCTGTGCTTTTACGTTTGTTTGAAAATTTCCTACACGTCCTCGTACTTGGCCAATTTGTTTTGTAGCAGGAGGTTTTCCTTTTTCAGTCGTTCAAGCTCTTGACGCAAACCTATATTCTGGAAAAAGGGCAGGACACAGTTAGGCATCTCAAATGATTTAGAGGTTTGGGGAGGGGTTATGTTGTTAATTAGTTCGAACCTCTTTCTCTAGATACCCAGCCCGCAGTGCGATCTGATTTTCTTTCATTCGGCGCGCGTCTCGTGACCGCTTCGCCGCCAGATTGTTCTTCCTGCGACGCGCCCAATATTTGTCGTCCTTGAGGTCGTCGGGCACGAACTGCTTGCGCGACTTCTTGATGATCGGCTGCGGCTTGAGCTCTTCGTCTGAAAATGCTCTTGTCCGTGGATCAAAGTCGCGACAACTCGAAGCCATCGACAAAGCTTCAGAAAAAACTGTACTTTAGACATTAGTATGGTGTAACACCGAGTGAGGGCACCGCGGACGCGAGAACGACAAAAGGACTCGAAAACAAACGCAAGCCACACAGAAAGCTACAACGTCCATTATTGAAGGGAAAGACAAACGAAAACAGAAAGCTTTACATTATGGCGTCCGAGTTGGCACCGTTAAGGTGCACAGTACAGCCAAAATAGCATTTCTGAACTCTGGAGAGCAAGAAGCAATTCGACACACTTGCTTGCACTGCTGCAGAATGCAATTTTCGAGTATTACAACATACTAATAGCTAGTCAACACATTGTTTCGTTGAAGATTCTTTTTCAGTCGATTTTTTCAAGCTGACACATAGATAAACATTGCTAGTTGTCAAAAAACTCCGGCAGCAACGAACAATTTCAATTGCTTAAGAGTGTTTTGGTGTTATGCTCTAAAATTCAAAACACACATTCGTAGGTCTCACTCACTTGAATCTGCAGGTGACGGAGGGTTCATCGTGTCAGGAGACATGCAATCACTCGGACTGGGTGATCGTTCCCGTTTTGGGACACCATGTGACGAACCCAATGGGCCGATGGAACCGTGTGAGCCAAGGCCATCCATGGAGACGCCATTTTCGGATAAGAATTCATCGAGGTCCACGTACTATAGATTGCATATTGCATACGCATATTTACTTATTTCGAATGCAATTTGTTACCTTGAGATCTGTTTCGTATGTTTTGTCCCACAAGTTGGGTCCGAGGAAAGCGGTCTGCGCCTCGACGGTGTTCCACAGCTCGCCGTCGTCTTTCTTGTCCTCGTTGCAAGCGGCGCCGCCGCCCCCGGCGAGCATACCGCCGGCAAGGTCTTTGATTGCCGAGTGGCCATGGCCGTGAGAATGAGTTGGTTTACTGTTTCCTGCAAGACAGCATTTATTTTCGACTTGAAGCATCAGGCTGAAGCATCAGAGTTAATTAATAATTATTTATTTCATTGTCATCTTATGTCTTATGTTATTTGCATACAATAAGTCCTACACTGTTTGTCTACAAGTTGTAATTTAAGTTGACATTCAGGACATAATCTAAGCGCATTGATGGACTCTGGAGTCCTTTCAATACTTTGACGATGAATGCGCATTATGACAATAATTGTGTGAATATTTTTTAATTCTCGTTAAAACAATCGAATCACGACATCTGCGACAAGGTATTAGTTTATTGTGTTTGTTTGTTGGTTGCGACAGCCATGTGACAAGATGGCGCAATTTACATTGCTTCTCTGCAGAAAAACAGGAGGTCGGCGAACAATTAAAGTGTGTGTTGATAATGTCGGAGAGTTGTGTGCTGCGGAGAGCACAAAAAGGCGAAAAATGTGAAAGTAGAACGTGCGTGCGGATATTTTCGACACCCAAACGAGTTTTTTCTGCAACTTTCACTTCCGAGATGCGGACTCCGAATCTCTGAGACAAAACTTGAGGGCGTTAACAAGACGCCTCTAAATCATTTGATCATTACCTATGTTACGCCTAAACCTAATGCATAAAATTGGCATAAGTTGCGTTTGCTCACGAATCGCTAATTTGCGTAAAGTGGCATCTCTTATTGCATGCATTGTCTGCGATTTGGTTTACTTCATGTCATTCTCATCGCATTGCACGATAATTATGGCCTTAGAGAATATCAAATACGTAACAAGCGACAAATTGGAACTTGAAAGCAGAACTAATTAATGCATAAAGTGATCAATGATGTACAGACACTTTCGTACTTTAGTCATATGCCATCAATAAAATGAATTCATTTAAATCATCCTTATATTATGTGATGATAACCAACTGACGAAAAGCAACAACTGACAGTGTGCATGCAAATAATGACAAATTATGATGATTTGTCGTTATTTGCGAATGTCCCTGATACAATCATTAATTATAGACTTCTTCTATTTCATTTTAAACAAGTTTTAATCCTCCTCAACTCTATTTCTCAGTGTCACTGTACACAATCCAACGAATCAAATCATTAATTATATTGCTACATATTGGAGGTTGCCTATTTTTAGGCGCAAGCTGGCATCGTTCGCCAACAGAAGCGTCGATATTAATTAACATGTTGCTCATCTCGTTGCTTCAATCGCTTCAAATAGCAGTTAAGGTTGAACTAATTGACGTGATATAAATAAATTACAACTTACCAATGTGCTCAGCCCAAATCAAGATAAAAATAATCGTAACTCCCGATAGCTGGTAATAACAATAATCTAATAAGTAATAACAATGTTGATGCGTTTGGAAAACGCTCACTTCCGGCGATAGCATCTCGCACGCATGCGTAATGCATAAATCAACTGCAATCAGATAGCGAATCAAACTGCAGACATGGAAATGCAGAAATGCGACTGATGCAACAATGCAGCAGGTGTAAATATGCCTAAAGTGTGAAAAGCGGCGAGACAATGTGAGTTACCATGTCCTAGGAAGCGAAAAAATCCTATCAACATATTGTATGACATTCGGGAAAAAATGCTGAGCAGGAGCTGCATAGTTTTAATGAATGCATGGGAAGTTTGCAAATTCACTGCCGGTGCCTGGGAATGCAAACAATTGCTTGTCGCCGTTATTGAGACCTCGTGTTGTTGGATTATATAAGTGCATGTTGGTTCAATTGCAATTGTCGTAAACGAGAAAATTGAACAAGTTTTGGAAAAATTGCAGGAATTTCCAAGAAATATTCTTAGAATTTCTAAAGTTGAAACAACATTTTAGGGTAATGAAATGGGATTTGAATAATTTACACTCCATCTCTTTATCAATATTCATTTACCGATGAGAGCTCACCTTGTATTACGATTTAATTAATAAATTAATGGCTATCATCGAACTTCTTGATTCGTTTTGAAAGAATCATCAGAAGAATATCAGAAATTCCAATTTCAAGATTTCCACCCACTTCCGCCGCATTACTCGATTTACATGTTTACCATCCTCCACTTTGTTTATCTATTGCCACATTATGCAATTGGTTTATTGTTTTCCTGCAGTCTGCGCGCACACTTCAGTTCCGCGCATTTTCTTGCGCGCGCATCGTGGGCACAATTTGCGCTTATTGCGCGTCGCTTTCTGGGAATGATGGCGGAAGACAGCAACAAACAACCAGCTCAAGAAGTACACAGCGAACGTTGGTTTAGCTGCGTTTAGCCGCACGATACTTTTACTTTTCTTCCAACAACTTGAAGCATGCGCCAAATTCGAATGAAAATACAAGGAGGCTGACAAAGCAAGGCATTAATTAGTGCTTAATTAGATATTTACAAAATAAGGAAACTGTAGGGAAACAAAAACCAACTAAATAAATAGATTTTCCATTGTTAAGTTTAATTAATTAAGCACTGAATCACTTGAGCATTGTTCCAAGAAGTGAAAATTAAAGAAACGATATGAAACCATTCAGTTTGAAAACAAAGTACTAATCAAGAGTCAGATTTCAGATAACAATATAATATTAAACAACCTGCACTTCCATGACCTTAGGTAAAACGCCAAGATAACTTCATATGCACACTTCGAATGAATACTTCACAATGCGTAGGCGGATTATGTTTAAATATTTAGCGCTTAACATTTACTTCAACTCCTTCAACGCTTCATTCGACACGTTCATCCCATTCAAGCGCACTGAGCATTCAATCCTTAATAACCCACTACTAATACATAGTTTATCTCAATGCAAATACTTCCATGAACATACTCGAATACTTTTCCGTTATTGAATTTAATATCATAGATGTAATGTTGCTAACAACAGTAAGACACTGTAAATTGCAGATGAATGTGAGATTGTGTTGTGTGAAGATTCGATAGGGATCAGGATGAGTTACGCTGACCGGATGCACACATGCATCGCATGATCAGTAATTAAACCAGATGGATGGGAAAACAGAACGAGAGTAACAATATCTTTGGTGATTTACTCGGTGATTGGGGGTTACATAACTTATTTATGGAATTGGAATTAAAGAAATTTGATTACAAAGTTCTGCAACCTTTTTATGAAAATTCATCCGTCCACATATTTAGTATAAAACAAATTCTAAATTGAGATAGTCAATTATCTGACAACCTAATCAGGTCTCAAATGAAACAGGAAATCAAATGCACGACAACCGGTCGATCACGTTCAGTATAAACTATTAACAACTATTTCCAGCTTTACCTTTGCTGCTGCTTATTGGAAAGCAGTCTGAATTTCCGCTTGAGTAAATTAACTATAGCTTCATAAACGCCCAAATCATAGCGTTCCAATCATCATCAAAAGTACCAATTGTCACCAATAATAAATTAATTTAATTGTTCGAATCCGGTTTGTATATGTCTCCAAAGGAAGGAATCTTTGAAAGAATAAAGACTTTTTTCGTCAATGGGAAATCCATGATGGTTATGCAATAATTTGCCAAGTTAGTCACAGTTTTGAGCCAAGCGCAATAAAGTGAAAGTGGCATCGACTGACTTAAGTCAAACAACCAGCAGAGAACACAATCAGAATCGCCAAAAATATTGTAGAAATTAAATGATAATGTTTTATGTACGAATAAAGTGAAAAATGTGCTCGACTCGTTTCCGCGGACAAATAACAACTGACTTAAAGTGCACTTCCTGCATTGAAAGACTTATCGACCTGCTGAAGAAACCCATCAACTATCAAGCTAAACAATTTGCACATTTGCGGCATGTGGTCATGTATCAAATGCGGATGCGGTTGGAGTACAATCGTACTCCAACTATTACAGCGAGAAACAATCAGCTGCGAAAGAAACGCAATGTGCCACAAAATGAAGTAATACCGAAAGTAACGACAGTAGGTCACTAGGCGCTGCTTGCTTACTCTCTTCATTGCTCAATTCATTAAAATCACAATCTTGATTGAGATGCCAATCACTCTATTAGCTCATATCTGCACCAAGAGCCAGTCTCGGCTGTGTGCTGCGGTAAGGCAAGTGTGGTAAATGAGCACACGCGTGGAAAGAAAGTGAAATTTTCAAATTCACACTTCCTTAATCGTTAGCACGGCTAGCGCTGCACTGGATGTGTGCTAATAAACGCTTTCTCATTCATCCGAGCGGCGGAAAATGACGTGATATGCGCGTAATGCAACTGTGCATAGTAACGAGCAAAAAGCTTGAAAGTGGATCAGATCACTGGAATACTAAGCCACAAAGCAAGCAAAGAAAATTGGGAAGTGCCAAAAACATTAACTCCACTATATTAGTGGATCAAGTGATTAGTTGATCCCACGCGCCCCCTAACGACATCTCACACATTGGAATTTGATTGGCTTGTAGAGTAAGTTTCAAGTAAGATTAGGAAGCCTTCAATTGAATAAGTAATTAATAGATTAGTCAATTTTTATCTCCGCACTGCCACTCAAATGCAAATCGTATTACAATCACTCAGCATTTCAACTACAATTGCAGAAAATGTAACAAATGCAACGAATGCTGTAAATGCACTTGCAATTAATTACACCATTCGACATGGCATGACCGTTGTACGCTAATTAATATTCGATCCATTTGATTTATGTGATGTGGTCATCTATAAAAAGCCTGCTAAAATGTATAAACTTCTCAAGATGGAACCGACAGAATCAAGTCGCAGAAAGAACACGGAATCAAAAGTGAAATTGGATTTACGAGCATTTTCACTTTCTGATCCAATGCGACAAGATCGAAGAGATCGCAGAGAATCAAATCGAATTTGATTGATGCAGCAACCAGCAAACAGGTATGATACAGGTACATAATGATAGCAACGTACAAACACAGTGTGGGCTTGCCAGCCAATCCTTTTTATAGTATAATTAACATTACGGCATTAGTGCTATTAGCATTAACAACCTGCTGTTAGACCACTTACTTTAAGCTACTTCTAGCTTGGCACTGCTGCATCACTAAAAACTGATTTTATGTACGCAAGAGATAATAAAATCATAGAGGGCGTTGGATATATCAAAAAATGTCCGAATAAATGATTACACTGTTGTACACGCACATTGTTGAAGTTGGTTAGACGTAATATGAATAGTTGACATTGTGCCTGCCATCGTCAATTATTGTCCTCGATGGCGGTAATTGCACCTCAATGGCGGCGTGTGCGACAAATATTCGTTTACTTCCGATTCGCGCACAACGCGCATTATTATCGGTTGGAAATTAGTGATTTCCGGCATGTTTCCACTAGAATGATTCAATGGAATGACAAATTGTTGAAAATTTCATACTCACAGAAACAAAGATGAACATTATCTCAAAACTGAGTAGATGTCTAGAATTAAGTTAGCTTAATTATTCTCTGCTGGGAAAACCTCAAAATGAAAAAAGAGCGATGATGAAAAAACAATCGCAGCAGCATTCATCGGTTATTTACGAGCACCGAGAGATTTGGCGATGGTGGTCTTCGGACATTTGCTGGAAATGATTTATTGAGCTTTGGGAATTTGCTGCATTCACGAATTTATGTTTGGAAAATATTTTAACCCATTAAACGAATGCTTTCGGCGGCAAAAGTTCATTTGCATTGCAATAATATGATCATAATAAAAAAATCAAGTTTGATTTGAGAATCTCCACAAACCAAGTAAAAAGTACCAAGTAAAAACAAACATTTTAAAGTTCTTCCAAACAATTAACAGTTTAAGCTACTACTGATATATCTTTCCAGTTTGTTGTGAGAAATCCTAGTAAAAAATCCCAAACCCAAGAGCAAGTAATAACTATTTTATTGTGCTCCCAATGACTTAACTCTACGTCTCTATCAATCTAATTAAAACGCGGCATGCAAAGTATGCTTGCTGCTGGCAGAACAAGAAGACTTTTTTACACATGAACTGGTCTAGCGTTGTCCGGTTTAATCAGCGCTAACGTGTTCATTTGTTTATTCAATCGCGGTGACATTGCGCTGGACTTCCCGTATTTACAGCGCGAGAATAATGCCATTTTAAACCTCCAACAATTTATAGAACTACGCAACTACAACTGTTGCCTGCTTAATAACCAATGTGCAAGTAGTTTAGTTCAAACAAGGTAAATAAATATTACAGTACATTGTTCTAGCGCTACGTGTAGATGGTTTTTAGCCATAAGCAAGCAGCGACTAATTCTGTTAATAATTCACCTCACTACTCATGACTTGAGTGACTTAAGTCTTAATGGAAATCATTTACAACGAGCGCAACGTGGCTATAATGTTAATCAAAGTTGAGTAAATGAAAGATTGGTGTTGAGTTGCAAATTGCTTACGAATCAACTCAATTGATTGAACTCAAGTCATGTGAGGATGATGAAAATCAAAGCTAAGAATTGCCCAGAAACGACTAACTGAAACTGAAAGGAAATCATGTGTGATTCAATTTGTTTGCTTTACTTCAATATTTTAAATAATTTCCACTCTTATTTGCCTAGTAAACTAAATTTTCTACGTTGTCTACAACTCCTCATAGAATTGAGGTAGCCGCGCGTATCAAGTGAAAGTACGAATTAATAATTTCTCTGACACACTGAACGTGTTCTCCTGTTCTGCAGTTGCACGCATCATGCACGCGATTACCTCATCGCTATTGCGCGATTGCACAATCGCAAGACAATTGAGCGCAGAAGAAACCAGTCACAACAAATCAATTTTTACCGATTCATTCATGCACGCTTTATAAAAACAAGAATATGTGACCAGCACGATTCTGCAAATTAATCTGGATGTTGCGAAGAAGAAGAAGAAAAAAAAAAAAAAACACACAATCGGTGTAGTTTTTCTCATTGCAATGTCTCGAGTATGTTTTAGTAAGTGTGTTAACTGGTTTTTCATCAATAACAACGCCGCGTCGCTTGCTTGTTAATTGCTTAGAAAATCCTGTTCTGGCAATAAATGATAGCACACTCGACTATAAGTTCAACAGACAAAAGAATGTCAGAAATAAACCACAAATAGAAATAATTTCAACCAATCAATATTGACAATAATGCTCGGAGATAGAATTTCCTGATGCAGGATTCAAGTAGTTTAGCTTAAGTCAGCTCACAAACGAAATCCTGATGGATAATAAATTGCAATTCGCCGAATTAAGTACCGCTTGAGTGAACAAAGAATAATGCGTCAAATAAATAAAGCGAACATCGACATTTAATTACGAATAAAAGCAATTATAAGTAGATTTCCATGGCGAGTAATTGCTACCTATTCACTCTCGGCAGAGATGCAAGCAAAGTTACTTAGTTCGTTCTCTATCTTTTCTGTGATCACTTAAGTGATTCATTTAAGTTAAATGAAGCATGTTTTAATGTAGTAGATTAATTAAGCATTTTGCGGAATTGAGAATTAAAACTATTTGTTGTATTCATTCTCTCTGGAGGCGGCAATTACGACGCCTTTGGATTAGAGTACTTGCTCTTGAGCGGCGATAATGCGATAATAATTATAGGAGACAATAAAATGCGTGATGCTTATTTCGCAATCAAAAATTTATTATACCTGCTAAAATCATTTTCAAATAAAAATAAATAATGTGGACTCTAATATTTCCGACTATCTGTTGAAGAATTATTTTTGAAAGAATAAATGTCCGTCTATGCTCTTCATTTTCATTCATTCACCAATTCCTCCTAAAGACCAAAACCTAATGTCCTCAAACCTCTTGACCTGTTCAGCCGTCAAATTTGACTTAAGCATGATTTGCTCTATTTTGTCTCACTTCTTCGGTAATGCTCCTGTAATGCTTGAGAGTACTCCATGCTCAGGGTAAACAACTTTTTATCGCCGCACGAATCCATCCTAGACTCATTGTCCATCTGATTCCACTAACACTTCATCACCATCACCAATCCTTACATAGCATATCCCACAGTCTAGGCGTCTGCAGTGAGCAATTTGCAATGACCACATTAATTTGCATCTCGCCAATAAATATTCAAATAAATGTTTATTTCTATGGATCGATTAAAGACATCATACAAGCCGACAAAACAAGCGTAGCAAGTGCGAGTAGCGTGAAATGCTTGTAAATCACATACTTTTTAATCTTAATCCAGATGAAATCATATTAAAAAAGATGAACATGAAAGATCAGATTAGATCAAAGAATCTAAAGTATTTTTAATTTTCCTCAAATGTGTAACATATGTTAGAAGTGAGAGTGGGTAGTAATGATTTACGATCTGACATGAACACGATGCAAATAGAATCAAAGCAACAAACAATATCAACACTAACAATAACTTTTCTTTCATTTGTGCAAAGTTTAAATACTAAGCTTTACAAGCACATAACCTTTAAACATTCAGAAACTTAAAATGTAATTATCTGAATCACTTGCTCAACTCAATTAATTTCAGCGAGTAGCCAAATATTGTGATTACTTTAACTTCAAAATTAACTCATGTCTACCAACCAACTCTAATTTATGTTAATTACTAACCAACAATAAAAAATAAAATATATATATATATATATATAAAGTGTTAATAAAATGCAATGTCACTGATCTTCTCCAATCCTCCAATCGCCATACCTTAATTAGTAGTAGGAGTCAATAAATAATAAGACATACAGTATAATTTCGAGTTCTTTTCATTTTTCTGTTTCTACTTCTATTTGGACACCTATTCCAAGGTAATTATGACCTAGATCAACTTCAATCAAGTCATCAAACTATCAAACTTCGTGACGGATCTCGATGAAGCGTTTAAGTGCTGGATGATTAACGACTGACCGTTAAACGTTGAGAAATAAACGAAAAGAAGAAATGGAAACACAAATCTCATTTTTAATGCTATATAATTCAATCTGCGACTTGTAATAACTTGTCGTAGATTGTAGAGTGAAAGTAAATAAATAGACTTAAGTCTTGAGCTAATTCGAGATTGAGTGAAAGAGTGTAAACCAGTTTTTGACTGTCAAATAAATCATTTTGATTACGATCCAATTTGAATGGAAGACGATGGTTTGATTTTAGATTGAGTATTGATTTTATTGCGTTTCTAATTTATAAAAACAATAAGAATATATAAGTAAATTATTGTGAAATACTAGAAAGAAATACTGTGTTGTTGGACAGTTTTATTGATCTAATAGGCATTGCTTCAATAGTTATTGTTATCTTATTGTCCCAGGAATTGCAGACATGTTTTCCACGTATTCCATTACGCTAGAGCATTAAAAGTCAAATTTTTTACTTCATTTTCCTTTTATAATCTTTTGGATGTAATGTAAGTAACAACAGTTTGTACCAAATATCAAATCGTTAATCCTGCTACCAAAAATGTAATTAACCTTTACTAAGCCTTTAAATCAACACAAATTGAATAACACGCAGTCATTGCAAAAGCCTCGCTTCAAACATTCTTCGTTGAGAACCAACAAGCCGAGAAGCAAGAACCAAGAAGCAGACACTTTCTCTGCACGCGCCGTACTTGCTCTTCCGGGATTGGGACATAATTCGTTATCTCACTTTTCCCCGACTCTTTTTGCTGCCGCCGCCGCTCTGCGAGAAGTCGGTCGAGAGGTTCGCGAACGCGCGTGACGCTTTTACTCCTTCGGTGCGATTCCATGTTAAGTGCGCATTTCCGAAGAACATCTTCCGCGCAATTGCAGCTCAAGATGTAACATTACGTAATCGTATACAACAAATCAGATGCGATGCGATTAATACGCCGATCATAAAAAGCGAGTTAGATGAAGGAATTTATGCAAATCAATGATTGAGTAAGTTGTTCCTAGTCCTTCATTTCTTTGCAGAGTGCTGCGTGCCAAGTTAGGTGTGTAGTGCGTTTTCAAACGACTTAGGTTACTTAAAGCAGGAACTAGAAGCAAATGAGTATCGCATAAAAAGCTAAGATAAATGACTCTAACTAAATATTCACTCAATTCTGATTAGTTTATTAGCAACTAGTCAAAAATTAATTTAAAACTTAAAAAAAAAAGAAATTTACTTTAGTAACTTTCACCCTCAAATTTCTAAATAGCCCATTTTCAATTTGAAATAAATATAAACATTGGAAATATCATTGGCTTTGATTAATTTCATTATAAATTGATCTTACGCTTTCGGCTAACTTCAAAAAATCAATGTCATCGATTATGATAATTAAAGCTCTTTCAAACAGTACATTAATCACACGCTAATTCATTTTAAAAAATATGCGAGGTTGGCGATTGCATTGATTACTTCATTAAACTAATTTTGAATCAAATTACAAACATAACAAGAGCGCTTGTTGCAGTCATATGAGGTGCATTCGGAGTGTCGCAAGATTCAAGGATATGAGGCACGTTTCTCTGACAGTACTAATGTGAAGGACGTTTGTTATTGTTGGTTGACTTGAAGTGGAATACAAAAAGCTGCAGATTGGTGACAATGCAAGGTGTGTAAAGGTGTGTATGTAGCCATTATATTTATTAGTGGCTTCTGAGCGATTTAATTAGGCGAAACCACAATAGCAGAAGCAAAAAAGGAAAAAAATTGCAAAAAAACTAACAATATGTTTATAATTGGATGCAATGGTCTAGGTTTTTATTCAGACTGTCATCAGGTTTTAGTAACAAATAAAATTCAATTTTGATGCGTTGTAGAAGAATTCTTGCAAGGGGTCGTAATGCTGCGCATGCCTAATTTTAAATTCGAGAATTTTACCGCGCGCGTTACTACATTTACACTTTTGTTCAGCAGAAATAAGCTTCTAATCAATATGAACGTAATTTTGCAGCAATTAATAGAAGAATGTCTGGTTTATAATTCATATAATGCTTTGTGAAATTCCTTATTGCAGTACAATTTCAGAATTTAATTTCACTTTTGTTTGACTAACTTGTAAGCCACATATTAATTCAATCCACGCGTGAAAAAATCAAATCGCCGAATAAAGTGAAAGTGTATACAAAATATTTTACCACAAAATACAATAAGAAGCCGTCTAAATAACCACCTTACTTAAACCTACTTTATACTATTGGCTATTTGTGACCCTTATGTTTATACAACTGTAATCTCCATTCGTAAATTAGTAATTCTAGGCCTGCGGAAACATGATAAGAACCAGCATCCTATTAAATATATTACAACAATTAAGTAAACAATTTGATCTAGTCGCATTTCCGGATTTCTTCCCTCTGCCTCTTTCAGGTTTCGTGTTTAAGTTTTTAAAAGTGAAATTTGGACATCGACGCAAATTCGCCAAGTTCGTTGACTCAGTTGGTTTTTGGTTAATTGCTGAGACCATAACAGCAGCAAGCAGCACGAAACTTTCTTTCAGCTTTCCGCCGAATTCGGCGCTCTCGAATTGGCCCGGGCCATAAAACCGACGAGGCAGTCACGAAGAAAGTGAAACTCTTTTTAAGACACACCAACGAACACGAATACAAAATGTCGAAAGTAATGTAGCGGAAGTTTGATTCCTTTCGAGCAGAAAAAAAAAGAGAAGAAAGCAACAAAATTGTTACCATTTTCCCAACCATCTCGGAAAATGCAATTATTGATTTTCATGAAAAAAAAAAAAAAATAAGCAGTGGTATATTTTTTGCATACTTTAAACAAAACAATCACCTGGGATTCAACCTAAACCATTGGAAAATTATTCGAAAACTTGACTGATGTTAGAGTCAAAAAGAAACTATAAGTTAGACTTCTGCTAACCAATATCCAGTCAGGATTCTCTAGATAAGAAAATCTGAAATAATAATGACAAAGATATTTTTCGTGATATCTCAATACATCTGAAGTTGAACCCACTTTTCTTCAACAGTTCTCTCCTTAATCAACAGGATTTACCATTAATATAAACATGCTGCCTCCACAACTGTTGATACTGTGTCCACCTGTTGGCATCATCCTGCTGGCCGTTCGTCTGAGGCGGTTGCTGTTGAGGCAGCTGCTGCGGCTGCTGCACATGCCCCAACGTGCCCTGCATCACACCCACAGGCACCGGATGCGCGCCACCGACGCCGCCGCTGCCGGCGCCCGGCGGCAGCTGGTACTCCATGCGATGTGTACCCTCCACCTTCACCGGCAGCACGAAACTCATCGCTTAATATCCGCGCAGTAATCGAACTCTGGTAATCCACAGGCGCGTTGGTTGCTTCGTGTGCACACTGTCAGCAGACGATGCCGCACCACATGCTAGGACGCGATTTGCGTGCGCGACGCCGGAAGGATTGCGACTGAGCGTGCCGCCGCGCGCACCTCTGCAGGTGAGTGCTGGCCAGGTGGGGACGGCTTGTTGTTTCGCAACTGCCGGAAGGTGACCCGCCACTCTCACTCTCATCTGGAGGAGTTGCAGAAAACTAGCTAGTAGGATTTAACCAACCAAGAAAAGTACACAAGGAGGAAAATTATTTATCATCTCTGTGTTATCCTTTGCTTCAACCTCACTTAAATTAGGTTCAATAAAGATATAAATTTGCTAGAATAGACTTAAGTCACTTCATACACTTTTTAGTCCTTAAATTTCCGTTGGTACCATCGCAACTTTTTTCTTTGATGCGAGAATATCAATATTTTGTTTCCCCTCTTCCTAAATGGAATTCAACTTTTACATAGGGCAAGTGAAAATTTTTTGGCAGCCGCGTGTAACCAATTAATTCACGCTTAGCAGAAGAAAGTAAAGCTGCGATTGCGCCACCAAAAAACAATTATAAAAGAGTTGCTCCTCTTCTTCTTCTTCTTCTTCTTCTTCTTCTTCTTCTCTTTATTATAATTTTAGCGTGAACAGCCATCGAAAAGCGAGAGTGACTTAAGTCACACTCAAGACGCTGGAATTGAATACGCGTTCAAGTCATTACAATGGGTCATTAATGTTTTAAAAGTTTACATTCGTGACTTGATTTAAGTCACTTCCATAGCATTAAATTGTTTCGTAATTTAAGAAGCTGATTAAGTTCATAAAATAATTTTACATTTTACTTTCTGGCAATTAAACCTGATCTCGTATCACTCGTAGAAAAGTAAAAATTGGAAAATTTGCCGCAATACAATTAACCGCAACGTTAT
The DNA here is from genome assembly GCA_027575565.1 of Diploeciton nevermanni. Classification (NCBI taxonomy): domain Eukaryota; kingdom Metazoa; phylum Arthropoda; class Insecta; order Coleoptera; family Staphylinidae; genus Diploeciton; species Diploeciton nevermanni. The sequence goes on from JAODIE010000005.1 coordinate 1,761,040, forward strand.
AAAATTACCATAATACATTTGGCAAGAAAAATAAGATAAGAATATAAAGAAATTTGTGGGGAATGCAAATGTAGAATAGTGAATTATATCCCACTCATTTCAATTTACCCAAGGATATAGAGACAAAAATAATCTCAGTAAAACACATTGGAAATAGCAAAGTATGTAAAAATATTCTTCACATTTCCATTTAATCAAATAATCCACTTGATGGCCAATCATCAAAGCTAAAGGCTTCCTAAGGGAAAGCAACTAGCTCTAGGGAATACACCCGACTCTTTTATATTCTTATTGAACGATTATGATAATGAAGGATGTGAAAATAAAAAGAATGCAAATAATCCATACGCTAAAGGAAGATTTAAGTGGAAAACGCAGCAACATGTGGATTAAACATAAAATAAATTCTTTCTTAAATTGAGTGGTTTAAATCATTTCTAACCTTGTTGAGGTGGATCTTTAGTTTTAGTAGGCATCGATTGCTGCAAATTGTAACTATGCGTGAAATACTGCTGATGCCAGCTACGCTCAGGAATCCACGGAGCCACACCAGTAGTGGCCGTGGAGGCGGCAGCATGCGGATGCGCGTGTGACTGATGCTGTTCGACTTGTTGCTGCTGCTGTGATTGGCTTTGGCTTTGCGCGTAGTTTAACGAATGCTGTTGTTGGTGATGAGGCAGTACGCCACTGCCGCCGCCTCCGGGACCAGCCTGATGGCATGTATCTTGCTGTGGGCTAGCGCTGCTCAACGCGTAATAGCCGTAATTGTCCCGAGGCCAAAAAGGGCCCGAAATTTTAGACACCAGTGCGACACTATCTTTGTTCAGATCAATCACTCAAATATTCTTTAAGTAAATGCGGATGCTTTCGTAGATTAATTGTTATTAATCGAAGTAAAAACAAAAACAACTCGGAATATCACAATTAAAATGCAAGCTCTTGTTGAAGATTTTCGACTGATACGAATTATGTAAATAGATAGGAAAAGTCGCATTATTTGATTTGAAAAAAATCAATGCAAATTTGCTTAATTATTGTTGGAAATCAATATTTATTTAGTGTTTTAGAGTAATCGCGTGAATTATATTGACAACCCCGTATGAGGAGATCGCCAGCGAGTAACTGAACAAGTATCGGTGTCAGCACGGCAGGGGTAGCAGGATGGAGGCGGTTGTGAGGCTGCGGCGCAACGTGTCGGGCAGCGAGTCACGTTGCCGGCCACGTGTGCGCCTTGCGTCCCGTGCGCGGCGGCGTGGAAATGCCAATCGTATTTACCACTGCAACACTCAATCCTCTGCGTTTTTTGCCGCTCCTTGCCAGATTTTAATAACCATGCGAGACAATTCGGGACAATTTGTTAGAAAACACACATCAAATGAGCTTGATTAGAATGAAAATTATAAAGTGATTCAATTCGAAATGTGATTCGAAATCGGATGAAAATTTAAATAAATCCTTGCGTGTCAATATTGATAAAATGAGATAAATTTTATTCCAAATTAATATGAAAATAATTAGAATTAGATTAAACGGAAACGTGAAAAGTTTCAGCAGGGAGAGCAGTGGAAAACACGTGACTCTTTGAATGGTAGATTAACTGGGTCATCTACATTTTGCCCTGTAGAGCTTTTATAACACTGAGAAAATAAAGATTTTCTCATTTTCTATTCGCGTAATTCATTTATAATCAGCCACCCACCTGCAAGTCGTAATCAATGTATTTACATCTTCAGAAATATCTTGCCATATAATTACGCCTGAATTTACTGAATAACTCTACTTTATGTCATGACCAGTCTTAAATTCGGCTCAACGTCTTGTGACTTGTATTCAGTCGCAACAAAATGCGATAAAAGTGAAAGTTTGCCAAACTTCGTCGGCTGCCACGCCAACCATTTCGCTGGAGTATGTTTACATTGTATCTCTTTCACCAACAACTCGCTTACAATTTCTGGCGCCCAGAGCAAACTTTTTAAGACTTGCACCTAAGTCGCTCTGACCAGTCTCCGAAACGATATTGTGTAGGTGTCCCAAGGACATGGAACATGGCAAATTTAAGAAGACAACAACAACGACCGCTTAAAACGTTCCAACTAAACCATAAAGTAAACAGTAAAGAAGAAGACTGATAAAAAACAATTTCAAAAGAATACAACTTTCTTTTTGTGCTGACTTTAATCAACAATCAGCCATCAAACGACAACAATGACCAAATTGCCAAAACGATAGACATAAAAGCAGTTTAGTTCTGGCTTTCAAATTGTCTATTTCCAAGCGAATTATAAGGAGCAGTCACGAAGAAATGACTTGAGTCGATTTAATTTAACGACTAAGTGGTATAATTGAAAATAGAAATATTTTCCAAAGATTTGAGTGCAATACTAACTTAATTTACTGAATTGGATACAAAATGAATTAATTAACAATTAAAACTATAAAGTGAAATCTCTTGGCGCTAAATATTTTCACATCATCTACATTGCAAATTATTTAAAATTAACTAGGTGCGTGAAAACTTTCAATCTGCAAGTCGTAATTAATTGCCAAAAACCGCGTATAATTGATTAGCGAAATGTATAGGATCTAAATAAAAACAATTTTAATTCGAATCTAAATTCAAATCATTTACTAAGCGATAGATTGAGTTGACTTAGCAATTAATTTTGCCCAGAAGTAGAAAAAAACGCTTAACATGGTTTTTTATAGCTTATTTACGGTTCGCAGCGACTGAGGCGAATTGTGCGTGCACGCACACTCAAAATTTCTCTAAAAATTTCACGCAGACCGGTTTTAGATTGTACAAAGAACGAGGGATAAAAAGAAAGGAGAGTGGACACCATCCATTGCCAAAATGTCAATATAATAAATAAACAGTTGTAAATGTTGCTACTAATTTATCGAGTTGTACTTGAACTACCTTAACATTTCAAATATTAGAATCTGATGCTCCAATAATTTCTTTTCCCCCTCTCTCTTTACGCATCGCACTTTCCCCCGTATTCCTTTCAGCTGTAAATAAACGTGAGCGCACTGCGCGGAATCCGCACGCGTTTTCCCACGTGCGCTACCAGCAAGCAACTTCCCATTCCAATTTCCACCTGAGCAGCCCTCAATCAAACTTATTACCAGCAGCCTCACAAGACAAGCAAAACACCTCAACCGAATTAGTCTTTAGTTGTCTACCTGTTTGTGTACATTACATGCAGCTGTAACTAATTACTCTACCGCAAACAAATAAAACTATTGCTAATAAAGTGAGTGATGTCATTTTGTGTCCGTGTCACGTCAAAACTCGTGTCACGGCGTCTAATTATCTCTTAATTTTAATCACCTGCGTCGTCGCATTGTTGCGCATTGTTGGCTTTGTTGTGGACATTTTTAACAATCTGCTTTTTGCGAAGGTAAAGCGTTCAAAGCTGAAATTTCCATTTGGGACAACAATGAGGTGTGATGTGTTAACATTGTCTTTGGAAATTCACAAAAATTTGCAAAACTAAATCGGCTGTTGGAGTTGCAAGTCACACGCGATTGACCGACACGCGATGCATTAAATAAATAAATATTTAGACATTAGACAATCCTTGAAATCCTTAAATTTCAAACAAACTAATATATATTAAAGAATTAAGTTATTTCAATGTTTACTCAAAGTAAATTCGTGTAGTATGACATTGTTTCAAATAATTCCTTAAACCATATACGGACTATATGCAACTATTCATACACACGATTTGATTGAATTGACAAAATTATCTCTTCAATCAAAGAAACAAATATCAATTTAGTTTTAATAATTAATTCTGTTAAAAAAAATAATGTTTTGTTTGTTTTCCAGATGTTGTTTTATATTCGAGCATAAAACAAACATCATAAGCTAAAAATAAATTCCAACTTTCCGCCGCAACCTTGGCATTTCCTAATATAACACTTTTCTTGTCAAGGTCACACGTAATTAATTTTTTCCCATCTCTTTCACCTGGCATAATAAGTGACCTGTGAATGATACATACACCTTATTTTACTTCTTGACTGTAGGCAACTTGTCATACACAGAAACAACCGCTGTTCTTAAAAATACAAACTTTAAAAATCTGAATAAAACCATTTATCCATAATGCATATTTGGTCATTGTTACTTTTTGCTTTTTGTAAAAATCCCTCACAAACTTGAGCCAATTTGACATAAACTTTGAATACCTTCAAAGTTGTCAAGACGACAGTACGACACGAAGTCGTGGAAAAAACAATTTCAAGCGCGTCGAAGTGAATTTGAAGGAAACATCTTCAGCGTAAACCGAAAGTCGTGAAACTTCACCGTAAAATTTCCTTGCGCCCCTTTGCGTTCTATTTGGGCTTCTTTTTGGTGCACAATGTACAACCCTCGACGTTGTTGATTGGCAAATCGGTGTACGAGTGACAAGGGCTTTAACTGGTCTTACCTGATACAGAAACCAAAGACCATTAAAATATTGTTCATAACACGATACATGTTTACATTCGCCTGCAGTTTAGACTTCGAGCTAGACTCTGGCTGCAACTAGCGCGGAAATCAATAAGATTCAAATGCTATAGGTCACCGGTATCACAAATAGCTGCAGTTTGTGTTGACTACTGTACTATTCAGAGACTTGCATTCGAAATTCATCATGTTTTTCGTAAGTTAGAGTGGTTTTCTCTAAGGATGTGCGTTTGGTAGACGACGATGTCACGTGAGTCATAAATCTGGCGAGTTAAATAAACAGTTGCCGTTCATTTCTCATGCTAAACAGGATCTTCCTTCTCAGACTGCTAGGAATTCTAATTCTACGCATTGTATGCGTGTCTGCGTGTAATACGAATTTTGCTTCGGGGCGTGTGCGCGTGTTGTGCATATTTCTATCGCATTTTACGCGATGTTTATTATTACATTTTGCATTATGTTGAATTGCGGCCGCTTGTGAGCTCATCACGTGAAATTTTTGACGCGCAGCCAGTACAAACACATTGCTGATGATCTTGTGGAAATGCATAAGCTCAACCTTTCCCAATAATGCACATGTGCATCAATCAAGGAACTAATTGCAGTTCCTAAGCGAAAATTTTGAAGTAATTTCAAAATGTTCACTGATATTACGTCCAGTACTAGCCAATTTCGTAATTTATCTACGTTAGTATTTTTAGATTCTATGCTTTGTATTTTAGATGTTAAACAAGCAAATTTTATGCATGTTTGACATGCTATGTCACTAAAATTAACAGGTATTGACGCGTGCGATTCAATTTCATAGGGTTTACTTATTAGAAACGAGTAATAAAGATAAACCAAATGAAATCGACAAATAATTGCCAAGTTTCAACATCTTTATTTTTTCCTCACTTTTTCGCATTTTCCTCACTCTTTACAATTGAAAACACACACCTTCTAGTTGCGATAAGATTGATAAACCATCTCCAGATTCAATTCATCTAATTTCAGGTATTAGTATTGTATTTGAGTTGCATGAGTTGCATGTATCGAAATATTGATTGGTGAGATGGGACACCAATAAATTGAATTGAATTCCATTCAATTAATTATGCGATTTCTTTGCGAATGCGGCCCATATTTTCGGATGTTCGCCAGTTTCAAACACTGCGATAGTACGTGGTAATTGTGTATGGCAGGCGAGTTATCGTACGGATTTAGAACGCTCGCCTTTTCGTCATTTATTTCAAGTATATTTCGTTTGGAACATCGCCGCCGCCACGCCAAGAGAAGCCGCCGCAGCAAAATGGCTTTTCAAGAAGCATAATTTAGGTGACTGATGAGCCACATGCTCAGCAATTATATTGTACTACAAGCCAAAACGCAAAAATAACGTTTGTTTGAATTATTTCACGAAAATTATTAGAAAGTAGTATGTGCATGTTAATGCCTCTTCTTTTCTCGCTTTTGGCAATCACCATCAAACGCTTCATTAGGTTAATTAGACAAATTTTACACTACCTTGTATTCCACCAACAAGTTTAACTTTGGCAAGCAGATCAACAATGAAGCATCACCGCGTCTGTCGCTAGAAATGCAATCATATATTGATGTAACCGCCCGCCGCAAGGTCAAGGCAATCGCCACGGCCGCCACCGACGTAAACGTTTCGCGCGGTGTAAAAGCGATATTAATTATACGTACGCATTTTGTGCATTATTTACGCCCATTCATGGCCAGAGACGAATTGTTTTCGTGTTGTGAGACGTAGTTGACTTGCTTCAATTCGCATAGGTATAACAATTAATCAACATGTAAGCAATTACAATAATTTTAGGAATTTGAAAGCTATTTTCATGTAGTTAACTGAATCTTTACGAGCGAATCTTGTGCCAAATGATTTCTCATGAAGCACATCGATATATGTCACAACGTCACGAGAAACTCTGAAAAGTTTTTGCTGATATTTTTTGCTTAACTTAGAGTAATGCGAGTTCGGTCTCTTGTCCCGTGACATGCGTGGCCTGAAAAGTACTTGCCAAACAATTTTGCAGGAAAATGACAAACTTCTCTGTCCAAATCTATGATATCCTTCGAAACTTGAATGTCTATTTAAAAGTCAATTAAAGTTATCCGTGCCACCTGCCTTTATTTACACATTCACACAGCTTTCTAAGCCAAGTGCGCCAGTAAAATTATTTTTATGTTGCGCTCTGAGTTATTTTCAGAATCATTGAGGAATAACACTTTATATTCTCTTATTTGTTCTCTTGTTGTTGTTTAATTTAAATCCAACAATGTTAAACAGATGTACTCCAGGTTGCCTATCGTCACACATTAAAGCAAATAAAAATTGAATCATAATCGTGGTGTAATCTTAATTTAAATAAATTTTAGGGCAAAATGATTAATATTTAGAGCATCTAGCATCATGCGGGATATTAAATTTATACATTTTACGCTATGATACTATAAGTACTAGTAAAACACGTTTAGTATGTTGCGCGTGTTCAACTTGAAATAGACCCTTGGTCTAGTGAAACAAACATTTCATAGAATTACACCGGTATTTGCGACGCGGAAACTGCGGCAAATTTACTACCTAACATACAACAATAGAGAGTAATGAATAAAGCAATGTAAGAAAAATCAAGTCGGAGGAATGGTTAGAAATTAATATCAAGATTATAAATGCAATGCACTCTAGCACTCTACTAGTTATTAAGTAAAAGTTATTCACAGTATTGCGCTATATAATAAATAGTTGAAATCAGAAAATCGTCAGTCGTAGCAAAGGATACAAACTAGAAAATAGTAACCAAACAGTTATTCAATCATTTGCATTTATAATATCAGCTTATAAGTAGGTTACTCGATAGACATCAAATAGACTCAATCAATGTACATTGAATCGAAATTGTGAAATAAAATTCCTGGGATATTCTGATAATTTCAATATAAATCATCACCGTTCACTAATACTAATTCAACTAGTCGGCTAGTTGAGCGAACCAATAAAGTTTCCATTCATGAAAAAATCTCGCAGAAAATCGATATAATTCAAGTGAGTCGAGGCTTAATCCGATTTACTCGGATATTGATGGCTGTGTTTTACTTTGACTCCATTAAGGCTAAATTTATTTTAACTAGATTGCATTTATTTAAGCATACTACGAACAAACGGCGCAATTGTGCGTTTTCTTCTTTGCCATTGTTGTTATTATATATGCTGCACACATTGTCCACGTAATGACAATAATTGCAGTCATTATGGCACACACGGTGGCGTTCAATGTAAAGGTCATTTATGTGTATAAGTAATGTATAACTGGGATGCGTAATTAAACGCTATTTACAGTATGTATTAACGAGCTGCGAAGCGGGCAGTCGAGGCAAGGGTCACGTGAATGTGCACAGTGGACAGAAAAATTGATACTCGATAGGCAAATAGACAAATGAATGGGATAAACACGCTTTTTACGCGCTTATTACGTCGAATAATCAATTAAATGAAATGCAAAATGACATTATTAGAAAAGAAAAAAAAAACCCACTAATTTATAATAATTATTCTCATGTTGATTTTAATGCTTTCTAATTGTTTTTAATTGAGAGAGCTATTTTTATTGTTATACACTGAATAATATTGTTGAAGGATGGGAAAATCGCTTAAAATATACCAATCTTCCATACAGTTCTTCCTTAAAGAAAGAACCAACTTAACGGCGATTGTTATCTGAAGTCGGTTTTATCGGCACTTGGTAGCGAACCAAATAAAATCCCTCATTTAATTTGATATTGTAACTAGTTATCACCATTCACCTTTGCCCTCAAAATTTGAAGGTTCACATTAATGCGCATCCCGACTTTTTTGTGCTGAGAAATCATATGTAATTAGAAGGAATGTTGACGAAAGTTATGTTTAGAGTAGTAATTAAATAGAATTAGCACCTAACTGTGTCTTGTGTCATTCTGGCACTGGATAAATGCATAGAACAAACACAAGTCTTGCGTAAAGTCAAAAAACGTGTGAGGAATAAATGAATTTAGTGAGAAATGAAGGCAGTAATCTCAATTGATTTCGATTAAAATTGATTGAGCACTTTGCTTTATCAGCTGTTGATTGCTTAAACGTTATCTGCTGACTTTTGCTTGCTAGAAAATAGTAAACAGATTTAGTTTTTTCCTAATGTGTGTTTGTGCATTGCAACACAGAGCTTAGGACAACTACTTGATCAAGTATCAATTTGAAATCTAGTTTTTCTCAAGAACGTGTCAGTGCCAACCGAAAATATTCTGATCTAAAGTTTTGACTGAAACGAAAAGTGAGTTAGTTTAGCTGGTTGCACGTGTCGATACGCTTCATTAGAACGAGGCTCATAATTGAAGGAATAATACCGGTTTGGTATGTCGAAATCACTACACTTCACTACTAGTCAGTCATTTCAGCAATAAATCGTACTTTACTTGATATGCTTTAATTAGGAAGTGTAAGTATTATCAAGAAGCTATTTCTTAAGAAAAAAGTAAACTTCCTTTGAACTTTTCAGTCTAGACGTAATAGAATATTGTACATTCTCACCTCGTCAAAAGGTGCCCTAAGTCTGATAAGACTGATAGCGCACTCTCTAATCAGACATTTCTCTAAACACCTTCACCTCACACCAAAGTTAAGTGCCGTCGTAAGACGAGATTTACAGCACAACGTATTAGTCATTCATTAATATTTGTTTAATTAAGAAATTGTTTAAGGCTGAGTATCATATTACTCTTGTAGTTCTCAGTTGTTCTTCCAATTGTGAGTACAGTTCTCGACTCACTTCAATGCACACGAGTTGCATGAAATGCAATTGAAATTCGAGTTCTACACAAGATAAAAGTGCAAAAATGGCGCCATATCAATATTGAATTGAATGAAATAGTAAATTACTTAATACCTTCTAACTTGGTCGAAGCGGTGGTGATTGCCTCATTGTAATTAGTTGCATTCCAACAGAAGAAACGTGGATTGAATGGTAAGTCATACCAAGATAATTTAGATGAATACATTTTAATCACTTGTAAAGTCTACACAAATGTCGTAATTGACTTACAGCACGTGATTTCACGGAGAAAATAAAATTGCGAAATGTACACCGCAATAGTCAACGTAACACTGTTTGAGATGTTATACATCGATGTTGCGTCTTGCATCGATAACAATTGTTTACAAAATTATCAACACATATTTCGTTTTGCCGTTTTGGTACCTTGGATGTCTTGTTCACATCGTCCTGTTTTCATCGTATCGTGACTTGGGATTAAGTCATAAATGCGTCTGTCTTCAATACTCGGAAGGCATTGGCGGCGGTTGGAACGGTGGCAAACTATTTTCGTGCGGCAGCAGAACGCGCACGCTGCCGAGACGAGATGGTGCGTTATATTTTTACATCGCGTTATGACGTCCGAATTGCCGAATCCAACTGAACATTTCACTGGCCATCCGAGAAAATCACATGCACAATGACGCGCAATAGTTGAGTACATTCTTTGAGATTTCAAACAAGCATTCTCTAAAAAGTTCATCGGCCAGATTTAAATTGAATTGTTGAGTTTTAATTAATTTAGTTTAACTAGATGTTTGTCTAATTTGTGTGCCGATAAACGCGACGCACGAAAGTTCATCCGCATTTCATTGGCAGCCGCTATTGCGGCACACGATGTGGCATTTGCCGCCTCCCGGCCTGCCGTGGAAAAATTAAACAGCTCGCGGTTGACATTCGTCACTGTACCAGTCACGCTGGCTGGTAGCAAAGCAGAAACGAAGTAATTTAGAATTAAAATATCATATTTTTCATTGAATTAGACTCAGATAAAGTCCTCAAAACTCTAGTTTTCCTTCTATTATTTCCATTCCTCGTTTCCCACGGGTTCAGTAGTCAAACACGAATATAAACGTTTATTACGAAAATAACTTGACACTCAATTGAATTAACTTCGGTTTTGTATGATTTTCGAATATCCAGGAAAGAAAATCACAAGTTGTGGTGCTTTCTACCGAACTGCCTAGTGCCTAGACGATGAAATAGAATTATACTTTGAACTGTAAGTTAAGGCTCTATTTAGTTTTCTAAGCATCGTTTCGACGTTTACAGCTAGCTTGGATTTTCGCGCAAGCGTCGAGCAGCTGACTCGGCAGGAAAACATGTGACCGGCTGAATTCCACTTCTATCCACAGAAATGAACCGAATTGACTTATTGAAAATGTCTTAAAACACCTGACCAGCTGAAAATGGTTCAGTTATTTTAGTCATAAGGCCCATCTGGCGCCTTGTTGAAGTTTTCCGATGGTAAACTTTGGGACAAACCACATGCTTTCCATTCCAAGGCGGGGTTCGATTTGTTGTCGCACGCGTGGGCGACATCCGCAACAACCACCCCGTGAGCCACGCATGCGCCCTTGTCACCGCACCGCAACAATAAATCCCCCCAATCCCGCAGCTGCACTCACCGTTGATGAGCGGGAAGTTGTGTCCCGGGTGGCCGAGGAAGGACTTGAGTCCGCTCTCGAGCAGGATGGGTGAGCCACGGTCCTTGTAGCTCATCTCACTGTCACTATCACTGAAATACTCGGAGCGCGGAATCTTGGCGGCCGTGGTGGCGGCGTAGGGCGCAGCGCCGCCGCGCGCCCTTGCACACCGACGAGATGAAGGCTCGAAGAAGAAGAAGAAGAAAACGTGAGGCAGGCGGAGGGCGCGCGCCGCCGGCGATAGGCAGTGGTGGTGGGCCCGCAGGGGCGCCGCATTCAACGCGTATCCACGATGGGCAGGCACTGCGGCGGCACTCGCGTTCTGGTGTCGTCGCGCTGAGCGTGCGGCCGCTTCTGAGCAGCAGGACCCACGCCGCGGCTGCCTCGGCACTCGATGCGCGCAATCAATTCGGCGACGGCGGACGAAAATAGGCGCGCGGCATCGGTGCGCCACTGCCGCTACTGTCTCGGAGACAGCACGTGTGCGGCGATGGCTGGTGGCGGCGGCGGCGTCGATGATAGCGGGCACATCGTGAGACTTGAAGACACTGGCGGCACCGCGCTACGCTTTGATTATCCAATTAACGCTGGTTTAGGTACGAGTAGCACTTGTTCTGCAGGAGTTGTTACGACATAACCAATTTATCCGCACCGTGCATGCGATGCGTGCGGTCGTTGAGGGAGCGGCAGACACGGTGGCAGCGGCGGCGGCAGCGGTGGCGGCAGCAGCTTCCGCGTGCTATCGGCTACAATCGACTCGGAAAGCAATCTGCGTGCGCTGTCTGCGCACTGCGCTGTCAATTTCCATTCAAAATGCGATCCCATTTTATTGTTTTTCAACTTGAACAGTTCTTATAATAAGGAAGCACAACATTTCAGTTATTGTTCATCATTATTTGGTGCGCTCGCAGCAATAAATTGTCCTTGACGCAGTGCTACTGCGAATGCTCGCCAGTAGCACTGCTGCTAATAAATCCGGCCGCAAGCGTCCATGCGTTCTATATTCAATACTTACTATTCATCTATCTCGTCTATTCAATGTGGTTATTCAATTTTGTGCGAGCGTAAGCAAGCAAGCGTTTGTCGTAGGCAACTTGAAGTACACATCTACATCTAATCGCGGTCAAATTCTTACTTATTGTTGCTAAAGAGTACTTTTACGCAGCATTCTTTAAGGTCAAGACTCGAAGAATCGCGGAAGTTGCAGAGAATCACGTGCTCCTCTCAAATTTCCACGACTTTTCGAACACTCTAGGCGGATAACTGACTTCACAGTCTGCTAATGTTAAGAGTGCTCTTTTGCTTCACTCATCTCTATAGATCTGACATTTAAAGCTGGATTATAGTTTTATTAATTTCTTCAAAGCTTGCTCTCAAATAACTACATTTAAATTACATAACTACGTTTCTATCTTAATTTGACAATAATTTGTATGATTTTTTGCTTAATAATAATAATTCGATTATTACTTCGTAAATTAGTATTACAATATCTAGAAATACACTCTTGTTTAGTCAAATTATGTTTCATGTTAAAAATTAATTAAAAGCATTTTCTATGTTAAAAGAAACTTTTCTATCCTTATAGCCAATTACTAAACAATATCACAATATTTATTTGTTTCAATTGAAAATGTTTATAGTTTTAAAGCGAAGCACTGTACAATGTTTGAAATATTTATATGGCATTTAAAAAATAAGCCAGTTTGCAATATTTTAAACCCATAAAACAGGTGCTTTCTCAGTCAAAACCAAACAACTTTCATGACTTCCACTTTCCACCGGTGTCGTACTCCACCTTTTGTGCAATGCACTTGAACTGCGCCATAGTTCAATATCGTTTACGCCGTTTATCTCATTTAGGTCAGTTGCCAATTGTCTGAATTCAGAGACATCGTCAACTTGCTTATCCAGTGCAAAGTTCCGAAAGTCTTCATAACAATTCAACTCAAGTTTACTGCTGTTTCTTAACGTAGAGTTAGAGGGAATTAAATTTTGCATACTTTGAGAGGATTGCAGATCAACGTGAGGGATGCCAACTTCCTGGAAAGAATTCATCGAACTAAACCCACTCTCATCTTCAGCAGAACCAACAGAAGAGACTGGCGGTGAGTTAGATTTCTCATAATTCGAAAATTTATCAAATTTGCAGGTTTTAGGCATATGCTTATCTCTTTTATCCTCAATCAAAGTGCTTGAGAAGATGTCACCTGGAGCAATCACACTCGATCTTTCAGATAGTTTCTCTTCATTTCTCTCGCCCTTTTTACTCACTTCTCTTAGGAATGAGTTCCTTCTTACTGTATCATTCAGCTGTAGTGAATATTTCCTACTAAATTTTCCTGCCTTCTGCTCATTTTCCAACTCTCTAAGCGTGTTCTCTTGCAGTTTATCTACGAACTTTTCGAATTTTTCAAACTTTGCATACTTCTCAGAGCTTGACGTCGTAGAAGATGTTTTGTCAGGTGTTAACAACTTGGGACAAAGGGAGAAAGATGTTGCACGTTGTGGTAACTTATTTGCTTCAGTAGAAGGGAATTCTTTAGCTAATGAAGATAGAAAGCTGATGTCTTCTTCGATGGAATTCGAGGCGGAGACGTGAGCAAGGTCAGGCTCATGAGTATTCAATAAGGATTGAGCTGTCCTGAGCAGTCTGTAGGCTTCCTGGGATAGTTTCTCCGGGGGAATTTCATCGAGAAGAGGTTCGAACTTTTTCTTCCAATGCCTGAATTAAATATAAAAAAAGTTAAACATCATTTAGATTGTACCTTCTCAGGCGGTTACCATTGCAAATCCGTCGTATTCAAGAGAGTGTCAGCTGAAGTGTTGATAAAATACTCGCTTTGAGGTCGACTCAGTCTTGAATTATTTGGAGTTGCCTTAATTCTGCTCCCGAGGAGTTCTAAGCTGCGATGAGCACGTTCTAGGAAAGTTACTACTTGTCGCATGACGGCTCTGTACATTTCCCGAGAAGATTCCGCCTAGAAATTTACAATTCAATTGCAAACATTACAGAAATTGCGACAGAAAGAAGGTGGTACCTCTTTAAGTTGCCATTGTAAGGTGTTAACTTGACTCTGGAGATATAAGTTTTCAACGGGAGAATCTCCAACTCGAATGTTGGAACAAAGTGACGTCCGTCGGCTGCTGCTGCTGGATGCAGTGCTCCCAGAACTTCCTTGACTGCCATTACAGGCACTGGAGGTATTCCAAGTTTGACTTCGTAAGTCCTAAAAGACAAAGAAATCAGTTAGACTCACCGGGGACTTCAATGATGCATTGCATTTTAGATCGTTAAAATCACCACAATGCAAATAACAATTACAGTAATCTAATGTTTATATTTCAACGTAAACTTTAAATGCATAATTTACCTTATTGTGAGCTACGTTATGAGATAAAGACTGCAAGATCATGAAGTGTAATAACATAAAATACGTGAATGCTACATTCAAGAAAAGGTATCTATTACACAGCATTCACTTTAATTTTCTTCAATTGCCTTCATTACATTTATGTTTCTGCAACAAATTTAGTTTAACTAAGATAACTCCGAGAGTGCTCTGCCTTGCAACGGCCTCCAATCATTTTCTTTCTTATGTTTAATGAGCACTATTTCTTATTGCTTTAGTCTCTACTAATGAATGAAATCAAACCTAAATACAACATCATAAAAAAAAAAAACAAGTTATTTTAATTTGTAATTTAAATGTGGTTTGCAGCGACAATCAAGTCACTTCCTTCTTCTTAAGAGATCAAGATAGAATAAAATTTCTCACATTTCTTCCTCATATGTGGGAAATTCCTGTGTTTGCACAAAGTTAAGACTGCGGTGGTGATTAATTGTTAAAAACAGTGTGCAAAAAGCGGAAAATGTATAATTCTCCATTATAAGTTTAATTTGCATTCTAAAGAAAACTGTTCCTTGACATAGTGAAATCATTTTTCTCTGCTGTATGTTGCAAGCAGTTGACATGAAACCAATTGCTTCCTAACTATATCTTTCTCACATCAAAGCATGTCTCACTCATTTTTCTTTCCTTCCTTTCTTGTATTTTCTTGCTTATTTAAACTACGAATAAAAGCAGACCATGCATCCGTTGGTCGCTTTACATAACCTATGAGTGTAATCAGCATATTTGTTTATTAAAGCAAATTATGTTGTTTCACGTCGACGCCTTTGGTTTTTGCTCGCGGTGGTAAATAATGTTTTTCTCTGGAATGATTCCAGTTGGCTTGCGAATGGCGCAGCGGATGATGGCGATGATACTCGCGGCGGCGAGTAAATTTAAACTCTCGCTGTCCCACGTCGTTGCCGCTTAAATTCGGCGTGCTTCCACTTGGGCAATGCCAGTGACTGGCTTATAGCAATCTGAAGGAAACAGCGACAGGAGGAACTTGAGCAATGGCAAGATGCGTTTCGAATTTTCATCGTTTGCGCGTTTCCATCCAGATGAGAGAACATCTGGAATTAATTTATGGCAGATTATGACTTAACTTGATGAAATATCTTCAAGTTATGTTGTAATCTCTGGTCTCTTGCAGTGACTTGAATGTCGGCCGCTTTTCTTCGCCATAAATGGGCAAATAATAAATACGCATTCGGCCTTGTCGCTCGTTCTTTGCAGTAAAACAAGTACGAAAACACCACCATATTAAGTATTATTTTTAGATGGACTCATTGTCTCTCGTGCCTTGTGTCTGCTAATAGGTTAATCGATACTTGCACGCGCATAAACTAAGCTTATCATCGGTAGCGTGCTTTTTAATTATCCCTCGCACGTTCGTTCATCATGCACAAGAATGTAATGCATGCGCAACATTCTTGAAAATATCAACAGTCGCAACGTAGTCAAAAACGATAGTGATCTCTCGATGCTCGTATGGTGCTTGCAATTTTGTAGCGAGCTGAAGAAAAAACAGGATGTCGAGAATTCCCAAGCTAAGAGCTTGTGCGGTACCAAACCTATTTATATCTTCAATCTACAATTGGCTAGCATGTCGAGAGCGTTGAAATATGTGATATGAAAAATGAATATCCAATATGATATATTGTAAAATTAATAGGAATGTTAGAGGGCAAGACCACTCGTAAAGTTACTACATTTGCAGGCACGCCAGTTTTCGATTATCTTAAGATTGCTCAGAAGTATGGAGATTGGTATTGAATCGTGAGGTAAAGATCTACTTCGCGGTTTTGCAACACAACAGTATACGATAAACAATGAAAATTTATTTTCGATGAGATGTGTTGATAGAACCAAGCAGAGACCATAGAATATCTGTTGCGCAACTTTGGTCTTTTGTTCATCAACTGCTGAACTGAACTGCTTAAAAACTACCGTGTCCTCCTAACATTCGTTTGCTTCTTATTGCTATTGTTGGAGAATATTTAATTCAATTACTTTTTGTTCATTGCGTGCATAACTCTTAACTGTTTCATTAAGATATAATAGCCAGAACAATTTTAATGTTCTATTATTCCATTGTTGGAAATTATTTCATGTTGTATAATAATATTGCACAAAATTAATTTAAGAGTTTGGAATTTATCCGTTAGTATGTCAACGTTTCTGTCTTTTTTTCTTTTAGAGGTTACACATTATTAGCTGGATTTCTTTACTCCCTAGTGAAGCAATATAATAACTACACTATCAACTAAACTACTATGCTAGCAAAACTAGCATACTTTCTTGTATGCTTTATATTTATTTCATTGAATGCACGAAACTTTTAAAATAATTTTGATAGATTGGCTTTTTTCTTCTAATTCGCATTAAATCATTAGTATGATGGGACATTTCTTTATCCAGAATTGATACCTCAACACTTTCTGATAATATTAAATTGACTCAGGGCTGCGGTTTAAGAGGTTTAAGAGGTAATTAAACATTATTTTACCTTTCATTTGGTCTTTCTTCCAAGATTTCTGTTGGGAATAGTTCAATAACTGTTTTGGGTCCGTGTTCTTACTGGCAAAGAGCACAACGTCATAGATAGAAAAATTTCATTGATTGTCATTAGTTGAATCAATCGTTCTTTGAATACCAGAAAGAAGTTCTTTGCCGGGTAAGCAAAGACCCGGGTAAGGTATCCTTGATATTCATTCAGATTTGTATACTTTCCTGCTAATCCATTAATATAATAAGCAACAAATAAATAAAAGAGTTGTTCTCACTTTAGAAAATGTTAGTAGCAGTGGAACTGGGTGTTGTGTCCGCTAAGCTTACAATTTACAACTTGCTGAAGATAACTGAAGACTTGCAATGACTATGCAAGAAGTGATTACGGTAAATGTGAAAGGTTTTCGTCTCGTATATGCTGAGAGTACTGTGCAGTATCTTAGTATCACTATCAATGGACCAGAATTAGATGGCACTCATCGTGCAACAAGTGGCAATAATCATAAGTGTAATCGACGCATCCGTTTCTCATTTCTCAAACCTTTATCACTAAACGTTTCAAGAAGCAGCATACGTAAAACAAATATACATAGATTAGCAATGTATCAGACTTAGTTTGCAATTATTTAAGTTGACTCACAAACTGGATTTAATTGAATTACAAAGCAGGAAGTCAAAATGTGAGTTTATTAATTACAGGCCATTTGTGTCATTTATTCTGACATTTTTTTGCTTCCTCCGCAAATTGTCTAATTTAGCAAGACAACATGATGGAAAAGTAGATTAATTTAAATTTTTATTGAATGGACATTTCTATTTTAAATTATCTGAATCAAAGTGTAGGTTCAAGATATATTCCTATTCTAAATTTTATTTTGCATTGATGTTGACACATTAAACAAATTCCAACATAGAGTCAAAGACTGAAAGATTACATTTCTAACGTCCGCACATTTTCACATTTTCGACGTCGTTGCCATGCAACTTATAAATAACTAACTAATCCAGACATCTGCAGAGTGAAAGTGAAGACGTGAAAATTCTAGTTTTTATTTCCACTTGAGGACTTTAAATTTTTGCAAAAATTATCATACTATTTTTATTGCAATTTTCAATTACGTCAGCCTGAATTTTTATTGGTGTTTGATGTAAAATTTAATTCAATTTTCCAGACTCTCTACTTAAAACAAAGAGAATTTATGTTTAAGCAATTAATATCCACGACGTAACATGAGTCGTCTCCACATTTTTTCTCTTCTTATAACTTACCAGGAAGTATTTTTGAGTTAATTTATATATAAAAAAAAAACATTTAATAATTGCTATAATGATGGTGAATTCTTGTTGGTTTGCTTATTATTGTCGTTAGTATTTGTGCTCTTGTCACACATAAAATAATAAATTCTAGTTAGTGACTTAAGTATTAAAAAAAAAAAAAAAAAAAAAAAAAAACTGCTGCTAGTTGCGTTGTCATGTCAAGAATTAATTTACTATGGTCTAGCGGCTAAAGCTAAGAAGTGGAAAAAGTTATAGAAGCAGAGTAAATTACACAAAATTCTATGAAGAAGCTGACAGAGGGAAACTAATTCTAGCTTAATTTAACAAGTAGTAAAGTTGAATATGTGTCTAAATGGGTATTGAAAAGACAAAACAATTGCATTTCTACCAAAAGAGTACTGAAATATTTTAAATTGAATTGAGTACTTTCAATCTTTCAACATTTAATTCTATAATTGCAACATTGGAACTAAAAGTACAACAAAGTTAACAATACCAACAACAGAAAAGGAAAACATCTAAATTACTTAGAACATTATGCATAAATACCATAAAGTTTACATAACTTTCTTATAATGACTTAATTGATGCGCATTGACTCAGAAATGCAACAAGTGTAATTTTCAGTTCTATCGGTCTGTCTGTTTGAGTTTATTTTAAGCATCCTGCCTTTGCACAACATCCTGTTGAAATTATCTTTTCATCTTCATCATCTTTGTTGGTATAACAATTATAACAAGGTTTGTTCTTTGTTGTCTGTACTCACATCCGATACATGCGACAAGATAATCTACATACCAACCGGACATGAAACAACATCATCATCTTGAAAAAATAAGAAAACTGGCAAACGTAATG
This sequence comes from Diploeciton nevermanni, assembly GCA_027575565.1. Lineage (NCBI taxonomy): Eukaryota > Metazoa > Arthropoda > Insecta > Coleoptera > Staphylinidae > Diploeciton > Diploeciton nevermanni. The sequence goes on from JAODIE010000005.1 coordinate 1,780,031, forward strand.
AATAGCATCAAATCCCGCTGCACACGTGGAATGCACATTTTTCCAAACTGTCACATTTATTACACTTGTTACATCATTTCTAGCACATTCACTTCACTACTGCATGCCGTAATGCAAGTGCAAGAGGTGCACACAGTACAGCCGGATCAAAAGCTGCCTGAGTTGATTCGATTATCGCTAGTCATTTATTACATCATATATCAATTTGTTATTATCGCTTATTATCGATGCTTTCAAAATTAACAGGACGTCTAGTAATGATCCTCGCATGTGCATGAGCAAAGAAAGAGGAAATAATTAATCGTTCAGTGCGACCAGCCAGGTACAAAATTATCTGCTCTAACGCGACTGAAACGCTCTTATTTCTGCTGATTTACTTGTCGTAGGCGCATTATGCCATCTTTACGATGCAGATGCTCTTTAATTGCGTCTTGGACGCACAACTACACTTCAGAAGTGATTTGTAATTGATCAACAGCAAGAAAACTGGGAAATTAAAGAAGAAGAAAAACAAATTCAAGGAAATTGTTTATTGTAGGTTTAACAAATAAGCAGTAATTTATTAGACCACCCACATCTTGTTTCAAAGGGAAATTGTCAGTCAAATTCAATAATATTTATTGCTGTCCAAGTTTAAACATACCGCGCTGTGAATATTAGTCTACGCGTCTATCAACGTATTGCAATAAATTGCAGCGCATTGTGCGCTGGTGCTGTTGGGTGTTGTTATGAATTTATGCGCTGCGGGCATAATGAGAATAATAACGAATAATAACGCTTCAGATGTTGGCTGAACAAGTCGAAGCATCTCGATGAAGGCGCGGAATTCCAATGCGTGCTGACCTTTCCCAAAGCGGTGAGGCGTTTTTACCAGAAGAATCATTCACAAACGCACCGCGTGCTTTCAGAGAACCAAAGACGGCTTGGATTAACTCAATTCAGATGCATATTTCGTACCTTTGTAGTGATGATATATGAGTGGACGCTGTTTAGTATTATATGCGGATAATTATATTGCTCGATATTGCGCGATCGCGTGATTGCAAACGGCGTCGTTTTCAATAAAGCCGATTTATGAGCGACCTCTTTGCGCTGCAGTGCGCGCAACGAGCGCAAACTGCGGTAAATACCGCAGATCCTAAAGAGATTTAATTATAGCGACCAGCTTCGAACGCACAAGAAGCAGCAAAGCAAACAAAAATTCATACTTGTCGTTGCACCTGCATCCAGATATCATTTTTCGAACAATTTCGAACAGCAGGAGCAGCAGTAGGCTGGGAAAAGTTCGGTACAGCGTCGTGGCACATTCTTTCAGAATGCAGACATCTTCTGCACTCGCCGTGCTTTATAAATATCCACATGCAAGTCGCACGCATCAAAAATAACTTAGTAAATATGCGTGTTATGTCCAGTGCGCCCAGATGTAGTGTTCAAAAAGTAAAGAAGTAATTAGAATGAGTGATTTTTCTCACTTTCTCATGGCATGTTCTCAAGGAAGTACTTCCAAAGCGGCTGCAGTTCAATGAACAAGAGTATATTGCAGCAGTTCACTTGCGCTACACGGGCGTAAAATCGACGAGACGAAACAATAAATAATTTTCCTGCTTCCGAAAACCAAGTCACATTTCTAAACATTGCATAGAGTATTTATTGATTTAATGTAAATCTATTTGTGAAAAAAATAGAAACTTCACTTGTTGGCGGTCTCAACACAATGAAGATGAAAACAACAATTTTCTTTTCTCTTCACTTTAGAACAATAGCACTTCACCGGAATCTTTCTTAATTAATTGATTTTATCGACTGCTTAGTCTGCACTACGTTTCAATATGTTGGAGGTAGCAAGTCCAACAAAATATTACATTATATTATTATGTGTATGCACAATCTATATTATGATTACAATATATCATTATTGCTTTCGACTGCGCAATCCAAGCAATTTGACTTGCTGCCTACTTCTTCGCTTCTCTTTGTTTTGTACCATTTCCACTACTATCTCATGTTCCTACACACTACATCAGTAGTCATTACAAATGTGTGTGCTAGTTTTACTCACATTTTTACATTTCGCAAATTGCGCACACGCCAATTATTATGTCGTTGAAACTACAACGACGCCAATTGCAATTTCAACAAGCAGCAATTTCTTGGGTTTTTGTTTGAATTTCTTGCAATTGTGAATCAAAGTGTCATCTTTCGTTTTTGACGGAATAATTAGTGAAAAATTAAGTAATTCTTCAAATTAGAGTAGTTTATCTCAGAAATAATTTCAATTTTTAGCCGTAATTTTAGTAGTAGTTGACTACTTAGTGTACTTGGTGTAGCGTAAGAACAAATCAATGCACTTTTATTGCGTATATTTGACTTAACAATGCATGAAGCATTTTAACTACTTCAAATCAAAGCAAAACCGTAGCAGATTTAGAATTACCCAATATGTCATTAAACTTAAAGCTTACATAAATCTATTGGCATTTATCAACTCCACTCGATTTCTAAACGAATTCGACTATTTGTTGTCTATTTATTCATTAACTTGACATTAACCTACCTATTTTGTTTCGGTTGCAACATTCTTTATGTTATTTAAGTTAGTTGCTGCAGCTTTAGCTAAAATGCAAATGAAGGTGTAATCAATCATTTCATAATGAAATTAATTCACATGATATATGATTATCTTTAAAGACCACCAAATTTTGCAACGAGTGCCAGTTGAAAGGTACCAACTTTTGCATGATTAGCACTCTCTGTTAGCGATCAAGTACGGTAATTTGCTCTAAAACTTCATAATACCATAACCACACCACTACAATTACCAACATGATCTATATTTCATGCCCTGCTGCTTCTCGGCACCGATGTTGTTGTGTTGTCTTATTTGCAATATTACTATCTACCTTATAACCCAGCATATTCAACATTTATTCTAATAACCACATTTATTAAGTTTATAATTTATATCCTTTTAATCACTAGCAATTTTTACGCTTCAGTTGAGTATTTTTTACAGACATATTGTTGCTCTCTCAAAGGCATAGAACAATGAGCAAGCAAGTTGAATTACACCAATTCAAGTTCAATTCTAAATTAGCGAACAGTAAATGATTGTGTTGATTACACCTGTACTGCAAAGTTTTAAACGCTTTAAATTCTTACTTACTTGTTACTATTCTTACTGGCTCTTGTATATTCATTGAAATCAACGTGATCAGTCGAGGTTGACGGTGACACGACATTGTCCTGTTGTATTTTACGTCTTCTACTTCTTGCATTTGAGTTAATATAGGCTTATTTGACATGAAACATGTTTTTAACTTGTTGAGGCAACTTTTGATAAGTCAACTCTTGCATTGTTAGAGAATAACAAGAAAAGGGTACTCAAGTACAGTAGGGAACGGGAAGGAAGCTATTAGGAGTTGAATGTGAGCGGAAAATGAAATAAAAGCAAGAAATTTTAGATTGGTTGAAGCAAAGTGAGGTAAGTGAGGTCTTTGTCCTTCTGACAATTAAACTCGAATCAACAAAGAAAAAACGAAAATACAAGAATGAAGAAAGAAAAAGTGGGTTAAGAACTGAAAAGTTATATCATTATAACTCAGCAAGTAACACTTTTCAACTGTATTTTTCGTTCCTGGTTTTTAACTTTACGCCACTTCATTTGCCTGCTATCAGCACCTGCTACTGATAATTCCGAATCACTTGAACTGCCACAGTGGATGTCACTTTATTTAGTTGGTTGCATGCGGGTTGTACCCGTTGTGGAACTGTGTTCAGAGTTGCATGCGGCCGCCTCATGCGATCGTTCCACATTGTCCATGTGTTCACGGTGTGTTGAGTTTTGGCTCGGAACGCGATTCACGTGTTATATCACCGGAAGTCATCCTTTCGACGGCGCGACGCACTCGGCGTGATTCCGGTCTGGGGTGACCGCCACAAGCACCGCTTTTCTACAGATTGGATGGTTAGTTGCAAATAGTGATTGAAATATGATTTCTTCATTGTTTTTGTGCATAATATCTTTTTAAACTGAACTAAAACACAGCCTAATAAATTATTACATTTCAATCAACTATCATTCAATGTTGTTCACAATCAGTTGTCAGCATCAATTTGCGATTGATCATGCTTGATGATAGAATCCTTCTTCCAAGGATATTTACACTGCGTTGCACCGAGATCATACTAGTGATGATACTAGATATCCAGCAATAGAAAATGACATTATTTGATATAATTGATAATAAACCTCAACTGACCAACTGCAGTTGACGTTGGTTTTCTTTTCTTTTCTCTTGCCAAATTGTTCCAACCTGTCACAATTGCTTTAATGGCACTCTGATGGTGTGCCAGCTTGATGGACAAGAGATATGAAAGTCATAAGTTTCGAAAAGTGCAAGTAAAGAACGATAGAAAAAAATGTATTAAAAATTAAGAAAATTAGAAAAAAGACATTTATAGAAAAAGTATTTTCTTTTCCTAAGTTTTACAACATAATGGGTGTTGTGTTCTTCCTATTTTTGTTTCTCAAAACGTTTATGGTCATTTATAACGGGTGTTAAGCTTGTCGAACTTGTTTATACAAAGCCAGCTTTCAGCTTAGGTAATCAATGTAATCTCGGTAATCAATATATCAGCGTAATTACATTTCACATCACACTCAAATAACATCAACCTGATTATTATCTGATGAAGACGATTGCCAACTGTCACGTTTACATTCATAACGTTTTGCATTAATGATTATTGCAATAATCTTTGAACTTGCAAATAATATTTTACGTTCGGTAGTTGTTAGAAGTAGTCTCTAGATTGCTCTCTGACTCTTTACGGCTCAATTTATTTAGTTCTAATTAATAAACTTGACTTGAATTGTATGAATTACATCATTTAGATTCTGACAAATCAAATAACATCTGATGTTTAAAGTTTAAAGTGAGTGCTGTTTTTAAGAGTAAAAACATAGTTTCGATACAAATGGATTTAATAATACGTTATTCACTAATATCGTTTATAACTTTTTATATTATTGGAATTTCTTTTAAAAATAATTTCTTATTTCACATATTATTGGCGCATTTTATTTGCCTCTCTTGTTTTCCAAAAATACAAAAGTTTGAATATTTTTAGTACATGTGCCATCATGCCATACAAGGCACAAGAAATACACAGTTTGCGCTTTAAAAATACATTCCACGAGTTGTTCTCCAGACTCCATACGAGTAATCGCCTTTAATTCTTTCAATTCCTGAACTCTTGCCTAAGTCAACCAAACAGAGTTAACTCGAGTTTACTTATGTCCACTTTATTTTTAACGCCGGCCAGCTACATTCCTTCAGAAACAAAACGGCCGCATTGTCTACTGAATCAACTCTTATTCAACTCATTCAGCTTACCTTTCTGAGTCGAACTACTTGAGGTGTCTCCTGATGATGCATTTGTTGCGGATGTTGAAGATTGATGGAAATCGGAAATTGCTTCACACCGTTGACTTGAAACGGTGCGGGCTGATGAGATTCCTGCTTGTTATTGCACTTTGTGTCATCACGATTATCCCGAGATTCCCGATATGCAAAATTCACAGCCATTGAACGCGCAAAGTAACTCTTGTAGTTGCCCTCAGAGTCGACATCTTCAACATCCTGAAGGTTCATCTCGAAACGGACTTTGTCACTTAACATTATCCCAAGTTAATTAAACAAATCGATCGATCGAAGTCAATGCACTTTTTACATTTGTAGTTTACAGGTAGAGAACATATTGTAATCCTTTCCGAGTCAACGCCAGAAACACAAATTATTATTTTCTTATGCAAGTGCGCAGGTAAATTAACCGTACGCGATGTCGGCAGGTAGAACATTGAATTGCGGTGAACGTAGTCGCTGAAGTTGGACTTGTTCTTCTCTGAGGAGTGTTTTCAAAGTTGGTTGTGAACGCGCCAATGCTCAGTCCGTGGCGCATGCGCAGACATTCATTACATTCCGCTATGAATTTCAATTAAGCACAGTACAAAAGCTAAACAATTGTTTACATGGTGCAGAGTTTCATAATAATTGCCTACATTTTGAGCAAATGATAATGACAAATACAAAAATATTATATTAATTAATCAGTGATTACACATCGCACTCGAAACTCTCTTACTTCAATCTGATTTAAATCAAAATCAAAATTAACTTCCCAATAAATTATGTCCAAATAAATTGATTTACCAATTTAATAACTAATTTGTTGAGATGTTTTGATAAAAATAATGTTTATTGCAGTTTTATTTATATTATAAATAAATATATTTCAATATTATTAACTTTTGCTGATCTATTGGCTTGAAAGAAGAACTTTAAAGTTGACTAGCTGCTACTAAGAATTGTACAGAAAGGTTTTGCAGTTGAATGATGTAGTCATTCTAGAAGAGAGTAGATGTCGCATCATGTTTCATCAGTCAAGCATATTTAAGCACAGGTTATTTGTAAGAATATTCAAATTACAAGATGTAATCACATGAATAATTTGTTTGCTTATCCATTGTTTTTTCTTGCATTCTTTTGTTTGTTTTTTTTTTATTGTTTTTTTATTCCATAAAATAAATATACTTTTTCCAAGCGAGTGAATTTTCATCAATCTGCAGGACGCCCTCCGTTTGTTTTATTTCTGTCCGTGTTTGTTTTGGTTTGTTCGCATTTGTTTGCCGAATTGAATTCGTTTTCGCGATTATAATAATTCAAACTCGCGCCGAGTGGCTTTATTTAAATGCACTCGCGCATATCGAAGGCAATCAATCCGAAAGGCGAGCAAATCAAATTCATTCGAATCGTTTGAATCGCACAACAGCCACAACAGCCACAACAATGGGCTTCACGCCAGCTCAAACTGTACTCAAACTGAGCACTCGGTAACGCGAACCCCTCAATCGCCTTTCAACTTTCAACCCTTTCGAAATGCCCGCTGCATTCGATAGCTTCATCATTGGCGAACAATGAGTAAATAAATTTGATAAACAAACAAGCAAATAAAGAATGCATTCAGGGAATTGAACGGTTGTCAAGGTTCAAGAAGTTGAAACGATTGAAAAGCGCAATAGATAAAGAAGCAATTCATGTGTGACTAAGTAACTGCGTGACTATTTGATTCTCGTTAAATGTTCATGTTCATTGCAGTCTTATACTATATTGGAATACAAGAAGAAGTGTGGTGCACATGGTTGCAGAGGCATGTGTACAATTCAGTCTGAATTTCAGTTGGCTTTTAATTTCGCATTGTAGTGTTTAACAATGTTTTAGAAAACATCACGCGCTAGCAGGAAATGACCGAAGGCAATGTGAAACACCCGAAACACACTTTTAAGGACTCAAAACAAACATAAGTCGGATGGAGTTGGGCCACTAGCACGACATACAAATCTAAATCACCACATAAATTTAAAATTTATACATTTAATGCACATTTTAAATCATTTCAATTGCGTCAGTGTAATTTTTGAACATTCACATTGTTTGCATATTTCGATTCTTTTCAAGCCGCTTTTCAATGAAACCAAACTGTAGTAACGCGCGATTTGGAACAAAGTTTCAAATGTTTTCCCAGCCGACGACCGCGTCGTTTGCGCATTTATTCGTATTTATAAATAGTTGACTCCTGAATACAGTTTTGCGCACGTTTGCAAATGTTGAGCGGTTTTACTGCGCTTTAACTGAGCTCTAAATGCGTCGCATTCTTTTCTTTGAAATTCCCACCAACTGCTAAACTTTGTAAAGCTCCAAACATTCAAATTTTCGCCATAAACACTTTGTTTTCATCTCTGCATTTCGTTCGTTTCTTGCCTTTCTCCTCTTGGACGAAGAGCTTGAGCTATCTTCGTGAATTGTTAAAAATAGATTAGAGTATGATGGATGCATGTGTTATTTTTGTGCGCTTATTTGTAGCACAGCAAAAACAATAAAAATATGCAATGACGAAATGCATCGCGCAGAGGTGATGTATGTTGGCGTCGAGTGAGCGCAAGTGAACGCCGGCGATAATGATGTTGTGAGTTCCCCTCGATTACAACTCATTTCCTCTCTTGTTTCTGTCGCGTTTTTTGTTGACGTTGTAAACATGATGCACAACTGTTTAGAAGACGCACTGATGGAAAATCTAAACAAAGATAAACATCAACGGAGCTGAAGATTTAATCAAAGAACGTCATAACTTTGTTCTTCTCTATCTACTTTATGAATACTATACGCCAAAATTACTTAATTAAACTGATTAAACGTTCATTTTCAAGACGATACAAAAGAAATTTATTAACACCTTCAAATATTAAAACAAACATTTTCTCAACATATTTTCAGTTTGTATCAAGTAAATTTTTATAAAATTATATAATTTTTTTAAATAAATTCTAGTTTGAATTAAATCAAATATGCAATAAGAGAGCATTTAACGCACTGTCGCCCTCTGTTGCAGTGTGATATCAAATTTACACTGGCGATTCTGTCATTTGTTTTAAGAAGTGATGTGCAGTGCGTGCGTGTAACGACGGTGAGTCGCCAATATAATTCAAGAATTCTCTCGCTCAAACCTCTGAGTAGGTACAAATACAATTGTAACGTGTAGATCTAAGCACTGTGCACCTATCGCATGCATGCAATAAGGTGGATGGTGGTGAATGTCAGCGCATGGTCATGTCTAACGTTTCGCACGGTAACGCAACAATCACAATGTATTCGATCAATCGCGATGTATATCGTTAGGTTCGTAAATAACTGAAAAACAACCGGGTTGTTTGCGATGAGTATTCCACAATATTTGAGATAATTTACATGTCCTACATAATTTTGCATAATTCTTGGAGGCGCCAGCAGCTGCATACTTTTCGCCTTTGCGGCACTAAAGTGGAATTGTGGTGGAATTTGTAAGTTTGTCTAATGTCCGCGAAACGATGAAGCTGCGCACAAAATTTAAGCAAATTTACTCTTTCTGTACCAAGTAAGTTCAAAAGCATAATTAAGTAGCTGGTAATTGTTTTTCTCGCCTGTTTAGACCATAGATGACTGTCGGCAACAGTTTTTTGTGCTTTAATCTTGGCGGACAGATTAACACTTCCGCGTGCATGCCTAACCTGCATGTTACGATCCGGTGCGTTGCATATATATGTATGGTTAACTACGTCCTAAAAATATAATTTTTGTCGCTAGGCTATGGATTTGGTCCTAATGGTTAAGTTTCTGCGCCTCTGCAAAATCGTTACAATCAGAAACACCAGCCCCACCATCGCCATGCCGCCGTCATTTGCATCAACTATTTGGTAAGTAACTGGACAGCGCAGTTTCGGCTATTGCAGATATGTTGGTAAGTGCTTTACATTGTGACCCCCTACTCATTTTCTTATGTGCTTATTTTGCTCGTATTAAACAAACTTTAGGTAATGGTTCTCGTCAATGCATAAATGACGAGAACCTGGACGTCGCTAGGTATCATATATATATCATATCATATATACACGTGTATAATGTATAGGTGCCTTGTTTGCTTTTCACCACAATGAAAATGCAAGGAAAGCCGATTCATATGGCGCATGTCTGATGATGATAAACATGTTTGTTGTGCTGCTGCTAATACGGCACATTAGCAACCTTAACAACCTTTGGAGTCTTCGCAGCTGCCGTCACCAGCACCACATCGGCTATGACAAGAGACCAAGAGACAAGCTGTGGAAATTGCAGAGAAGAGAAGTGGATCTACAGTAAATCATACCAAAGAAAGTAATGGTGTGAATGTGTTAATTGCTATTCTGACAAGATGACAAGCTTTAGGATTAAACCTAATTTATACATTACTATACGGTTTGATTATTTCGGTAAGATGGGATGGGTGTGGTTGTGGTTACAGTCTCACATCTTCACACTACGAAGCCTCGTTGGGGATGGTTTAAGTACTTCTATTGTAGAGTCGTTTTTGTAACTTTGGTAACGGTGTGGCCAGTGTAATACTATAAGGCTTAAGTTTGCATTGTGTTTTCCAGAGTTTTAGGGTGCGTCTCGTGCAGGCACCGCGCTTCACATTGGACATCGAACTAGGAACCCCAGCTGACGCATTGGCGAATGAAACGAATGGTAAATGTGAAAGGTAAAGTCGAGCGATGAACATGTCGGATTAGCAGATTAGAGGATTAAACTCTTTATGCTTGGGATCGGCGTGAAGAGGAGTTGCAACTGCCACCACAAACAACCAACGGATATCTCTATATTTGGAGCTTAATTAGGTTTGAATTTGTTACTATGCTTTTATTTTCTCTACCTAGGTAGTTTTCCGGTCTAGATTATTTTTTAGACCTTTTTGCTTCAGGTGGGATTTACGTTGAAGCCGTTCCGACTGGAAAAGGTAAGTTAGATTAAATATAATTTCAGGAAGTGTAGTATTACTATGTTCTAGGTTGCATGCAGTCGAATGTGGAACATTGCGTGTATTGGAAGCAGCATCGTAAATCAATTCCGGCCCACAATGCACAGCAGCTCAGCACGCAGCAGCAGCTCTGAATTTCGGCAGCTCGTTTTGATTTATTTTCATACGCCACATTCCAGCGGTTTACAGCTTTGGTTTACATTTTCAGCAGCTACGCTACCACGACTTATTTGAGAAAGTTCTTCTATCCGTGTAGAGGAAATCTCTTCATACGCCTACAAGTATATAGTATCAACATCTTTACTTCTAGAACTGCAGCAGCAAGGGAGAGTAATGAAGATTCCACTGGGAGAAGAATTAATATGGACAACTGGAGAACTTTTAGACCTCATCTTCTCATCAATCATTTCTTCTGCTAAAGAGGATATATAGGTAGTTACTTAGCGAATAGTTAATATTTGATAGTTTAGATCAGTTTGAAGTGCCTCATCTTGCTGGAAAGCATATATTGCTGGTTTCCGCTTTAGTTTGATTATTTTTCGGAGTTCTGCTGGTTTGGTTCTATGAGTTTGGATATTTGCGGTTGAGAGTTGGTCTTGGAATGACGTTGGGACATTAGACAAGTCTCGATTTAGAACTATTTAGCGAACGGTTTTAAGTTTCAAAAGTTCGAAAGAAGCCTCGCATTTCCTGGCATGTTGTCGCTACAACATCTGCGCAATTCTTGGCCACATGTGTTTTTGGCGACACACAATCATTTATCCCGCATTTTGACGCTAAGTGTCGACGCGCGCGACACCCACTGACTCAACACGAATAATTTATTGTCTTTATCTCGTTGAACACCGCCAAATACAACACTTTATTTGCATCTGCCCTTTCTACGGCGCAACAAAAAATTGACAACTAAAGTTTCCTAATTTAAAAGTTTCAGAATAGGATCTAATTGACAGTGGTGTTGATTTTAATGTTGTTGCTTGTTTTAAGCCAAGTTGCGCTTGGCTGAGAGTCACGTACCTGAAACGCGCGCTCGTTGGATAATCTAATAGACATAATAACTTGTTTACGTCCCGTCGCCGCTGCGCTCCAGCCAATCGCATCGCGCTGCACGAGCATCTCTTCATCTTACGTCTCGGTAATGTCTTGCTTACGAGCATCTTTCGTGCTTGTACCGCGCTGAGTTTGCCAACCTGCGAATTTAAAACTTGCTCAATGTGAAGCGCTGCACGTTCATAAAATATTCTCCGTCTGCCTTTCATCTGCAGTCTTCAGCAACGGCTGAAAGTTTTGTGGCTCTGTGCTTGGGTTTCGCAGTAAGGATGTTAAGATGTGAAGAAGACAAGTTATTATCTGCTAAATCATCGCCATCCCATTTCGATCCGTGTGCGCACTGCGCCTCCCCAAGTGCCGCGTTAGCCACATTTCTGTGGTTATAATTGTCTTCTCCGCAGGAAGTAATTACGGTTAAATATATTTCAAACCGGAGCGTGCGCCTAGACCAGCATCTGGTTGCAATCGGCTGCATTGCGTTGCTATAAAATAGAAAATATCTCAGTAGGTTGATAATTAGGCGTTGAGTACTTCTCAACTCGATGTGCTCGTTCCATGTGTTAAAGCTCTAAGTTCTTTAGATTCCTAAATCCTTAACCCTATCAATTGTAGAAAGCGGTAGTTATTAAATATTGTATCTTGCGGATTAAAATTAATGCGAATCTTTACTACACTCATAGCACACGAGTCAACGAAAAAATGTTTTTTTTTTTTGTTGGATCTTAACTTTATTTCACGGGTGAGTTACTATCATTTGAATGTGATGGATGCGAAATTCAAAGGCCTGTGGTGATAATCATTAACAGTTGATAGCAATTGTATCGATTTTGTCGGTATTGCCGGCAATGTAACCGTCTTCTATCAGATCAGATAGCTATGGCCTGCGTAATCCGCTTTGCACAAATTAGTAGCTAATCCAGATGATGATGCCGCTCGAGCACACACGTTGAATGAGTTTTTTCATCAGCGCCCGCAAACCGCATGAAGCCAACTGAGCGTTAAACGTATTTACGGCGACAAAAGTGTACAAAATGCTTTGTCGCGAGTGCGGGAATCATCAGAGAGACTGGTAAATACTCGGGGAATGGAGTTCGAAATATGAATCGATAATTTAATAAATATAGAGAAGCAACACATCATATATAGTGGAATAATAATTTATATATTTCGAGTTTTAAAATATTTATTCGTGATTGCTATTCTTGCATCTTTTGGTGGTGAATATTGTCGGTTATATATAAATGAAGTCATTAAATCAGCCTAATTGCAAATTGCTGATTTAATAGCCTCTCTGGTCAACTTTTTTTTATTCATGTGTTCTTCGGAATCTTTTCGTGTACAACATGCGCGCATTCCTCGTAAGGAGTGCGTTACCTAGTGCTGTGCGTTTGACGATTTTAACGATCGTCGATTAGCGTATTTATTGACTCCGCATCGCCAGCCAATCGGGTTCGTGCGCAAATTGCGATTAACGCAAACACTCATCGTCTCGCTTACTGCGCTTTTACATCGGGCATGTCGCGCAAAAATTCTTGTGCCATGAGGTCTTCCCAGTCTTCCATTCTCTCTAGAGGAAGATTACTTGATTACCTGAAGGTACTTTATATTCAACCTTAGGTATGAGAGGCAAAGAGTCCTTCATCTTGATTTACAGTCGTATCTGGGTGGAAGGTTTTAAGCAAGAAACTTAGCAACTGAAGGAAAAATCAGTTGATTACATAGCTGGTTGCAAGGCAAAGTTGCTTAGGGGTTAATTATGGAGGTTTTTTTGTTTGTGGATGTTGCTGGAAGGTGTTGGAATGGTCACAACGGTGACACCTACGGCATTTGCATCTAATTAATTATTCAAATGAATTAATCTAAGTTAAGCGGTGCTTGCGTACAGGCAGCCTCGAATACGAGATATTATTGCCTATGGTAATAAATCTTAACTACTTAATCAGGGGAACACGAGAAGCGTACACCCGACGAGCTTACTGAATATACAGTGTGAATGCCTTGCATCTAAAATATGAAAATGTTCTAGTTGCGTGATTGGAACGGTGTGTGTGTTCAGCGTGGTGCTGTAGCCAAAGGACGGTTGGAAAATCAACGCTAAAAGCTCGGACACGTCGAATGCACAGGTTTTAAATTGAGAAGTAGAATTAAGTCCAGAAAAATTCCTACCTTCAATACTGAATTAATATGTAATGCGTGATTCACATCACGAAATTAAAACTTTTGCCTTTTTCAATTTGCGGCTTAGGACTTGGAGTTATCTAAAAGTCGGCTTAGGAAGAACTAGTCAAAGATGTTTGCAAACCGATTAGACTTAAGATGATCTTACGTATCAGAATATTAGTCATTTTAAGATCAGCTAGGTTAGGTGGGGTTTTAGTAAACAAAACCCGCTCAAAACATTCCCTTGATTGCCTGGCTTTATTCTGTTTGTGGCTTGATCACTTTTCTTCTTGTGGTCGGTCACGATTCCTCCATCTCTTCACGGCAGTCGCGCCAATTTCGATTCGAAAGCAGCAATAAACATTCGTCCGCCGAGTCGACCGGCGCGATAATAAACTTATAAACCCTTCTCTCGCATCAGCTGCATCTTCAGCGCATCAAAGTTAAGCTACGCCCGCAGCGGTTCGAAATCAACCAAGTGCAATTACTCTATCTGCATCTTGAGCATTTCTCCAACTTTTGATTTTCTGATTAAATTTGATTATGGTCTCCAAGATGGTTAACACCACGTTTGCTTGTTTTGGCGTCGTTTACGCATTGTGTCCTTTGCATTAGTTGCTGTTTGTTTATTTGCTAAGCAATTGTAAAAGTTGGAAGAATGAGTCTGCGGGTAATTTTACGATCGATTTTTACGCGGCGGTTGAAACGTGCGCGAGACCAATTGAAGCGATTGCTACGGGCGGCGCACCGGTTAATAAACACATAAAACGCGCCGTGGCGGCGGCGACTGCGTCCGCGCACATTTGAACTGCGCTGCCGTACAATGGGCGACGACAAATTGACAAATCGATGATTGATCCGTTGGCGTGCCGTGGCCAGAGTCTAGCAAGAAATAGACGTTTAGGGCGTTTTACTGTTGCACGAGGTTGCCACGTTGACAGTAACATCAACAACGGAAACAATTTGCTTCTAAATTGTATATGCTTAAAATCGGTTAAAATCGGATTATATTTTAAAGCGATTTTGTCCGGCTTCCAGTTGGCTTGGCCTAATTGCGCTTGCAATGATTGGTGTAATCGGGTTGTAATCGGACACCAGGCTCGGCCTCCGAGGACGCGGTTCATTAATTTAGTTTATTTACTTGGTTGCGGCGATGCAGCACGCTATAAAAATGGTGTGATGTTTTACAGCTCTTCAAATATCACATAAAGCGCAAGGTTTTTTTACAGAGCCGTGTAATGTATTTAATTGCGGAATCTTGGAAGGTGTTGTAGTCTTTTCTTAAGCAAAAATTCCGTACATTGGCATTAATTGCGATTGGCAGCTAATTAGCACAATTAATTAAACAAGCACTGCAGCAGGAACATAGGAAGTTGAACTCAATACGCGACCACTGGTTTTGTTTACGTTTAAAACATCCACTTCATGAGGCCTTTGTTTTAAACATTCAGGTATGCACTGAGTAAATGTCAACTTTTTATTACTCGCTGCAAACACAACAAATCTGAACCGGGCGAGTTTACTCACTTGTTAAACAAGTATAATTTTATTGTTTGTTTAGTCTTCACTGCTGTGTAAAGACAAAATACTGTAAATCATTTAAGTATTTCAGCCGTATGCAATTAACGCTGGAATTCAAACATTTGTCACTTGCTTTCTAAGTTCCAGTGCGTGGCACATATCAATCTTTACAGGCGCAGAATCAGATCTCACGATGAAGAAATCATAGCGTGCTGCGCGTGCACTCGTTCACGCAGTAATTACACACGCGGTGCGCGAGCAATGTGAGCATCTATTGCGGCGCATAGTGGACGCGCGGCGATCAGGGCGAAATGAAGATCGCAGCCATGGCATCGGTGCGCGATGTGCGTTTACGCTGTAATCATCCAATGACGCTGATCACGATCTTCCGATGCGCTGATGGATCATGCTCGGCGATGCCCACAGATAGGCTGTGATAGTCCCGCTTCGTGCCGCGCGCAACGCACATAATTCATAATAATATGACTTGAGATGGACGCCGCAGCGTACATCAAAGCGGGCGAGAGTTTAAACAAAGAGTTGGGAATCAAGCAAGGCAAATATTTGATTTGGCATACAATCGATAGGATTAAGTAAAATGCACAAATTTTATTTAAAAAATAAAATTCAATTTCAATCCTACAGCGCATAATCAACACTCCGGTTTGGTGCTATAAAACACAGGAAAGTAACAAAAAGTTGTTGTACAATCTGTCTTTTTTATTGCTTGCACTTTATCTGAATCGAGCCGAATTCATGCTCAAAGTCAATAAAAAAGACTCGTTTCGCGTTATTTCCGAGTTTCTAGTTGAATTTTCGGTGTTTTTGCTTTCGGTTTGATTGTCACGTTGTTCAACTTGTTAATGGTTGTGTTTGAGGGGAATTGAGATCTCACATCATGTCTAATCGATTAAGCGCCCTCGCATTGTTTCTTCTTGCTCTTCTTAGGGTTTTTGTATCTTTTGTGGTGCATTTCTACTTACTCATCGTCATTTCATCGACGGGCATTGGGGGTGATAATAAAGGTTCGACCGTGTGAAATTGAGAACAGTTATAATAAAACACACAAACCGCTCCAAATTGATCTCTATCTGCAGCAGTATGACACTTATATTTTCCAAGTAAAACGTCAATTCTTTCTTTTATTGATCCAAATTTGGAAATATTGTAATATCTTAAAATCTCGATAAAGCAGTTAAGTCGTTTTGTCGCCATGCGTTTGCTGCGAGGCATGCATTCTCGGAAAGCAGCCAGCTGTGATGAAGATCTACAGCACTGGAGCGCGATGGGTGGACCAAGGGGGCCGCGCCGTGTTTGTTGAAGACGTTATATATTACACCCTGTCATGTCCGAGGAACCGCCGAAATTCTTACTCTTTCTTTTTTCTTCTTTTTGTACCCTACAGACTTTAGCTCAATTCCTGTTCTTCAATCGAAGAACCGAATAGATTCAGTTACTCAAGCTGATGTCTTATTAGCTGATATTTTTAATGACACGGTGCAAATTCGCAAGTTAAATCAATCGTAAATCATGCATGCTCAATGCACATATCGAGGCTAACAATTTGTTTAATTAGTTGTTTTTATTATTTAGCTTATTATTATATACTTCTTAAGAATATAAACTTCTTAAGTTATGCTAAGTTGAGTAGGGGTAATTTAAGTGGAGTTGCTTAAGTTGCTCATAATATATAACATGCGTTACTTGGTGGCACGCGCTGCGTGATTAGTGAAATTACAAACTTAGAACGCATTTGCAATTAGTGCAATCACATAATTAGTTTGAAAAATAATATTATACCGAGTGCCTATATTGGCATAATCTTTAATTAAGTATGAATTAAATTGCACACCTGTCTTAAGGTCGATTAATATTTATCATAAATTAAATGTAGTTCAACTGGCATCCAGCTGGTAACAATTTCATTTCGTTATCAATCAGAAATTCTTTTGGTATCTGCGGAATTTTTGACTTTTCGAAGTATTTCAAACAATTTTTAGATAGGAGATAACGTTTTGAGTAGCTTTATAATTGTGGTGTTTTGAGGAAAGTCGCAGCTGATTGTTCACGAAACGGAAATAGGTGTAAAAGGTAGAAAGTTTCAATCTTCATTTGTGCAAATCCCAAGAATTAATATTTTTGTTCAACTAAACAGAAAATAAATAAATTAGTCGTATAAACAAGAGCAATTGTTATATGGATTAAACTTAACAGTACCCACGGAAGAAGGCATATTTCCTACGTGTTATAGTTAAGTTTGATCCATATAATGAATATTAAGCACTTTGTAGCCTAGCCACCCAACGACATTCTCAATAGAAATTGGCTAGCTAAGTCTACCAACCTTGTGGTTTTCCATCAATCCACGGCGTAATTTTCATAGAACTTTTGTCTCTGGCTGCGGCCTTTGCCCGGAATTCCGCCTTCAATGCCTTTCTTGTCATAGTCGCACATATTGATGAGAATCGAATATAACTAGGAAAGAATTAAAATGCATCTCTCATCACCAGATAACATATATATGACCCTAGTAATTTAGTTATCTTGAGTAATCTTAGATCATTACAACGCAACCAAAGCCACCTTTAATCATTGCTTCATTGACAATCGTCTCATCGTTGAAACACTTCCCGCTTTTTACTTATCTGCCTTTATCTACGCGCACTCAGCGTACGTGCCCGCTATGCACTATGTGATTATGCAGTTGGATGTGAAACGCTCAAGGGTAATCTCTTCCTCTCTCTTTTGACGTCTCAATGCGTCCACGTCCCACGTCATGTCGCCCGTTCGAGTGTGTCTTGAATCTATGAATTCGTGAACACGTCGGGAGTACACGTCGGGAGAGCTTGTCTCCCTTCTGTGTGATTATGAAGGCAGACGCTACGTGTCATTACGTGTCGCGCGAGGCGCTTACAGCAAATATTTACGTGCATCCGCATTTTGATTGTTTATTATCTATTCAATATATGGAGAATTAATTATATTACTCACTTGATTCCTAGTGCACGCCACATTGTAAACATTTTGCTGCTGTTCTTGCTTTAGTGGCCGAGAATCACTTGTGTCACTTTAGTCTAAGCCAGATCTTTTCACGTGCGCCAATTTGTGTTGACAGCAATTGTGGGAATTAAAGGCGTCGCTGGTTTCAGTGAACTTTGCTTTTGTTAGCATGGTTCGGTTGTTTGTCACACGGGTAACTCGATCTTCGCACAATAGAAATAGAATATTTGCCTTGTATTTTCGTAGATTAAAATGAAACTACTCTGAAGAAAGCTCCCAAATGATATTTAAATTGACTTGCTTCAGTTACAAAATTTCAATTAATTTACTCCTCATCCGCCCACCTTAATTTTTGTCCTGCTCATTCGATAGTTTTAGACTAAGAATTTTCACGAACATGGGCGTAAATAATTGCTGCTCTCGGAATACGAATTAAATTATTTCTCAAAATGTGAAATTCAATATCCGCCTCGGTGTGTTGAGCTTATAAAGTCGTCAAATTCCTCGAGTTAACGAATTGCTCAATGTACGCGATCGATAATGCGGGCGCTTTATTAGTTTTATTCGCCGCGCTCTCAATCTGCCGCGTTTACGAAGCGGAAAGCGTGAAAATCGACGTGAACGCGCGAATAATAACAATAGAATGCGAGAGGCGGAGGTGAGGAGGTGTCGAGTGTCTGCAAACAACAAAAACAGTTTAACCTCACTCGAGTGGAAGTTTGTATGGAGAATTGAATGGAAATCGCATTTTCCAATTTTTTGTATGCTATAGTACACTTTAAGTTATTTGGAGAAAGCCAAAAAGGTCCTTGCCCTTTTTACTTTTTAGCCAAAAACATTCTTCGGTTTCCCACTGCGCTCTTGTAGATTGCACTGCTGGTCAATATGTAAATGTCTTATGATAATTTATTTAATTAAAATTTATAAACTACTATATGACTCCTCATGCGTCAATTATATAGTTTATTTTTCCTGTAAATAACTGTAACTTGAAGGATTAATTCCAGTTTTTCACTCTCGGTTACACGTCTTGTAAACTTCTAAACATCCAAAATCCGAAACCAGTCGCGAATTTCACGTTTGTCAGTACGTTATTTGTGTCATTGTCACTTCTTACTGCGTCTATTGTTGTCAATCGTTCTGAATTTGTTGTTCTCCGCACTCATGATGTATTTATCACCAGGCGTTTTGTCTGGTTTGACACGGTTTTCACCTGATTCTCTTTCCATCAAGTCTTTTTCAAATCTATGCTAGCAAATCTCAAAGTAAGAACATGTGAAAATAATAGAAGAAGCAAGACATTAGGATCATGAGATTGTTCAACTTGTTAGGATTTTCTAGGGAAGCAGTTAGACAGGGTGTTGGTTAGAAAAAGTTAACGAGATACTAACTTTTGGCCTTCTTTCAAAGCATGCGTTTCTCGCGCTGGGGCGTCAGCGGCGGACACCTGTGGGTCGAGAACAATTTCCAGGTAAAACCTGACAGGGCTAGAAACGATGCAAAGAAGGAATGATGCTGGGCTCTAACTAGAAACTTGAAACACCACGAAAATTTACTACTTCTACTTTGATAGTGTATATAAAGTGTTTTCAAGCTTTCCAAGATAATTACTTGCAATTAATACAGCTGGACTGGGTTGCTGTTCGTTCTGGTAAGCGCTGAAGCATTGAAGTCTTCAGACAGGTGCAACCTTATAATCTCCTGCATAGAATTTCACATTTTAAAACCAAGTGTTGCTAGTTGTGCTGGCACTTTGTATATCTCGGATAAGGTTGTTTTCGGTAATTTATCTACTAATTTTTAACGTCCTCCAAGGCGGCTCGTAAAAGTGCCAATTGCTTGGTCAGGCCGCGTCAGGTAGACTTCTCGAGAATTGGGTGAGAAATGATTTCATCCCGCATGCCAAGATGCGGTGCAGAAGTTGGTACTAATTGCGAGCGGCGAGATTATGAGGATGGATGACGGTCCTCAGCGGCGGCGACGCCTCTCTGCGCGCCGGACTTGTTTTCTCAAATATAGTCGTATATGTTTGCGCGTTTTTCGGTGGTCGTCGCTTTGAGATACGCCGCTGCGAAATTATGTGATTTACAGTTTCCTGCATTGGAATTGAATAGTTAAGATAACACTATTGTTTTTTATTCTTCTCAGTCTTTTCATTTATTGATTTGACAAACTAGGCCCGCCAAATCGAGCTGTGTTTGTTTATGGTTTTTTTTTTTTTCAAATTATTTATTAGAGTGTACTGCTTCGCATACCGGATACCAACACCGTACTCGTCCTCAACTTTATTTTACTGTCTCAACTACCATGGTTATTAGCAGTTATTGCGACTGGATTTAGTGAGAATATATGGTACTGGATAAACTCTTAGTACTTGGCTTTCGCTGCTAAAGTCAGGCGCGTCCTGATAAGCACATTTGCAATTGACTCAAATTACATCTGATTAAACTCAAGACGTCGAATTAATTAAGCTTTACATTTAAGAAAATAATTTTAAATCTTAACCAACTACTTACCTAATAAACGAAAGCAAAGAAGAGCAAATTTTTGCAAGTCTCTGGCTCTCGGCTGGTTGCGGCATTTCTCTGTGCGTGGTTTATAAGCAGCAATCACATTTCCAACTACTCATTTTCTATAATTATCGGGCTTGAGCCGCCATAGCGCGCGTTTGTTTACTCGCAACGATGAGTCGACAGAAGTGTATCTTCCATCCATTGCTTTTTAAACGAGCGAAGCGAACCGCGCCCGAATGGCTAGGTAAAGACTCTATTATCTCTCCAGTACAGCCTCAGCCTATCTCGACGCATAATAATCCTCGTTAATTACTTATACAATAGAAAATGTCTGGTCACACATATTCTTCGCCGATGACTTCATCATTTTATATTATTTTTTGGAATGTTTGAATTGACGTCAATTAATTTTATTTACCTGCTGAAGATGTTATTTCTTTCTGTTTTTCTTTTAATTTTCTTATGGCGTTAATCAGATATAGGACAATTACTTTCTTCTGTTCTGTTGATCATAGGTTGATGATATACAGCAGTATATCAACTAGTGGTTGCTTGTTGTAGATTAGCGTCGGCGCTAATTCGGTGCAAATGTAATTTAATTATAAGCATTGTCTTCGGATGTATTCAATGTTAATGCGGTGATGCCGTGTGCGGAAGCGTAGCAAACAAACGAGCTAAACACATTCCCTCATAAAGACTTAAATATTCTTCATTGTAGTCAATGATGATGCTTGTTAACTACGTATGGAATTTTTGATTTGCTTTTCTGTTTGTGGCACATTTCTATTGGGAAATGCAAGCGTCATCTTTAAGCAATTTTATCTAGTTTTTATGCTTTATATGCTAGACATAATTAACGTAAATATTTGGTTCACTTTTGACATGCCTTGTGCGTCCTACTGTTTCTTAAGCAGTGAAAAAAGTCGTAAAAAGTTGCTCAATGCTCGTAAAACCGCCATCTGCGAATGGATCAAACTGTAAAAGCTACGAAGAATGGCGAGAAACATTATAAAAAGGTATTGCATATCAATTGGAATTGAAAGTTGATACTTTGAAGAGTTTTCTGATGTCTACGTTATTATTACTTCAATTTAAGTCTTCTCTGTTGTTTTACACTACACGTAGACATGTAGAGACAATGACTATTGAAGTAATGAAGTAATTCGATGATAAATTTCGGTTGACCGCTGGCCCACCAGGCGGCTTCTCACATCTTCAGGCCTCCAACCGTAATCAACGTAATCTACTTTTCACTTTTTGCTCCATTTACTCCATTTTCTTGCCGCTGCTGCCGCATGAGCAGTGTGCTTAATGATGTGTTGTTGTTGCTGGAGAAAACGAGTTATACATAAACAGCAGCAGCAAAAACATCCAAGAAGATGAGAAAAGTATGTAATTTATTTAAAATTCTCTTCCTCAATCACAAACAGCACTATGGAGGGTTGTATTGTGTCGTTTACATTTTCAGTTTTCTTTAAATTGTGATATAAATAACTTATTTTATTTGCGTTCAGGTTTAACCTCAAGTCTCAACAAATCCAAGCCGTATAAATGCAGCATGTCGGCATCGTGCCCATCGCGATTCTTTTTGTATTAAGATATTTTTCGGGTTATTTATTGCTGAATAATTTATGAACACACAACATTATGCTGTGCGCCGCGAGCGTGGATCTGAAAGGAGCCGCACGCAGCGCGCCATGTGAAGAACACCTCGAGAGGTTGTGCTTTCTTAAAGAATACAGGCCCTGAGGAATCAAACATTCCTGTCTCTTTGGTCACATCATGGAGAGAAGGAAATTCCAATAATTTCTATAAACAAATTTAAATTACTCGAGACTAACGCCAAATTCATCAAAGCTCGAAGCAGCACATATTGATGCGTAATATGACGCAGGGCAAGTTGAGAAAATGAAATGAAGAGATGAAGATTGTTTCTGCTCAACTGGGAGGTACTAGATCTCAGCTTAAGATTAAACTCATTTGAGCCCACTGCGCATGCGCGTGGCACGCGTGGCAAATCGTAAATATCACCTTGCTTTTTATCTTCCGTTTTAAGTTTACTCAGTTTTCCTCCTCTGAAATTTATAACCTTCCAGCCTTGTGGCAGTCAACATAAGAACTGATTTTATCGCAATTTGCTTCAATACGGAAGAAATCGGGCATTTGAATTTTTTTTGCGTAAATCTAATTTTAAATCAATTTGCTCATTCGTAAGTAGTTATGTGTTCTTTTTATATCTATCTGATATCTTCCTCACTTCCATCATGGTAATTTCTAAGTTAGTCGTCTTTTCCTATTCGACTTGAACAGAGGTAAAACCTGAAATTACACACCGCTCTCGCACATGTTGTTTATGTGGTCATGTGCGACGGGCATAATGTCTTAATAACTTCATCGTCCTCATCGAACCTACACCTCGATGTTCTGTACCCGGCGCATCCTACACACACTCACTCTATTCGTCCTCCAGCCTTTCGACTCTTTCATGTCTTCCAAGGCCATCACCGTTCATATACGTTCAATTTTTCTTTCGAACTTTTGGTGCCTCCACCAACAATACTCTCAATAAGTTGGAAATATTTTCGTTTTTCACAAAGCGGATATACGTAATCGGATTAGTTTCGTCATTCTATACTTTAGTGTATGTTCTAGAGCAGTTCTAGAGCTACAAGCAAAAGCGAACTATTCCAAATCTTGTGAATACTAAACAATATCTGATTATGTCCGATTCGTATGCTGATCAAAAATCTTCTTTCTGCTTGAATTGGAAAACATGGTCGTAAAATGTAGCACAATTTCGACATCTCTTGGTTCAGCTCGTGGCACGTTACTGGGATTCAATAAATATAAGAAATAAATAACGTAGCTAGGTTAGATTATATTAGCATTGCGAGCCGGTCCTCCTAAACCGCAGATTAGTTACCGGACCAACCAACACTTTAGCATTCTGCTCAACTGATTAGCATAAATGTATCTGGTATCGACGACGAGCGCGTCTGCAGGCGCATGACGGTGGGCGAATGGCGAATGAGACGTTAAGGTGGTGGACAAGGAGGCGAAGAAGAAGAGGATACATTTAAATTAACACATTACGAGGCGAGAGCCTCCTCGTTTCGAACCTCGACGAGTGCGAGCGGCGCTCATTATCTCGGCTGCCTCTTTATATATTTTTTATTTCTGTTCCCCGATGCTTTTTGTTTGGGTTTTATCTGTTTCGAGTCTAGACCTGCGTGATGCAGTTCATGCGCTGGATTAGGTTGATGCGCCGGGTGGATGTTGTACTGGGCTAGGGGAAGATAGAGGTGCAGAAGTGTGGGCTTGATTGAATGGACGAGCACAATTCAAGGAATTCTGTCATTACGACGCGTTTTATATTTTAATCAGATGTTAGGCTGTGGTAATAGTCGAAATTTCAGGAGACCAATATAATACCTATGCCTTTTGGCAAAATATGACATTGGAAGTGGTTGTCGTGTTGATATAAAGATTGTGTGTGTCTTAAGTAGGTGCAATAAACTAGTAATGACTACAAGTGTAACAGTAGGTAATTTACACTTGGTACACGTTTTTTGTGTCTGCATCGGGCAATTATGTCAATTAGCCATGTTATTTGCATATAATTCATATTATCACGAGCGCTTTCATGTTTAATTTCGCATGAAGAACACATTGTCTAGATGTAGACTTAACTAGAATCGACGTTACAAAATTAAGTGACATACTAGAAATGTGAGATTGTTTTAAATTCTGTCTTTTGCGAGGTACATCGGTAAACAGTCAGTCCCTATGTCGAATGGGCATGCTGCACGCGCGCACGGATTGCATCGTGCATGCTCCACACGCGGTGGCATGTGAGAGGGGCAGGCGCGCTCATCGCCCGACCGAAGCTGGCTGGTGAGCTGCTGGCCGTGGTGTGCGTTAGTTGAGTTGTAAGTTGTAAGCTCGGCCTGTCAACTGCTCGCGCCCGCTGCCTCTCGTTAGTTTGGTGCTCGTGCCGAGGGCTCACGCATGTGCTGTCGCCGCCACCGAGTGATAACGCAACAAGTGCGTCTCGCCCAAATCGTGCGCCATCTTGGATACTAGCTGCTATCACCTGTTGCGACGGATTTCGCACTCTGCGTTGCCTCTAATTGGATCGAGCGGAAGATTGCTTCATTAGTGTGCGTGATGATGGTGCCGCAGACCTAGTGCAGGCTGAAGTGGTGCGCGCATGCGGCGGTAATAGATGCCCGAAAAGGAGGCGGACTTTCACGCCGCCATGTCCGCCGGGCTGCCGCTGCAGTTTCCGTCGGCGTTTGCCGCCTTCCACGCGCCGCTCCCGATTGATCAGCGCACACATGAGGGGCGCTATGTGTGGGATCCGCGTATGCAACCGGCGACCACGTCGTTTCACCCACCAGCTCCGCCAGGGTAAGCAGAGCTGACATTGTTCTTCCACTAGGATAGATTCTAATTTCGGTATTAAGCGCTTTATTATAGCGCTCCCTTGTGTGGTACGCATATAAAGCTCGATCACGTTGCGTCTAATTTTGTTCTCTACGAATTCCGTATTGCGTCGTCAATATTTTATCGCTTTCTTACGTGCCGATTTCTGGCGATTCTTCCGCGCCCAAGAAAAACGTCTCAATCTTGGCGCGCTATGCTTTTGTTTGCGCACGTCCATGGTGTTATAATTCATCACAATTGCGGAGGACTTTTGTGGCAGGCTGGGTGGAGGTGGTGATGTTGAGGTAGCAGCCGACGGGGGATAACGCATACATAACATAACGGCATACAGCCGTGTATTGGATTTGTGCAAATTGTGAATCGGCGCGAAGCGCTTTTTACCTGCTCGTTAAGTCCTAATCTTGGTCATAAATTTTTGATAGTTGAGGAGAACAATTGGGATTGGGCATGAGAACATGCTAGGCTCGTTGGATTTGTCAGGGGCAGACGGGAATTGTGCTTCAGTTGAGACATTCACGAGGCATTTCGAGTAGATATCAATGAATATTAAGGATGAACAAGGTGGGAATGTTACTTACTATTTTTTTTATATAAAGATTACTGCTTGAATACAATACATGATTATATTTCTGTTGGCAAAAATTGTGTGAAATAAGGTGTAAATTTGCGTCCTTGTGCTATAATATGTAGGCTTTCTTTCTCATTGCGCATGCAAATAATGTCGAAAATTCAGTTTTATTTCTGTACTGCCAAAAGCGCGGAAAATCCCTTCTCAATTCTACAAATCACTATCATATAAGGAAATACATCAAATCCTTTCAATCCCAACAATCAGCAACGATTTCCTCGGCCATTTAAGTTTCTTTCGACGACCATCGTTTATCGAGATTAGCAATCCATCTCCGATTACCGGGCTTTTTATCACCTGCCTATTTGCAGAGCATTTGCTTAGCGTTCGAAGTCGATTGACTATTACTAAACGTGATTGTACCGGCCTTCTGCCGCAAACTGCAACACGAAAAATCTGTCTACGCGAGACAAGTTTTTTGGGCAGTTGTGGTCGGCCGCCGCCGGGGCAAAAACAAAATTGCTTGCGATGCGTGCGTCGCGTTCTAATGTCTGTGCGATTGCGGATCGCCGCAGCTTATTACAAGACATGCGTACGCAATGAGATAAATGAGATAATGTCGGCTAAGGAGTGAGTTAATTTGATGCTTGCGTGGAGAAGTTAAACAAATGTATTAGCTAATACTGTAGTTGCATTGAATAATTTGTGAGTGGTGCAGTGAAATGTTAAGGAGATGTTGTCGAAGTAGATAGTAATTACAGTCGTTTCATATAATTATCTCATCATCAATTAAATTGCTCTTTCCTCCGCATAACTTTGGCTTCATCATCGTAAGACAATGCATACCCTATTTTTTTTTTAAATTGTATTTTATTTGCGCTGCATTTGAGTTGATTTCTGCTTTTTTCTTTTCTGTATGAGAATATTTTAACTCAATTTATAAACTAAATGGTAATTTGAGCCTTCACCAATTTATTTAAGCCATTCTCGCTTACTACCTAAGTAGCCTTAGTAGTTTGGGATTTTTACACGTGATTGCTTGTCGCTGCATTTATTTAATGTGTCAATTAGCATTTACATCATTTTTTCATGACTGATTTCAACGCTCAACTTGTCGCGCCAATCGGATGAATTCGTCTGCACCTTAATTTCAGTTTTATTCAAATTAACCATGCGATTGATTTAATCGACGCATTGTTTTTGCTTTCATTGTTGCAACTAGGTGCACTTTGCGTCGCTGGTGGCTCTAGAAATATTTTAATTATCGCCATGTGCCGCTGACTGCACGTGTCGTACGTGCGCGACTCAATTGATTGACTAATTAATTAAACCAAGAAGACATTCTAAAGTAATTCACATTCAAAGAAGCGCGCCGAAGCCACTTTAAACCGCTTAGGAAATGGACAATGTGGCTGTGATTTTTATTCGTGTTTAGAATAATTTTATTGTGATAGTTTTAAATCATCATTTACTTGAGCATTTCTTAATTGGCTAAAAGTAAAAACATGTTTGCCGTACTTGAATTGATGTTTCTGTGAAATGTAAAAGTTGTCTCAACGTGACGTACAGGGTTGACAGGGTGACGTCTGGAATGCAACACACGTGTGTTACGAGGAAATTGAGAAGCGGCTGGCGTTGTTTGAAGCTGTAACATCAGTAGACAAGTGTGGAGCTCTGGGTTTTGGGACATGTAAGACCCCAACTTTGGCGTCGAAACTGTATTGCTTTGCTGCATGCCGTGCATTGTGAGATAGTGTGATACAAAACACTTCCGTCTGCAAACGGGCCATATTGGCGTCGGATTGGGTTACTCACATTTGTGAATTCAGGGCGGTGGTGTTGATTCAACAGGATAATTAACACCGACAGATATTTCAATCTTTCACTCTTGATGTTTAACCTTCGAAAAGGGATGGGCTCGTTGTTGAAACAGTTCTTCGACAAAGGGGAGTAGGAACGAGGTAGGATTTCTTGAGGAGCATCGCGGTTATTGTATTTTGCGTTTAACCACGATCACGTCGATGCGCGCCGTCGGCAAAATGCACAAAGCTGCTCGTGGATTGGTGTCTTTTCCGCACGCCTTGCGCGCAAACACGGCGCACTCAATTGGGCATAAATAAGCAACGTTGTGGTTGTTGCTCGTCCGAGCGACTAACCTTCGACCACAACCAACTTGACCAGCGCAAAATACTAACTAAATGAGTTAAAATAGTCAAATCGCGAATTAATTAGGATGGATATTAGCTGGCTAATCGGGCAATGCCTTTGCTAGCACGGTGAAATATTGCGGATGTTTAAGATTTTACTCTCCGTGCGAACTTGGCGTAGATTTTAATTATGCGCCATCATTGCTGTAATTGAAAATCTGCGGACGTTAATTAGAATCCAGCGCCGAGAGAATTATAGAATTAATTAAATTCTAACGAGTTACTCCCAACTTGCACCATCTCTACAAACATCAAAGACTCCCTAGAATTCAAAACTTTTAGTTTAACTTTGTATAAATGTCATAAACAAACACTTTGCTGACGGGCTACGTTAACTACCGGCACTAAGCAAGCCAAACAGCGCCAACAACGTCCGACTTTGTTGTCCCAAAGGCCTTCAAATTTACTCAGCGTGGTGTAAAGTTGTGAAGTCGTGAAGTTTATGAACGATATATGGCTTCCAACGCGACAGCCAGTTCAATTCTCATTCTTTGCGTCATCAACATCTTCTTCTTCTTCTTCTTCTTCTTCTTCTTCTTCTTCTTCCTCTTCTTCTCAACATCTTGGATGGGGTTGCAATCAGCAGGCGGCGACTAAGTCAACATTCAAATATTGTCTTTACGGATGATGACGATAAATATGTGCTCGGTACACATATTTAGTGCGCGTGTTCCTTGCTCCTGCTGGCGTTGTTTGCATTTCAATCGCCAACAATGCAAGTGGTACAAGAAGACAAGATGTGAAAAATTACCAAATAGTTGGACTTTTAACAAGTTGGAAAGGTGATAATTGCGGTTTGTGACGAGACTGGCTTGGAGTCTTGGAGATTTTTGTTTAATTAAATCGTTAATTCAATCATCTAGTTTCCTTCTTAGCCATGATGATTTTATAGAGTCGTTTATTATGAAATTTTAATGTCGTCAACATGTACGTATGTATGTGGTGGTCGAGGATGAAGTCCGACGCTGATCCCGGGCTCTCCTCCAATCTCAGCGCGGCGGCCGGCCGTAAAAATGTCCGTTTATTAAAATCAACGGGACGTTGAACTCGTTTAATACCGGCACTGGCGTTTGTTATGATGCCTCCGCGAGATGCCACAGAAATCCTGCAGCCCGACAGTCCTAGAAACGCACTTCACTTCTATTACTTGGATATTTTATCTCAATCTTCGGCGCACTAAAAATTCACGTTGAGAAACACTGGCTATCGATCATTCGAACCAATTCGAAATCAATTTTGCCTGTAATTGCAAATTAATTGCCGTAATCACGTCGATCATGCTGATCAAACGCTCTTTAGCAATGGTAATTAATAAATATTTCTCCGACTGCTTGCGATGGTGGTTGACTCTAAAATCGTTTAGCACTCTTGCGGCATGATCTTGATCATCACTGGCCAGCCAGCATTCGCTTAAATGCAAAATGTGCAGTCATGTGACTGGAGTCACTTAAGTCAGTAGCCGATGCAAGAAGAGGTTGCTCTGCACGTTGCATACTTATCTCGGCTGCCTTCTCTTTACGCCGCTTTAATGCGCCTCGCATGCTGCATGGCATGCACGTTGATTGCTTAATAAAATCGTAATAAATGGAAATTGAATAGTGTAAATCAATCGGTAGCGATGCAGGAGGCTGCGATAATTAAAATAAATTAAAATCGCAGCGCAGCGTGTTACGTGTCTTTGTCCGATCTGCTACTTGTCTTTCTTGGGCGGTCAAGGTAAAGAGGATATAAGAGCGAAGATCGAAGATCGATTGGAGGCTAGATTCTTTCTTTAGTTGAAAAAATTGAGATATTTTAGAAAGGGTTACATTTCGATATTCTTGCTGACGTGAGTTAAATGATTGCAGTCTTCTGATGTCGTCTTTATTCGCATTCGGTCCGGAATATTTACATATTTATTATGTTCTTATTTCGGGCACTAATAAAAAATGACCGTAAAAGAAGCAAAACGCGTTTCTGCACGTTAATTAAGTTTTTAAATATTCTCTCTTGGGGGCTCGTCGAATTTATGATGGTGAAATTTTCATCCACACGCGGAATGATTAATGGCTTTGCACTCGTTACTTATTTTTCAACTCGAAGCAGCTAATAGCAGCAGATAATTGAAATTTTCAAATCTGCAGCACCTGCTTAGTCAAACTGTAATTCATCTGCGTTTGAAGGCTTCGCGTAGGAGTAATTCTAATCTAGATTAGAATTAACACTTAATTTGTTATTCTCAGAAGTCCAACGCCGCTAACGACTTGACAACTTGATTTTCCAGCTCAGGGTAATTCAAACTCCAGCCTTGATAACCATATCTATCAATTTCATTCTCTTTGTGCGACTACCACTCACTCCATTGCTGCTTCTATTGCGCGGCTGTTATCATCAGCAAATGCTTATTATCTCCGTGCCTAATGTGTTTGTCCGGCACATAATTTTAATCTGCGTCACCCCAGACAGCCAGATGCATTTCATCGCCGGCGTCGTTGGTAGTTAATCTTAATTAGCGCACTTGCGCGCTTGTTACTGTGCCGAATCGCGAGTGATTTAGATGAAACTCTAAATCCGCGTTGCTTGCAGAGACGCAACTTTGATGGGATGTATAATTTCGCAAGGTAATCTTGATTACTTCTCGCTGCTAAAGATCCCTAGACCTGGTCACTTGACTGGTAATTGAACATTGATTAATTCCTTCTTTGCGTTCCATTCCTTGTTCTATGACGTTTTGATGCGGTTTGTGATTTAAATCAATGCTAATTTAATGTTTGCTTGTTGGGTAATTAATTAAAATTAACGACGGCATCAATCAGCGATTGCACTTGCCAATTATCAATTTTATTACGTATGTCTACATGCGCACATCGTTAACTAATGTGAACGATATACATATATATATATATATATATATATATATATATATATATATTGTTCTTGTTTTAATTTTCTCAGTATCTCAACTAATAATGTACTTTATTTGCAGGTAAGTCGTCTCAATACTTGGTTTGTGGTGAGCATTATTTTGTGATAATAACGCGTTTCCGCTTTGAATTTGGGTAACAAACAGTTAATTAAGTTGCTTATTAGGTCATTTGAACTCTTATTTCTTTGGTATTTAATTTCGGTGAATTCATTAATTCCTGTACAACGTCAGTAATGAGTTGTTACTCAATATGAACAGCTTAAATCAACTTTAATTTAGGGAAATTAAGAGAAGCAAAAGTTTTCATTTAATGCGTTATTACGATATTTACATGTCAATTTAGAATTGAAACAATCATGAAACATTTGTTCTTCTTTCGTAATCACTTTCCAATTAAAACGACCTCTCGTTTTAGAAATCTTCTTTATCTTTCTCTCATTTTTGATACGCTTCATAACTCACAAAGTTTTCTTTCCTTGGAGGTTCTCATTTGCTGCTAGATGCGCATTGTTAGAAGATATAGATGTCTAAAAGAGCACTCAATATACCATCGCCTGCTACCATCCACCTATCACCTATCACCTATCGAGTATCGACTCGAATAAAGGCACAGTGTAGGCGTACTGGCTTGCGTTTATTTATGTTTGAATTTTGAATTTTCCACTCTCGAAGATTGGGAATTGAATGCAGCTTGGTCAGATAGCATCTCATTGTACCACAACAACCGGCGAGGTTGAATCGAACTGAAGAAGGACGAAGAAGAAGTGTTTTAGTTCAGTGTACCTCCGATATCGCGTCTTTTTTTATGTTGTTTTTGTCGCCGGTGTTGTGAGGAGTAGGTTGATCCTGCAGGACGATTTATGACCTCTCCGATTCGTCCGCTATAATTCACGTCGGGCCGTGGTCGGCGTTGCGCTCCATTGTTGAAATTGTTAAAACCAGATGAAGAATTTCCTTATTCTGGAGCGTTTGGAAAAGGGAACAATAAGAACGTACATTTTCTTTGTGGTGCACTTGGTGCAGTTGGATATGTGGTCAGTGATTGATCCATTTATCTCCAATGGCAAGGTAACTACAAACAGGTGCACGAGTGATGCGATGTCGCACCAAGAAAGAAGAGAGAGGCGTCGGTAAATTAACTGGTGACAATTTCAGTGACAATTCGTGACGCGCGTTGGACACGACTATGGGTTCATAATTTCACGACTTTTGATCGGGAGATAGATACAAACCGTTTTCTTTTGGTGCTGAGAGAAGTTGTAGAGTTACACACTTGATGGAGATGCCAAATAAGGAGGTGAGGTGCTTTCTGACTTCCTTGTTTGCTGCTAACTGGTGCTAATTTAACGGCAGTAGATGAAATAAATTTCCTTCTTCTTTTTCGCGATGGTATAAAAGTTTTCGTTATTATTCTTGAGATTATCACTAATACGGCGTGGAAAAGATGAGGTTGAGCACTTGAAGGAAAACCAATTATTTTTTTGCGCTAAAAATGCAGAAGCTGGGCTCCTGTTGTTCCTTGTTACATCAGCTCAGCCTCAGTCTGCTTCATTGCAATTGTTTTTTGCCGACCTGTCTTGGAACGGACTGCAGCTCATCGAAAATTTTCTCCACTTAAAATCATTTCACAACAAACCCAAATATTTACAACTATTGACACTACAATCACCTCTATCTGTTTCAGCCTCTTTTTTTTTTTGTTTGTTTCACTAGAAACTTTGAATTATTTGATGATTTTATAGCTATTGCCGATCCTGTCATAAAACGCCACAGCATTTGGCCGCTATTCGGCGTCGGTCTTTTGAGCATGGAAAATGTTTTATGTCTTCATTTCAATTTCATTGTCGACTCCGGCCGCATGGAAATTGTATTTGCATCGCGTTTACGACTAATTCGCTGGCACTCAGCTGAGGAGGCATCCAGTCGAAAATTTTCATCCGTTGTACAATAATATATGTCGTGGCGACTTCCGCGGTAAATTCGTACGTGCTGCGACATAATTCAGCGCCGGTTGAACAATCAGCGCGCGATTAACAAAACGTGCCACGGCGCACGAAAAATTACTGCAAGAGCAATAAAGGCCTCGGGAGTGGAATGAAAGCGGTGTAAATATTAGCGGGCACTAATTAAAGTGCGACTTGCAATTGTGACGGCGACGTGAGTGACGTGACATGATGTTGACGTGGAGTTAACAAGCAGAACTTGTAGGCATCGGTGATAAAGATCGTGAGCAAGTTGGAATCATTTGTAAAAGACTCAAACGATTCCACTCAAAGTAAAAGACTGGTTTTCAGGATTGAGACGCCATCTAACAATTCTGCAATCAACTTGGTATATTATAAAATTTTGCCTTTTGTTTGTTTGGCTTGATATTAGGGAACGAAAAATGTAATAATCAACGGTTATTAGCAATTTTCTTGTTGTTCAATTTTGCTTCGATCTTAAATTGAGTCATATAGCTATTACCTTTTGTTTGATATATTACGCCACGTGTGCCCTGATAATGTCTTCTTCTTCTTCTTCTTCTTCTTCTTCTTCTTCTTTTTCTTCACTGATCTTCTCTTTTTCACTCTCTTCCAGTTTTCGACAATTTCGCTTCTTTTGCTCCGTTTGCCCACAATGCGCTTTTATTACAGGCTCAGGTGGAGACGTTCGACGAAACGAAATTATACACCAAACAGTCTCCATCTTTTTTTCTCTTCTTTTTTGCTAGCTTCTGAACTGCTGGTGTTTGAAGGCGGTGGTACCTGTTCGCTGTCGATACCTGGGCGCTTCTTGTCTTTGACTGCGGATTGTATTTTATATATAGGTATTGTCGTAAATGCACTGAATTAGTTGCGTTTGTTGTGCGCACTTGGATGCAGTTCCGTTTTTGCAATTTTGCCTTAGGACCGTAATGATCATTGCGCACAGCCCCAAGCTCTTTGTGTTCACTTTAAAGTGTGCGGCCAGGCTTTTGACGTTGCCGTTCAGACGTTGCTTGGCTATTTGAAAGATTTCTCCACAATAGCCCTGGGCAATTACGTGCGATTTTCTATTTTTCATTTTTCTTGAAATCGATGATATCCTATTGAGTGGTCGGTCAGTCTGTCGACGTGTGGACCGTGGGGAGACTTATTAGACGAAGATGGGTGAGGTATTGTTGATTTTTGAAAGATGAGAAATTTTTGCACAAACTCTAAATCAAGTTCTCTAACTGCTTTTATTTACTTCTTCGTATGTTTACTTTCCAAACACTCTGTATTTTAAAATTTAAATTTAACATGCGTTTTGTATTTTAAGATCTTATCATTCTCTTGTTGTCAATTCTTTGAGATTTAAAAATGTGTTGGTATCTCACTTGGTCGAGTTGCGTGCATATTTCAAAGCTCAGAAAACCTCGACATTGATGATTTTATGAGTCTTGCTGCATGACAATACGCCTTGTCACCATTGTCCGTCTTCTTCTTTCTTCATGCTGAGCTGCCAAGCTACCCTGAATGTTTCCGAGAATTATCTAGGATTTTAGAAAACAACCTCTTTATTTATTTCCATGCATCTTATTCACTTCAGTTCTCAGGCAGAAGCCTGAGGTATTGCTCTTACTCCCTAAAATCAACCCCTACCTCAAGAGGTAGTCATGACTTCGTGTTCAAGAAGCAAGGCAATGGTTGATTTTTCGGCAGTTGAATTTGAACAAGCGGTACAAGTGCATCGCATACGAATTTTGTTGAAGTTTACTGTGATTTATTTAGTGTTAGTTTGTGTTGATTGTTACCAATACCTTGAGGATTATTAATTGCAAATTAGAGTGAATATGACGCTGTATCCAATTCATCATCCGCTGCATCAGCATCACCCTCATGTACATCCAAGAATGCAAGTACACCCTGTTCATCACGTGTAAGTTTATTTTTTTAGTCACAAGCGTATGGAATTGCATTCAGCGAAGACAGGAAATTTTACAATTAGTAGAATTTTATCTTCGTCAATTCTAAGAGTTCATAAATTTTAATTAAGTCAACAATAACAAGTTTATACTGTTACCTTCTTCTTATGGCTCAATCAAACTCTCAATTGGAGTTTATCTCTTTCCGGCTTGGTGAGAAAACCTCTTCTATTTAGTTTTGATTTATTTCTCAAAGTCAATGCCACAGCTTCAGAGAAGGTTACAAATCCACCGTTCAGGAATGCCGATCGACGAATAAATTTTAATTAAGTTGTACCTCCGCCATTCGATTGGGATTATCGCATAAATTAACCAGCTACGTGTGTAAATCTTCGATGTGAATCTGCTTGTTACTGCAGAGGTCGATTAAAAATTTTGGGAATTTTTATTCAGCTGGGAAGAAGAAAGTTTTCATGCACGTACGGATGATAAATGTCACACCAATTAGCTGAAGCGTCCCGGGACGTTGTATCGGTTTATTGCCTCGCCACAGCCACAGCTGGCTGTGCATCATACGAGATAAAATTCTTTTCTATTTTTAATGAGTTACATGCTTCTGGGAACACTTGGTGTTTGGCTTTCAAATGAAGCACTCGAAATAAGAAAAGGTTTCGCATTTAATTAATTATTGTTGCTCGAATGATTGACACTCGTTTATCTAAATTGATTCGCTCTTGCGCATGCGCAGTGCGTTGATGTATTATTTATGCTTGTGCAGTGTATGCGTATAACCAGTTTCGCCGCGTCTCATGACTTTTGATCGTCCGATTGGCGTTGGAATGGCGTATGATTAATTGGCGTGCGTAAATGCTTCAATTGAAGAGTTGCCGATTGCGGCACATTCTGCACATTGCTGCTGTTGCCGCTTCGACTTGAGTTAAGTCAACGTCACTCTGGACTGTAATCGTCACAGCCCTGTTTGTACTGTTTCACTCTTGTGTTGTTTGAAATTTCTTTCCTATCGTGTGAGAACTAAACGCGGCATATATTACTAGCAACCGCACGACTCTGGAAGCGCCTCCGTTATTTGCGATCCGCGATATTTGCATGCTGCACATGCGCGGAAAGCTCGACTTAGTTTGCGCTTTCGCGTCTCCTGCTGCTCCTGCATGCTCCATTGCATCTCTCTCTCTCTCTCTCTCTCTCTTTCTCTCGCGCGCGCGCTCTCTCCGGAGGCCGGTGACACGTGAAATATGCCGCGCTTCGTGCCGCATGTGCGAATTTTCCATCTTTATGGACCGCCGCCACCGCGCGCGCCTCTTACATCCCGTCGGTTGTTTATGTTGTGTTGGACTTGGTATTGTGTTGCAGCACTTCATACGTTATTTACGTGTGTCGCTGGGAGTTGCACGTTTTCATTTGTTTCATAAACAATATAAACTTGACTTAAGTCGCCTGCTAGCCACTAGAGACTTGCGAACGATTGTGGCACGACGCGCGCAAGACTCGAGAGCTTTGTTCTTCCAGTGGAGTCATTGATTTAGGCTGCGAGCTTTCGGTTGAAGCGCACCGCGTCCTGCGGTAATTAGCGAATTGTGCGCGCGCAGCCAGCGCAGGTGTTCACCGAGGGCATGTGTTTATATCTTCTTCAATTCCGCGAGTTCTTTTCTGCAGCCTCGAGAGCAATTAGCATCTTGCCGCGCGCGCAGGAACTAAATTCAAAGCGTTAAGGCAAAGAATGTAATGCAATTGCGTTTTTCAGTATGCATCGCTAATGCGGTAATGACTCTCCGCCAGATAAAGTTAAATAATATTGCGGAGAGTTCAAAGTCGTAGGTCGGAGCAACCGATAACACGATCATCATCAGTGGATGATGAGTGGAGTTGAGCGGCAAGCGTGCACGACGGAATAATGATGAAGAAAAACGCGAGCTTGCATTGAAGACGCGCAACAAGCATATTGATCGCTTGGACATATGTAATTCGTTCGATTGCGCGAGCCTGCTGAGACGCGGAAAAAAGTCAAACAATGCGAAAGCAGCAAGTCAACAGGCATGCGAAGCAGTTATACAAAGTGTCAACAAAGTCAACCAACTGTAAGCAATAATATCGACCAACATCTTGTAATTTTTTAGTTCCAAAGACAACGCTTAATACAACGCTTTGGGGAAGTTTTCCACTTGATGGTTCTTAATTGCAAGGAGTTTTAGCGACGATTTCATTTGATTGAATCACCCTGTCTTTTCCTCCTGGATTGTCTTGGTCCTTGGAGTAATGCGGTAAAAATGCGCGGCATTTTGTCGCAGCCGCCATCATCTGCCATTGACAAAAACTAATCGCATTAAAAGTCGTAATCCAATTATAGAAATGCGCAGCTTTGAAGTGAAGCCTCCAGTTGAAGAGAAACACAGAAAATGGAAGCAGCAAGGCGGAAAGAAGTGATTTTCTAAATTATATCACTCAATGGATGGCCAGCGGTTCACGAGGTTCAGGAGAAGATTGAGAATTGGAAGTAAGTAGCATTTACCGGCGTTTAAAAGTCCGGTGCAGTGCCCAATTTGGAGAGCGCGAGTTTCTAAAGACATAAAATCCGTTTTTTATTTCCTTGGGGACGGGCACCGCAAGTGGACCGGTTCCAAGGTCTCAATAATGACGACATGTGAGCTGAAAAGAAATAGGAGGCGAAAAAAGAGTGCCACCGCGATTGTGCAGCGTAAAATTCAGATCAGTTTAGTTTATCATAACTTTGAGGGACAGATGAGTTTGGAACAACCAGTATATGAGACATCAGCCTTTGGGTTATATACGTTATATATCGAACGTCTTAATTAGGCATAAATCAAATTGACAGTGCCGGGTTGCGAGAAGTGGCTCGTCTGGAGCTAGCGAACAGACAGCGCGTCCTGCGATCAGCGTCTCTTTGCGTGCCGCCTCGTTTGTGCAGATTTCAAAGTCAGATTGCTCTGTGCTCGCGCCGCCGAGAGAGATGACTTGTTTTACAGGCGAATGCGCACGTCGGCGGCGTCTGCTTTTGTTCTGCAGAAGTTGAAGATGCGCAACTTCGGGAATAATGCGACTGCTGGAAAACGGTGCGTTCTGCTCGTCGCGCATACGAATGTCTCAATTGATATTCTCGCAGTTCTTCGCTCCAGATCGGCAGAAAGTGTGTGCTGCTCAACAAAAGAAATCCTTGACTGCTTGTTCACGTCGAGAAACAAATGAGCACAGGACGACTAGTGCTGATTTTTTCGTAATTGTTTGATGATTTCTTTCTCTCGCAGTCAATTCTCCATTGGTTTATGATTGAGTAATTATTAAATACATCTCAATCACGACCGGTTCACCGGGAGGCTGCATGCAGCATGCCTTCGCCGGTCGTGTTATCCAACCGATCGTGAGATGCTCAGTTCTTCAGTTGTTTGCCAGCCGCGTGCTTGCGCACCACTTTACTCAGCATCAATCACCTCCTCCGTCTTCGTCGCGCGATCGTAGTTGGGCCTGGCTGGGGCTTTCTTGCACTGGTCGGGATTGTTGTGTGTGGGTTGCTTAGCAACGGCAATCAACAAGCGCAGCACTCGACTGTGGAACCCGCTGTGCGCACACTGGAATAACTCGTCTACGCTCTCTGCACGCCGCTCACGTACAGCCAGCTCGGGCTGATTTTCAGCAGCACAGCCACTCAGCTGGATGGGTTTGGTACGAAGCAGCGCCGTTAAACGCGCCGCGGTCCTTGCGTGGTAATTTCGGCGGTTTTTGGTTCTGCTGTATATGGGCAGATTACTTCATGGAATAATGACCGGCCGGCTACAATGCGAACTTAATTTCGCAATTAACAGCGAGGCGCAGAGAAATTTACTAATTGCCCAGCGCTGGCGAAACTGCCGTTTGCTCAATTAAGGAGCAGCGCTTTTTTGATGTTTTGTCGTCTTTGTCAACCAATTCTTTGAATATTGGGTCAATGCCCTATTTTCTTCCGCGGCTGCATTTCGCGGTTTTTGCCCCAATCGTGGGGGCAGGTAGGTGATCTTCTGGGCGTAATTGTTTTCCAATCCAATCTCGTTTGATTCACAACATAATCACACAATCGCGCTCGAAATGAAGTAATTATTTTCGAGGCACAACACAACGCAACATTATAATCTTCACATATTTCTCCTCCTCCACGCTTATTCCCATCCTCGCATCATCATGGGCCGTAGCTTTTTTCTCTTGCGTTTCTCGTGCGTTGTTCGTTTTTTGTCCCGGCAGTCCGCCGTTGTCTTTCGTGCCTCATGCCCTCGTGCTTGGTATTCCTCGGCTCTGTAACGCGCGACGTGTTGGTCTTGTTTTTGTTTTGTGTCTACGTCTCCTTCACGTTCCAGCCGCCAAGTCTTCATTTCGAGGATCCATAGACGCCTTGTGCTTGTAGCCCATGCTTGTTTGATTTTCTCCCTAGGACAGAAAAGTGATAAACAAGTTTAATGAGACTGGTAGCAGATTTCTAAAAAAGACTCTCATCAATGATCACTTCCTAGTTAGTTAGTGTGTTTATTAGTTCACCTCGCCGCCTTCCCATACCTATTAATATTCCCGATTTTTTTGGTCTGATGCTTTCTTCGAACTATTCGAACGAATTGAATTCACCGCCGATATAATGCACATTCCTCGAGGTCTCTCCTCTAGCCTCACACCTCGCGTCGCGCCGCCCGCATCCAGTCGTCTCTTCGCCGCGCAACTCCGCTGCTCCAACCCATTGTAATCATAATCAAGCGATTGAGTTCCCCGCAGTTCTTGGTGTGCTGGGTCCGCGTCGGGTGGAACGCAGAGGAGGCGATTATTTGTATAACAGGTGGTTTCAGGTGGCCGCGTCGCGCGTTCTTTCGTTGCGGTTCATTCGTTTACCGGCCAATCTCGACCTGAACACCACTGCGACAACATGCTCTGCTCATGGTGTTGGTGTAGTCGTGGGCACTTATGCGTGGTGTAACCTTATATTAAAATTGGATTGCCGGCAACGGCGACCAACGAAGCGTCGAGAAATTAATTTGTTGCCTGGCATTCTTTGTCACGCCATATATATTTCGCGTGATTTACGCGAATTTCCACGACGTGCAACTGTAGCAGTCTGTCATCTGGGGATCTTAAGTGGAGCATGATTGGGCTCTCTGACCTTGGGCCTCTAATTGAGAGCCACGAACTGCGCCACTTCCTTCCTTGCGTGTGCCTCTTCCTCGGATAGCTCAATCAACGGGCCCCAATCGGAGCACGTCTCAATCATCTCGGGACCTGCACGTCTTCTGCACTGGTCATCTCATCTCCGCCGCGTTGTGTTTTATTGCCTGCTCGTCTTCGTTCTCCCTGCTCTGTTCTCGCGCGTCTTCCACACACACCGCGCAGAGTAAGACATTCTGCGCGGAGATTGGTCTCCGCCGGCTTGGGTGGTCGGCTTCCCCGCCTGCGCGAGTTCTTCGCGTGCTCTTGCCGGACCCGGCACACAGTCGAGTGCACGGTGCCCGAGAGCGCGACGGTGTGGTGGTTGCAGTTGTAATGTTGGACATTTCGCGAGCTCACATCTTCGAGATGTGACACGATTTTAGTGCTACTAGGACACTAGTGACAGTCCTTCTGGTGGTGTGCGGTGAGGATGTGGCGGCGTCCGGATGATGGGATTATCCGAATCTGGCTCTCACGAGGAATCTGCAAGCGTTGATGCTACCATGTTGTAACTAGGAGTTCAAGTAATTTGGTACCCGTTGTTGGATTGTGGTGTGGTGCTTGTAGACAATTGCTGGCCATCGCGCGATACAGCGTTTTGTATCGCGACCGTACCGCGCACGCCGCGAAGTAAATGATGATGAAGTTACAAAATCCGGTTTCCACCACGCGGCGTCCTCATCCTGGGACCCCGGGTGGAGCGCGGCAAGGATGCGGCGCGCAGGGCATAATAAAGTCGTTTATCATTTTAACCTGCAACGCCCCACTGATATCCGATCTGTGGGCTGGTGCTCTTTTATTCCGCGCGCGCCTCATCATTGCCGGGTGCGCGTTTATTTATTGAGATTAAGATTTAAGTCATGCTCATAAATTAAGCCATTTGATCGGAATTTGAATCAATCGAGGACAAGGATAGTTCTTTAAAGAACTTTAAATCAATGTTACGTGCGATGTGCTAAGACCAACGTTTTAACACAAAAATAAAACTTGTGTTCTCTTGACGGCCAAGTCCTTTTAGTGGCAGTAATAGGTAATAGACTTTTAGCGACTTCTGAGTTTTTGTAAGAGACTTCTGTCGGCAACGTAATAAACGTTGTCTTCTTGTTTAATTGCATCGCGTGTGCACATGACTAATAAATATAAAAGTTAGAAATAAAACGCTCGGCGGCGGCTGAACTTATATAGTCGGAGAATTATGACATTAGTACAGGAAACGCTAAAATACTTGCTAGAAATGAAGTGTGGAATTTGTTGTTGTACCGCCACTGCTCATAAATGGAGAAGGCAATACACATGTTTCATTTCGGCTGGGTTTTGCATTACCACGCAGCTGGAAGCCAATGTGCCGAAAAAAAAAAGATATTAAAATGACGATGATAATGATAAATTACTTTTACAATTATGAAAATCGCTCGAAAAGTAAAACCAAGTAAATAGTCCTATAAATGCTCGGTTGGTCAGAAAGGTGACTTGAGTACGCTCATGAGTAGAGTATTTCACCTCCACCTTTGACAAAATTATGTGAACGATCACGTTACATGTTACACCTTGCGGCAGTACCATGCTGCGACCCTGGCTGGCACTTTTTCCCGTCGCGTTTCCATGAATCTCCTTGCGCCTCGGACCCGGGCTCTAAACGCGATCAATGGCAATGCGATGCGCGCGCCCAGATAAGCGCAGATGATATTTATTCGGTTGTCCATCCAGTATAGAGATGCAACCATGCTCAGTGCAACCCAAGCTCAAACCAGCGAGATGTTTGCTTACGATAAGACGTCTTTATTAAATTCAATATTGTAAACTCTCCTGCTCCGGCAGGAGTATGTGCATCGTCGTCGTTTTATTGTTATTGCTCGGCTTCGATTTGTTTTCTTCTGTGGTACAGCTAGTGCCTCAGTTGAATTCATAGGTGATAAACGTTTGCTGAGCTTGCATTGCTTTGTTGGGCGTCTTGGGCCGACACAAGATTAATTTTTACATCTCGTCGCGGACGACTGGACGTTTTTCAATTTCAAATGCGCGACGCATGCGTTGCTAAGTGACTTGGGTGCAGGTATCTCTGACCACAAAGTCCCAGTACCCAAGTCGCTTGAGCACTTCGGGTTGATAAACGAGGGATTAGTTTGTCTTCTTCGTATATTGATGAGGTTCACGAGATAGTATTCTCCGATTCTCACGCTTCAGGCCTAGTGTGGTGGGATGCTAATGTGGAACATTTCCGAGTTTGTTGAAATTTTGTTTGGAAAGTTGCTTGTGGTCTTGAGTCACATGCCAAGTCAATTAAAGCAATGGCTCGCATTTTCAGCTTTGTTGAGCTCGGCTGTGTGCTGCAATGGGTCTTAAATTGCGAGATAAGGTCCTATTAACACCTACAGTCACGTGACGCGCGCGCTCGGCGCTTATCTCGCGCGCTGCACATTTACTTAAGCTCTGCGCTTAAGTACGCCGTGTTGTGTCGGAGGGTGGGTACCTTAATTGGCATATCTGATGCGCCAAGTGGATTACATCGCGCTCGGTAAAGTGACTTGTGCGCTGTGAAAAATGCGCACGATTTTAGCGCGTGCGGGGCGTATAAATATGGAGCCGCTTGATTAAGCTTTAACATTCGGTTAATTAGTGATGTTTATTGCGGTAGGAAATTTAAATATTCTGGCGACATTTGGAGTTGGCGTAGTTCAACCGAACTGGTTCAGTCTTCACGTTTACAGTTTGAATTGGTGAAATCGAAATAACTCAAGGCGATAAAAATGGCTCTGCTTAGGCTGGTGAGTGTTAGAAGTCACTTAGCCTGGTGACAGATCCGTTGGTGCTGCTATATCAGCACG
This sequence comes from Diploeciton nevermanni, assembly GCA_027575565.1. Classification (NCBI taxonomy): domain Eukaryota; kingdom Metazoa; phylum Arthropoda; class Insecta; order Coleoptera; family Staphylinidae; genus Diploeciton; species Diploeciton nevermanni. Next base: position 1,822,673 of record JAODIE010000005.1, read on the forward strand.
TCGACTACGTGGACAACCAGGTATGCCGTTCATGCCGATGGCGATGGCGACTCTTTTACAATAAAAAGCGCCCACGCACGGCAGCCGAAGAGCGGCGCAGCGTTGTACGTGGTGCAGATAAGAGAAACGGACTCGTAATCCCTACGCGCACAACGCATAAACATAAAATAAAGTATTGATATCGGGACGGGAAAGCTGACTAGGCAAAGCCACTTGAATACTTTTTGTCTACTGCCCGCTCATGATTGATAATTTGCGTTTTTAGTGTTAGATTTTTCTTGCGTCTTGATTGAAACGGTTAGAAATCGCATTAATCAGCAGACGGGCGCAAGTGGTGCGTGAATTTGCGCACTTCACTTCGTTAACTCGCTGCCCATTGCCAGCCGCGAGCTTAAGTTGAATCAACTCCCGATTCAATCCGATCGGATGGCTGAAAGTCGCGGAGCGCAGTTTGTTGCGTTAAATAAATAGAGTGCATATAAATTATTCAAACACCGCGGCTTAGCTTGCATTATGCATTCGCGACGCGCCGCATTCCATCCGAAGATTGAGATGCGAGGGCGCTGGATTTACATTTACATTTACACGTTGCGCATGTTTGCTGGTGTTTATTTTGTGCTGATTTTTTTTTTCGGTTGCCTTACAGGGTGAGTGGCAGTCCTGGTGGCGGCCTTCAACTGCTTGGAAGGGAACTCCACCCCGCCTACCGCCTCCCGCCCCACATGGAGTACCTCTACTCGCTGCAGCATTCGACGGCGAATATCCACGGTGAGTATTTGGAACGATTATTAGCGAATGTAATTCAACGCTCTGAAGTACAAATCATCAACAACAAAATATCCTTCTTGTTGTGTCTAGCACACGTTTAGACGCCACATCTCACCGTCGTAAACGTCGCCGGCATTGAATTTTTTATTGGCGTGCGAGTTTTACGCTCGTCGAGATATTTTAATATCTAATAAAATAATGCGCGCACGCTGGCGCTCAGCGTGCTCTCTTCGTTCTTTCGTGAACGGCTTGGGCAAGTCCCTATATAAGAAATTATGCCCTCTTCTTGCGCACGCACACCGCAGTTTATACAATAAACTATACGATTTTATTGTTTGACGTTTATTTACACGTGCGTGCACGCTTTCGATTTTCGAGTCCAATTGCAGCGTTGCTTGGCGACGCCTCGAATTCGATCTTTATTAAATTTATGAAGCAGCCGCGCTCGTAAAATGCAAGCAACGAGGAAAAGCGACGCACATAGTGCGACCAGCTTAAGTCAACTTACCTTCCAGCCGGACACACCTTGAACGCCCCATCTGTGCAAATTACTAGACTAGCAGTGAACACTAATTGCTGAATACGTTGGTGAAAATATTCAAATTATGTTGTTTTATCCTAACGCGCGTCGCATTAATTACACTCATTTCTTATAATAGCCTGCAGCTAGCTCAGTGCTGCGTGGTGAGGCAAACGGCAGTCGCGCTTTCAATTACATCGCGTATTATTAGTATTCCAGAAGCGAAAGATAAGAAAGAAAGAAAGAAAGAAAGAAAGAAAGACGTGCGTACAGCATCGGAATATAATAATAACGCACGTTCACCGGATGCGTGGGCGTAGGTGGCACTAAAATGCGTGTCTTTTGTTCAACACCAATAGGGGATGTCCTGGAGAGAACCCGCATTCTAGTATCAATTTCCATTCACACAAAGTTGCGCGATCCGGAAGATGTGTTCAAGTGGGGAATATGAGCTTTTAGGCTTGCCTACTTATAATAAGACTGAAATGAACGCATTAAGCAGTCGTCGCTTGCATAGCGTGGCCTGTTCTGACAGATTAAATTTACTCATGCGCATCCAGCAATTTTTATTTCTTACCATCACCTCGTGCGCTTGATTACAAAACTCGCAGGCGCGCGATAAAGCTCAACGCATGAAAATTATTAATAAATTACAAGTGAGTATGACGTGATATAATTCACAATATTTGCGCTTTTCTTATTGGGTGGAGTTTGTTCGTCTTGTGGCATGCACTGCTGCGCTTGGTGGGCTTCTAAATTAGCTGCCGGAGCCTTTCAGTCTCGCGTGGGAAATAATTTTATTCTCCGCGCGAATAAGTCGCCTGCGTAAAATTAGATTAAATTTATTCGCGACGGTGAGGCTTGCACTGCACGTGGTGCGCGTGTCTACAGCTAGCCGCACTGCGGCGGCCAAGACGATTCCATTAAGTCGGTAATTAGAAATTTAATAATCCTCAGCGTCGTAAATTCGTTCCTAATGCGAACGCCGCTGCACCTGAGCGCGGCTGCACGTTTATTTACATTCGGCTTTTACGCTCGCGGCTTGTTCGTCAATTGTATTTATTTACGCGTACGCGCGCGGGTCTAAATTGAACGCGGTTTGGGCCGTAAAATCATTACGAGCGATAATTATATCTTTAGATACTGCGTCGATAGAGCGTGCAGGATGTCGACGATGTGATGGTTGCCATGTGGCGTGGACGTAGGTGAAAACGGAAGGAGCCTGTAGATTAAGAGAGAATTATTTTCGGTTGATTTTAGTTTTTGCTCATTTTTTTAAATATCGTCCTCGTTCTAGGCTTGGGTCTATCTCCCGAGTACCTTGGCACACGAGGTTTAACCGACCTTCATCCAGGAGCCTCCACCCTGGCTAGCAGCGACTACCCTTTCAGCATCGATGGCTCCCGCTTAAACAGCCCGCGCCCTGGTTCTATCCGGGCTTCCCGCAAACGTGCTCTCTCTTCATCCCCCTACTCAGATTCTTTTGATATAAATTCTATGATCCGCTTCTCTCCCAATTCCTTGGCCTCAATTGTAAATGGCTCGCGTTCTTCTTCAGCCAGCGGTAGCTATGGCCACTTATCGGCAGGTGCCCTCAGCCCGGCACTCAGCATGCATCCTGGCGTCCACCTCCAACAACTCCAAGCGCACCTCATGCGCAGTGCCGGTTCTCTTTTACCTCTCCCACCTGCCCCAACAGCACCGCATCCCATGTTCTCCCTTGGACATCATCCGCTACAGGTCACGTCTTCAATAACTGCCAATAGCCTGAAGACTGATTTGCGTAGAAAATCGGATGCTAACGCGATTATTTCTGTGGATGATGGCGTGAGGAAGCCAAGAATCAAGAAGGAGCCTAATCTGGCGCCCTCTTGCAATAACAATGACAGTGGTGGGGATCCAGGAGATTTAAAAGATGAGCCGGGAGATTTTATTGAAACGAATTGTCATTGGCGGGAATGCGGAACGGAATTTCCCACGCAGGATGACCTAGTGAAACATATCAATAATGATCACATTCATGCGAATAAGAAGTCATTTGTGTGCCGATGGGAAGGATGTTCAAGGGCGGAAAAACCGTTCAAGGCGCAGTATATGCTGGTTGTGCACATGAGAAGACACACCGGTGAGAAACCGCACAAGTGCACTTTTGAAGGATGTATTAAAGCTTATTCAAGGCTGGAGAATCTCAAGACTCATCTGAGGTCTCACACGGGAGAGAAACCCTACACCTGTGAATATCCTGGATGTTCCAAGGCATTCAGCAATGCTTCGGATCGGGCAAAGCATCAAAACCGCACACATAGTAATGAGGTAATCATAATTTTATTTTATTTTTTCATACATCATACTAGTAATAAAAATTTCTCTATGCCTTCTTTGGATTGCCAGTAAGCCCAAAAACTATTAAGAAGTTTACAAAATGAGTTGTTTTTCTCTCTCTTTATTTGTGCCTTTTTTTCTTCTCTTTCTTAGAAACCTTATGTTTGTAAAGCACCTGGATGTACAAAACGCTACACCGATCCAAGTTCTCTCCGCAAACACGTGAAGACTGTTCATGGAGCGGAATTCTATGCTAACAAGAAACACAAAGGAATCGATGGTGGTTCTGACGATGGTCCAGCTGGTTTGGACTCTTCTCCACGCAGCGAAGACATGCAAAGCCACAAGACGACAAGTCTCAGCTCGCCCAGTATCAAATCCGAGTCGGATGTCAATTCCCCAAGTCATCAACAACAAGGCAGTCCGCTTGGAGTTACACAACACGCTGGAGGTTTTGGAGATGATATTGGTGATAGTTCTATGCAACGAACAGGGCCATTGGATGACCCAGCTTGGCCTTATGATGCGGAGGATCTTGAAATTGACGATCTTCCAATTGTCCTTCGAGCTATGGTACAAATTGGTTCAGATAGAGGAAGTGGAGGAGGAATGGGAGGTGGCGGTGGTTTGGGCATGGGTAACTTTGCACGGAGAATGAAACCTCGTCTGCAGGCGAAACCTATAATGCCATCTTTAGCGCCTCCCTCTGGTAATGTTCAGAGGAAAACCTTGGGAATAACTGATCTGAATAGGAGGATAACTGACCTAAAGGTTGAGGGGGGTGTCCAGTCGGGAAATACTAAGGGACAAATGACTGATATTCACACGCGATTGCAGTCAATTGGTGGACAGACTCAGGTGCAGATTCGCCGGGATAGTAATTCTACTGTGAGCTCGTATTACGGAAGTATGAGGAGTGCAGATATGAGCAGGAAGAGTAGTCTTGCTTCACAGGCGTCGAGCATGCTGAGACCAGCTGCTGGACCCAGTTCCTTTTATGACCCCATCTCTGCTGGAAGTTCGAGGAGGTCGAGTCAATTATCTACGGCGACCACTGGAGGTGTTAGTATTCCGCCACCACCACCAAGTCATCTACTAGCTGGCCAATTGCAGAAGTTACAAGCTGGGAATAAGACTCCAACACCTACTAGTAATTTGGTTCTTCAGGTACTAATCTTTTTAAACATTTCATTTTTAGTTAGGTGTCGCGCGGTCCCTAATTATCTATTCTCTTTCCTGCAGACTCAAAATGTATCTCTTCAACAAACAGCTCTGCAACAATCTTGGCTGTCTACTGACTTGTCAACAGTGCGCCAGTCAACCACGACTACTCACAGCACGGACACAACCCGTAGAATGTCGGAACCATGTCATACGCTTACAGACAGAAAAAGCCCACCACCCCGACCTTCATCGGTCACGTTATCACCACTCAAAGGTTCCTGCACAGAGTTGCATCCCAATCAAGCAGTGGTTCTTGACGAAGTTGGAGAGGGCGAAATGGTGGAAAACAAATTGGTTATTCCCGATGAGATGATGCAGTATCTAAATCAAGTTGCGGATACCCAGAATGACATTGCCCAGCCATCGCCATCCTGGAATAATGAACAGAAACCAGTGCCTACCCCAAGTCCCAATGTGACTAACCCAGCTACCTTTAATCAGGTGCTCTCTCCTGTATCCAATCATATGATGCCTCTTTCTCCAGGACAAGGCAGCAATCTTAATCAGATGAATGGATCACCAGCTAGCAACATGAACCAAATGATTGGATCACCCGCAAGTAATTTGAATCAAATGATGCATTCACCCGCCAGCAATCTCAACCAGATGATGCCATCACCTTCATCAACGTTTAATCAAATGATGCCGTCACCATCGTCCAACTACAACATTGCCAATCCTTTGATTTCACCTAGTGTTAACTCTGTTAACAATGGCAATTTGAATCAAATGATGCATTCCCCAATGTCGATGCAGTCCAGGTGTCATTCGCATTCAATGATGTCTTCTAGTTCTCAACATAATGGCATTGTGAAGAGTCTTGAGCACTGCGGCAACTTAAATAATGCCAATAGCAACATGTACAATATAAATCAGCATAATTGTTATATCATCCACGGGCAGCCGGCTATGAACCAACATCACCCACATCCGCACCCACATCAGCAGAATAATTGCTATATGAGCAATTGGGATGGAAGTAATGGTAACGGCGCCCATGTCAATATTCATAATCAAAATGTGCATTGTCATTCGAGGAATTACTGCCGCTCTCAGTTGTCTGCTAGTTTTGTGAGTAACATGCAAGGTGGTCAGCAGTGCTATCCTCATCAAGGCAGCATGAACCACAATGCATCTTTGGGACCACATGGAAACTACTGCAATCCACATCATCTACACCAGTCAACACATTCACATCATCAGCAGAGCCAACAAAGTCAATACTGCAACAATAATTCAGCATTTAATTGTGTTTCTAACGAACCATTGGCTTCACCAGCAATCGCTACACCTGCACCTGTTCCTAATGCTGATATGTTAGGCCAACCCCAACAAGCACAAATGCAGAGACCTTGCAATCAATTTGATAACTGTTTCCAACGCCAGCAGCAAGTTTATCAAAATCAACAAGCGACTCAATGTAATTGCAATTGTGCCAATGCAAATATGCACAAATTCCCTCTACATCATCATGGCAAAAATGGTGAAATTCAATGCAAAGACATCAGTCAATCCCAAATGTCTCCTTCAGTGCAAGGTACTACTGGTGCCCAAGCACAAAACACAAGTGTGCAGCCTGTTGCCATGCGCCAAGATACGTACCAGAGGACTTTGGAGTATGTACAAAATTGCCAGTCGTGGGTAGGATCAGGACAGCAGAATAGCGAGATAGTTTCCAGTAGTACTCATCCCTTGGCTGGTAAGTGCACAGACACTGGCAGTTCGAATATGATCATCAACGATATGACATCGTCATTGAGCTCGCTGTTGGAGGAGAATCGCTATCTGCAGATGATTCAGTAGTGACCCAATTGATTTAGTAATGTAGGATACAATTTGTACCTTGTGATATTATAAGATTTTTTCTGATGGCGAAGAGCAGAGCCGATGGACAATGGAAAATGCTTTAAAGAATTTTAAAATGTCTTAAATTAAAACAGATTGTTGTAATTTATTTGAGATGGCAGCCTTTCTGTAATGGTTCAAACTGCAGATCTCAGAATGTTTGGGAATTTTCTAAACGTCTCGCCGATTCAACGCAGACGTTTAGCCATCTACTGCCATGTTTTAATGTATAATAAACAAACAACGCGATCAATATTTGTAATATTTTTATAAATAGAAAAAGTGTGAATGAGAAGAGAAAAACGTGAGTGAAATATGACAAACATTTTATTGGATTCTATAAAAATGACTCATTGTTACATTTTTTTTATTTAATGATTAGCAAGTAAGAAATTGACTATTACTGTAAATATCTTTAAGGCTATCGCATCGATGCTTGAGAGTTGGAAGATTCATGAATTTACTTAATGATACAAATAAATTAAGTGCTACACGACCTCGATTCTTTTCGATATAACTGAACCGCGAGGGTTTCTCGTACGTTAATCAATCAATTTAACAGTTTGGAAACCAATTTCGCGAAGATTGTTCTAGTCAAATTAAAATTTTGAATGTTTTAATTAATAAAATTTATTTCAGGTATAAAACGATAATTTATACAATTAAATAATCTCGAGACTCTTTGTTACATTTTACAAACATAAATAGTAATTCTATTAGTTTGGCTTTTCGTTTAATGATTAAAGAAATTTATCAGTGTCAATTAAAGACATTGCCACATCCATCATCGTAAGTCTAGAAGGAATAGTCTCGTTTTCACCAGGAACGTCATCCAATAAATATGATTTCGACTTGTGTAGTAAGGAATAATCCTGCTGGCTTTGGGTTGACTTCAAATTCACATGAGCTTTGAGCGTCTCGATTCTTAATTTGCAGTCATCTACTAGCTTCTTGACGTCCTATAAATAAAAACAATTCATTAGAAAACGCACAAATATTTTATAAGAATATAACTTACCGTTTGTTGTGAATTAAAAAGCTCCAGACCCTGCTGCAAAAACTTATGTTGTGGATATTGTGATAGAGTACTATACTGATTTGCCATAGACTGGCCAAATTCACTGTGAGGAAGATGCATTTTGAGATTACAAACAGCCACGACTTTTCCTAATATCGCAGAGTCAAGAAGTGAACACAGTTTAGGACCATCCACGACTTTGATATACAATAATCTTCCAGCAAAATCTGCGAGCCAGAATTCTTGATCATATTCTCTTATGATCATGTCAACAATAACACCAACAGTGTCGAATTCATTGAAGAGAGGCTTATAGTAAGCATCAGTGGTCATGGAAATGGGCAGCAGTTGTCTTTGGCACTTTTTATTGGTGATTCCATCGTGAATATTGAACATTGTACGACGCGTAGTGTTCCATTCATGACTTCTCCTGAAAAATTGCGTAATTAGATGTATGCGAATAAGGCAAATAGGAACTAGGAACATACTTCACGCCAATATTGTAAATGCTAACACAAGCCTCTTCTTGTAAAATTTGAATTTGTTCTTCAGTGGGTCTCCATACATTCAGTACTAGGCACTTTGGACTGTCTTCTAAGGCATCCGTCACCAGAACTTTCATCATCGGTGTGACCACACGATTGTTAAGCTTCATCTCAGCGACATGTTTCGAAATTCTTTCGGAAACCTCTCTTTGGTATTGTGCTGCTGTATTTAGCTTGTAATCTTGAACCATTGCACGTTGAGAATTCGATAACATCCCCTACAAAATGAATAAATTGATTGATTAGTATATTTAAAACAAAGATATCCGGACAAAACGCACATATACATTTTCTGGGTCGTTTGATGCTTCCAACAGCTGAAACAATTCTCTAGGGCAAGTGACACTACTTATATATTCAGCATCAAATTTTTGAGTCGGAAATTTCTTCCGATTTGCTTGAAATTCTCCATATACTTGGCTTTTAATCTTATCTAAATTCTTGACACATTCGTTTTCGAAATCACTTGAGCGTTTTTCTTCAGCCTTCGCATTCCTCCATGCTGCGAAAATAATAATTATTATGAATTTGATTCAGAATGCTTTCATTTACCTTTAACTCCATTGCACTCCTCCATATATCTAAGAGGATAAACTCTGACAATAAACACTTTAACACAAGCAACCAGCCCTCCATTCGGTTGTATAGTCTTTAGTGAAATGGGAAATGGTGTTGATGTTTTGTAAAATCCCAATGTAACGTACCATGCTGACCGCCGCGTATTATTATAGCCAATTTTTAGTTTGACATGATCAGGGGCCTTAATATAAATTGTGTTTAGTATGTTTGAAAAATGAAATTTGAAAATGAAAAATTACATAAGGTACTCTTACATCAAGTGGATGACATCCATCACAATCCAACAATTCAGCACCCTGTATCATCAATTTTGTCCCTATCTTAATCCTCCCCTTGTAGATCTCCTGACTTAACAAAGTATCAATCACAGTTCTAATGGAATACCATCCATCGGTTAATCTTAATTCAAATTTATTCCCGCAAATCTACAAAAGAGCATTCTTAATTTCCAATTCACAATTCACCAATTCACACACATCTCACCTGGATGATATCAGCAACACACAAAACAATCCTTTTATTTGGCACATCATCTTTCTCCATGATCTTCCTCAGTGCAGGCCTTGATACTCTATCAATCTCTCTGTCATACCTGTACTTCAACTGCTGCATGATGTTATCTATATTCAAACAACCTTTGAAAATCATTGGAAATCTCTTTTCATAGATCGCCAGTTTCCATACAATCCACTTGTAATGATTAGCGACCCATCCTTTGGGTATCAACTTAGGATCAACTCCACAAATTGCTTGAAATGCATTCTTTATTTCAGTGAGTCCAATTGTGTTGTGTGTATTTGGTATTACTTTGCCACCATCGATTGAAGGTATAACGGATTTTTCTAATTTGGAGGCATTAAAGTGAATTTTATCTGCATTCCTTGGAGTAATTTCCAGAATTTTTGAGTCAATGTTACACGCGGTATAGCTTTCATTTAACTTGGAGATAATTGCAGGCAGATCAGAGAGCTTAACGCGGTTTTGCGTGCTTTCCTTACGGATTGTCAGGCAACCCAGCCTTGGTCTGTAAAAAAGGTATAAGTTGAATATTAATAAGTAAAGATAGTACGTTGCAGGATACCTTGTATGGTCGTAGTCACCTTGGTCAATTGCCAACCTCTGCATCTCCAACGCTTTCTTCCTCTCTTCTAGGATCTCCAATTTCCTTTTCAATTGTAAATATTCAGCTTCTATATCATGCTGCAGCTCCTGGAAATTATTGCACGACTTCTCTCTGAATAATAAAACTCCATCGTAGTCATTATCTTTATTCACAAACAAACTTGTCCGCCGTCCTGAAGAATGTGCGCTCTTTATCGGCGTAATAGCAGCTAATTCTAAATTGAAGTTGAAACCAATTTCACTTTTTTTTGTCATTGGAGTACTTGTTACATTATAACTCTTCGTCACGGGAGTATTATTATTCTGGCCAATTTCTTTAGAAAAACTCTTCATCGGAGTAATGGTCAAGCTTTTATCTTCTTCATCAAAGAACGCCTTAGCCCTGTCGAGTTTTTCTTTCGATATCTCTTTTATTGAAATTGCTCTAGACATGCCAAGGCGTTTTATACCGGTTGAAGTGCTTGGAGTTACTTTTGGTTTAATTGGCGTTGTAGAAGATGCGCTTTCTTCTTTGTTTGTTTGTGCATTGGTTGAAGTTGTTATTTTTTCATTATGTGAATTTAATCTTTCCAAAGCTTTATCGTATGATTGTACAACATCCTTAATCAATTCATGTGCCGTTTTATTGGATTTCGCCTTTGAAATTATGAAATTATTGCTCTCTTCGACATCCTGGTACTTAGCAGTCATTGCCTTGATTTTATCAACAGACACGACTAATTTGTCCCCTCTTCCGGTAGAAAATCCGCCAAAAGTCGATTCATTTGTTATGACGCGCTCGGAAGGTTTATCTTGGCACTCTTTTTCAATATTACTGCTTCCTTCCTTGTTGCTCTTTCTATTGGGTGTGTTCACAATGTCTAATGTAAATGTTGCAATTTCTAAATTATCAAATTTCGCGCTCGCATTTTTTAGTCTTTCCTGGTCTACGTTGAGCTTTCTCCCACTAGCTGTTGAAAATCTTCCCATTGTAAGATTTTTATGCTGCTGAACGTCTAAAGCATACTTTGTAGTGCTAACGTCCAGTCTTTCTTTGCTCATTTCTTCTTTATGCTCTGAAGCACTGGAAAATCCAGTAATGTTAAGAGTGCTGAAAGATTTTGTGCTCATAAAAGGCTCAATGTCAAGTTTAGCGTCGTCAACATCCAAAGTGTTACCTGCCGCAGTAGTAAACCCTTTCAAACTATTGCTCGGTGCTTTCCTTGTATCAAATTCAATGTCATTTAATTTATCAGCCGCTTTTCTTAATTTATCAGAAGAAATGTTTAACTTTTTCCCAGACGCACTTGAAAATCCACCATTAGAATCAAAATTAAGTGACTTTTCCCGTGTTGTTTCAAGAAACAATGTCTTCCTAATGTTTCCTTTACCTTCGAAACTATCCCTTTTTCTACCCAACAAAGACTTAGCTTTCAAAATCTTTCTATCTTTCAAAGGACACTTTACTTCCGTCGACACATCATTGTGCAGAGACACTCTTGTCGCGTCAGATAAAGTTCCGGATGTGGTTGAAGCTGTTGTCGATTCGCTACCAGTTTCAGTCGACCCCGAAGTAGATTCCACGTTAATACAATCATCGAACATTGTGGTGGCCATTTCCAATAATTCGCCATGCACATTGTGCACTTGACATTTATGCCCTGCTTTCAACAACTCTTCAGCTCTTTCCAACGCGCCCTTGCCGCTAAGCAGCTGACCTGAACCAGATTTAAATCCCGAGCTTGTCAGTTCTTCAATACCATTAACTTTAGAGTTGCTTGATGCTGAACTGTTTGCATTTATATAATCAAATTGTTCTAAATTGCTGTACATTCTTTTGGATGCGCATAACTTCTGCGGGTTTACTTTAATCAGTTTACCTGAAGCTGTATTGAAGCCGTTATTAGTAGTTTTGAGTATTTTAGTTGCCTCAACAGTGTTCTTATCATAGTCGGTGTTAGAACTACATTTCGTGTCGTCAGTGCTTGAAGAACTACGCATATTAGTTGCTTTGCTACTTGCAGCGCTCTCGTTGTTTGAAATCATTATATTTTCAGTATTCTCAATGGCAGATTCGTGCTTTTTATCAGCTTTTATATTGATTTGTATACGGTTATTTCCAATGCATATTTGCACGCGATTATTTGGACCCACTGCAATTGATTCATCAGTTTTTTCCACATCAAGCTGGCAAGTTTCTGCAATATCGTTATCTACATTGATCACTGACTTTGAAATGTCAGGTTTTAAAGTTTCACCCTTTTTTTGGGTCAATTTCTTGCGCTTACAGCCCATCGCATGTAGAAACTCTCTACACCTCATATATTTTTGCTCAGTGAGCTGAAATTCTTCCACACTAAAACCCTTAAAGATTTGATCTGTTTTAGGTTTGGTAGTAATGAACAAATTTAGTTTTGGTTTGCAAGATTCATTTGCCATTGGGTCATCCTCATTCCAATGCTCAATCTGCTCTTGTAATGTTGGTGATAACAAGTCCACCTGTTGCACATCCTTGGCAAGAAAAGGACTCTTCATCTTTTTAATTGTTGCAGAATAATCCACACATTGATTATGCATGGATTCATCAGTGGTATCATTGTAATTTAGCTGACTATCAGCTTCTTCTTCTTTTATGCATTGAGTTCTTTCAAATATTTTATGTTCCTTCCTTGGGCTATTAATTACGTTAAAAGACTCTTTACTGGAAGGTGATAATGAAGGACTTGCATCTGAATCCAAAGTCGTCTTGCTGGCACCTTGAAACTTTTTATTTTCATAAATCATATCCAAATCCTTCCTAGGAATTTTGTGCAACTTAGATACATTTCTAGAATAGTTTATGTTGTTACTGTGATGTTCATCTTCAGAATCACCAGAAGCACACTTTAATTCAATTCTATCAAATTCATCAGAACTTCTTTCTTGCTTCTTGAATGATTTTGAATTTATTTGTAGTTGTGGAATGACATTTGAATCAGATTCTGTTTTATTTTGCATCCTACTCAATTTCTTAGATTTTAAAGCAGCTTCTGATGTTGAGTGTTGGTCACCAGATGTAATACTAGTTCTCTTTGGAGACAATATTGGTAGCTTTGCTGAATTAGTAATCACTCGCTGCTTGAAGTTATTTAGACTACTGCTACTTGTTGTATGTACATCTGATTGCAATGATACAATTGGATCTTGATATGAATCATCTTTATGTGTGGGGCATTCCTTTGAAAGTTTTACTGGTACAGGTATATGAGAATTGGGAGATTTTGTACCAATTATATTCAACTCATTTGTATCTTTGTATTTTGAATGTGTTTCATTGTGCTTATATTGTCTTCTCATAAAGTGTTTTCTTGGAAAACGTTTTGCAGCAAGTACAGGTGATAATGGAAGGTGTTCATCATTAGATTTTGATTGCTTCTTAGGAGAATAATTCATTCTAAAAGTGAGAATTAATGCAAATAAAATATAGGTTACTAACTTTAAACTTTGTTGACGTTATCACCTATTACCTATTTCAATATACTTGATATTATTGTATATTCAAAAACTGTAGCCGATTGTGTGAATATAATTAATCGAAATTCCTCGTTTAGAACGACATTTTACGGTATTATATCTTATATTGTGAAACAGAATTTGCTATCCAGGCTTTAAAATGTTTGAAACCATTTTGAAATGTTTGAAGTGACAGGCTCGACAACCTTAACAAACGAAAAGGATAGATAAAACTGATTAAACAACACTCTCTGCGGTAGATTCAAATCAAGTTAAACCTTCCAACAAATCAACCGAATCATTCTATAATATTTGTATAAAGTACACACAAAGTCTACTGGTTATACTTGTATTCTGATCTTCATAAAGCAGGCACTCCGATCCACTCCTACTGTGACAACGCCGATTGATTCCAACAATATAACGATGGTAAACACAGAATATTCACTGAGAGCTAAAAACAACTAAGATAATAATGTAAGTAACTAATTTATAAATGAGATATGTAGTTTAAAAAAAAGTTTAATGATTTTTTTTAACAGATTAGTGTCACTGATTTTAAATTGAACAGATGTATAAAAAATTATTTCTTCTTCCAACAACAGTTAGAAAAAGCATGATACGAGAAAATCGATGCCTCCATTGTACTCTTGCTCGTCTCTATTGCTTTGTAAATGATTTAAATTAGTATTGTTGACTAAATTTTTACACTCTCGAAAAATGCCATCGCCTCTGCAAAACTCAATAACTAATTACTCCGCTTAATTTCTATATCATACGTTTTTACCGACAGAATAAATCATCACTGCTTTTTTGCCACTTCCAATACTGGTGAAAGAAGTCATACTTTGTGTCGTCATTCAACTGTGAAATGAATGACAAGCACATTTTGGTCAACATTGATGGCCATTCACCATCGAATTGAGTTCTCACATGAGTGCAGTAATCTTGTGATTTCATGAAGCGAGTTTTGCCATTGCAGTATCGTAAATCATGACTGCAATATGATATTTTAATTTACTAGTTGCCATTTTTAGGTATAAGTTTTCTACCTTGTAAATATCTTATGACAAAATTGAGGTGATAACTGCTTCTTGACACTGCATTTTGCTGCATTCGGTTCCAGATGTTCACTAACATTGATTATTCCATTGTAGACTTCGGCAATCTATTTGAAAACAAACAAAACGCTATAATTGATAATTATATATTAGTACTAATAATAAGTGTAATTAATAGTACTTCTTCTGCTATTGACAAACATAGAGCACATCTTATACATGCGGATAACACTTTTTTTCTTCGAATAATATCTTTAAATGGATTGTGGACATATTTATACGCTGAACAGAAGCCATTTAATTGAGACTCTGTGATGTGTGCATTACAAGCGCAATCATCATTGACTAGATCAACATTGATGATTTCAATTTGGCTATTATCTGTTATTATCTTCGGAACGTATTTATTGTGTTGCACACAGTTTTCCACACATTTTACTGGCCATGCATATTTGCAATGGCCTATTACAACAATGAATATTATGTAGAAAGAAGTGTAATTAATAGTCATTAATATTCACAAGCGATTAATAATAACCAAATGATGCAAAATGAAGTAAATAGTAGTATAAAATTGTTCTAAAATGAAATGAGATTTTACTGCAAATTTTGAAGTGTTAAAAATACTTGTCACCTAATGACGGGTCGCCGCTTCGAGTTTTTCTGTGGACATAATCACAATTATAATAGTTTATTTAATGTTATAGTTGAGCATCAATTAAAGGCGCGCAGAGATGGTGTAAATAAATAATTAGACTCGAAACAAATCTTGAAGGAATCGATCGCGCGTGAGGGGAATAGTGTGCATGCTATGCGCTGGCTGGATCAGCTAAAGCAGGTGTCGCACGGGATGCCTCGCTGTGTAGTGCCATAGGTACTAATCTTGGGTATCCTTTCTTGTTTCATCACAAATTTTCAATTCATGCAGCACGTTTTCAATTTTCATCTAACATCCTATGAACATATATAAATAAAAACGTGTATAAATGCAACGGCCACTAGGTTGGCCGCTAAGGATATGAACGCCGCGCAGGTCAAAAGCGATACACAAGACACACAATCGGTTAAGTAGTGTTTCCAAAACTAAAGTTAAGGTCACGCAAACAAAAAATGTAGTGCAGAAAATTAAAGCAATCAGAACATACAAAAACTCCATCATCGATGCTTGTACAAGTTGGGACCGTATGCACAAGGCGAAGATAAAAAAAAAAAAATGTTCTAACTTCATACTGGAATCCAAAAACTACAGATGCGATGTTTACTTTTTGGGGTGTAAAACGTCTCCTCATGAAACTCCATTTGTTCCTGGACTGTGCGCAGAATTTGACCAATGTCGACTGAGCCTATATTTCTACACAATGGTTGTTGAAAAGAAAAGACCGTGCTGCTGATAAGATGCTAGAGAGTTAGAACGCCCTCGCTTAAATTAACACATATTTACAATGGTAATATACACAGGTAACACTTGTAATTGTACTTAACTTCTCATGATTCGCTGCACAATTTTAGCGCGATCTGCACGTGAGCACATTTGTCGAATTGCTTTCTCTTATTGGAATCTACTCAAATAATTATGTTCGTGTAAAAATTATTAACTGCCAAGTTACATCAAGTTTGCCCCTAAAAACACCAACTTAAAAAAAGCTAATAGCTTCAATATGATCAAATTCTTTCACATATCACATACAACAAAAATATTTATGGGCTTTCGAAAATAGTATATATTATTGAATTAACTTTACGTCGTAAATTAAACAATAGTTTGAAGATAAAACAAACCGGACGTAAATACGTAGGAACTAAAAACGGAATGTTTAAAATTTATTTAACGCAGTGGTTAAATTGTTAAAAGTCATTCGTGTTGAATTATCTACTATGTTAAAATTCGCAAATATATACCTGACAAGCAAACAATTGTTTATCGCCGTAATTTCAAAGCAGCGAAATCACAAAGTTTACGTGACTTCATATCGCATAAGTACATCAAATATACATATAGTCTATATAATTTGCCTTTAAAATCAGTAAAAATCATCAAATCCAAATAAGTATTGGACCTTTAGCAATTCGTAATTACTGCGCTAATACGACAGCGATATTGCTGGCAGTGCCATAAGACTAGTCGTCGCAAACTTGCGAATAGAATGTACACATATGCAAATGGAGATTGTCTTCACATGGCACTTGTAGTATTTGCTGATTTACAAGAATCCCAATTATCACCTATCGTGTCGATTAAGAATGTTGAATATCTCCTGAGAGTCCTGCTCCTCTTCGCTATCACTGCTCGAATGCATCTGTTCAACGTCCGGCTCTTCAAGTAAGGACTTGCCAGCACCAAAGTCATAGCTATCAGACGCGTCAAATTCATAAGAGCGCATCTGTAACTGCATCACGCTAATTTTGTGTACGACATGTATACAAATTCCCGCAACGCAAAAGACTAGCCCAATGACGTTGATTATTGAAAATTGATCTCCAGTCAAATAGGCCAAGAAAAGCATAAATAGTTCCTACAATGGACATATTGTTCATTTTGACTTTGCTTATCTGGTAAACAAACTGAACTATAATTACCTTGAATATGCCAGCGATTGAAAGCGTTAAACTGGATGTGTAACCGACAACCATCACCTCTGAAAACTCCATAAAAAATGCAATCACTGCACCTCCCATAATCTTAAAAATCAACCAACTCAATTCATTGGAATCTTCCTTTGATAGTGTTCTAAACTCATCCACCACTTTAACTCCCTCAATTGTGACCATAAAAGGCAGTACACTGATGATCATAAATCCTTGCATGTGATAAATCATGTCAATTGGACTTTTCATGCCCAACTTCGACTTCTGCATCAGAAGCTGCACACATGTCCACCTCACACCACTGGACATTGATGCAATTAGCACTAGAGCGAATCCCAGAAGATTGAACTCACTTGCTTTATATGTAACAAGGCATAAACCAAATGAAATCATGGTCACAATACTAGCTAAACTCCACGACTTCTTCTCCAGTTTAAAAAGAATGGCAAAAATGAGGATGAAGATAATTGTGGTTGACTTTGCCATTGTGTACAGGGAAACTGTGATTAATTCAAGGCCCCAGTTGGAGAACCCTATATCTATGCCACTGAAGACACCAGCTGGTGCAACTGCCATTAAATAGTCCCTCCAGGATAAATTAAGACGTTGTCGGCCAAATTTTAACGCTATCAGACTTCTCATCATCACAGCCAGAAATAGTTTAACTACCATGTGTGTGGTCACTGTAAATAGCGGACTTTTGAAAGACTAGAAAACAAAAATTGACAATTAATACACAAACTTCACAAATTAGCCATGAATGGGGGTCCCCAATTACCTTATACAACCATCGCTGATAAAAGGTAAGACCAATGGAAGGAGCAAAATAGATTCCAATAAGAACTGCAGTGTAGAAACTCCTCCAAAGACATGCTGACGTAAATATCCGTCTTGGCGGTGTATCACCGCCTCCAGTAGCGGCAAAGAAGTCCTTAGGTTCGCCATCGACGTCGACTTTTTGGTACTTCTGATAGCGGCGGCCTAACATATTGGTGGATCTGTTGATATCGTGGCGTTTGGCATTATCCTATTGCCTCACTATGTGATGTTGTTAGTCTTTACGCTCGACCACCTCGACCGTGGCAACGAAAGTGCGCACCAATTGTCGATAAACGCGATTGAAACGTGGAATGTTAAAATTTTCGTTCGTTTACACTATCCGTACGCCAGAGAGATGGCATTAACATATGGAAAATTAGCGAGGGATAATCACACCGTTAGCGGACACTTCATTTACAGAGTTGGGTTAAAATTATTTACATCTTGCTCCCAATGTAGATTAGTTATTACACTGGTATACTGGCACATAATAAATAGAAGAATCCCTAAGTTTCTATTCATTTTAGCTCACCGAATATATCTAAGAACTTTACATCATTCTCATTTATCAAGTTGTTGCTTCTTGGTCATAAGTAACGTTCGCACACCATCAGGTTTACCGCTAAGCAAGGGATATTAAATAATTAACAAAAAGAAAAATATTTGTGTCGTTTCACGGTTGCTTTTAACAGCCATTTCCTATTACAACCGCTCGATGGAGTCGCTCTCCACCGAGTAAAAGTGGCAACTATTAAATAGCTCCTGCGCTTTCCACTCTAATGTCAATTCCTACACTAGAATTTAAACAGAAAACCAATCCTTCAATTCATTTAGACACGATAGCTTTGTTGAATGCGTTATTTGGATTTAAATAGTTTCTTCTTTCTCAACGTTTTTAATTGATCTCTAAACTATTGTACAATTTTTATTAAAGTAACTTATTCAACATGTAGCGAAGCGTGGTGTATTCAGTGTGGCGCCTGTTTCTCACCTCGAAGACCTGGGTAAAACCTAATTGGGTGGCAATAATTTTCAGAATTGAAAAAAAATCCTAATAATTTAATTTGTATTGTAATCCTTCGAATTATTGACAACATTCCTAGTGTCTCAGAAAGATAAATTTGAAACTATAGTTGGGGAATTTGATGCAACTTATTGGAAATCCAGTGATACGAGTGGTACGAGTCGTACCCACGTGACAACTTTACCCTCCCATTGTGACAGAGGATGATTTCATCAGTTTCGCCAGCTACCAATCTAATTTTGTTAGTTGCGTATTTTGTGTCTGCCGGGTCGGCGACCTCAACATTTAATAATTTCGTGCAGTTTGTGCTGTGCAAAGACTAGTGTTTCACGTATGAACTATCTTTTCTCCTTGTTAATTTAACCGAATTACACATAAATCTAACCAATTAGTGTACTGCTTTCTTCGTTTTGAGTTTTTTAGGTAAGCCCGCCATATTGAATTTATCTCTATACTTGCAAATACACAATTCAAACTCGTAAATACTCCCAATTCTCTAGGTTTAGACCATTAATGGCTTTGAGAAATGGAAGATAACGCCAAGCCTTCCCCAACAACAATGGCCACCCCTCCACCGAATCTCGTCCAGCAACAGCAATTCAGCTGGATATACAACAAGCCACCAATGTTTTATAACAACATGTATTACAACCAACAGCAACAACCATACTATGCCATGATGGGCTATCCACCAGCTGGGTACACACATTTTGCCAAAGGTGCAGCTGCAGGTGGTCCACCTGCAATGCCAGCAAATGCATTGCAAAATGCAGATGATAAATCAACAAGCACCCTTAATCCTCCACTTCCTCCTGGTCCGCCACCTCCATTGTCAACGGCGCCACCGTCAATGGCGCAATCTAGCAACTATTTCAACCCTGTTAATGTATCTCCACCAATGCCTCAGATTCAACAAAGCCCCATTAAGTTTGGGGGAATTAAATTTTCTTTGCAAGCGCGACCGACCGGTGGACAAAACACCAACTCATTGACAAGTGGTGCAGCCAAGAAGAAGCGCAAGAGGCAACAACAAATGGGAATTTTTAATGCACCTCCTTTGCCTCCTCCTGAAACTAAACCAGCGCCTCCGCCTGAGACAATGCCGCCGTTGCCACCACTGCCTCCTGATACGTCAAAACCACCACCACCTTTGCCACCATCTATTGGTGGCATCTCGCCTAAAGTTCCGCCTCCAAAACCAGCCAATCTGACCCCACAGCCTGCAAAACTTCCAAATCCTTATGATAATCCTACACAGGACTGGCCAGAGGACTTGAAGGACTACGTAAATCGCGCTTATCAGAGGTGCATTACTAAACTGGATAGGGACCAAGTAGAGATCGTGCTGAAGGGAAAAATTACATCAGCTACGACCTCGGGGGAATTGTATGTACGCGACTGGAAACGAGAACCATTGCCGAGTATTCAGAGCGAACGTGGAAAACTTGTTCCTAAATTGGTGACAGGCCATTTGGCTCAGTTCCAGAATGCATCACCTAGTGTGGCAGCAAACAATGTTATCCATAACAGTGGAGGTAAGATAACTGCGAAAAAGACAGGGTTGTCAGCTGCGATGGGCGCGCGGTTAGGAGCTAGAGCGTCTACGCTACGGGGAAGATCACCATCTTGGTCCAGATCAAGATCACGCAGCCGCTCTAGGTCCAGGTCTCGGTCGCGGTCATCTTCATACAGTAGAAGAAGGTCGAAAAGTCCACGACATCGCCATTCTAGGTAATATCTTCACTAGTAGTTTATTTCAATAGCTATCAATACTAATTTATGCTGGTTATTACAGTTCTTCTTCTAGTAGTAGAGATAGTTACGTCCCATTGACACCAAAATCTAAAAAATACACTCCTAAAGGTCGCAAACAATCCAATAACTCCAATCTAAACAACGGCGGCATTGGCAACAAAAAACTTAACAAACACAACAAAAAACAAAAGCAGAAGGATAAGAAAGCGGCATTCTATTCTGCGCTTGGCGCTACTGGCGTTGAAGAAAACTCGCAGTTGTTACAACAACGTTCAATGCGCTTCCAACAAACAGCCAAACAATCTGCCCAAGCTGTTTTTTCTTCCGCGACAAGCAGTAAACGTGGAAAACTTTTCAGCATGCAGCCATTATCGGAGAAATTCAGCGAAGATAGTGGCGGCGACTTTGACTGGACCGAATTTCATATCGTTGGTGTTTGCAGAGATCTCGAGAAGTCGTTCTATAGACTGACCAAGGCGCCGGAGCCCAACGAGGTTCGGCCAGTCGAGGTCCTTAAGCTATCATTACAGAATGTCAAATGCAGATGGAAGGAGAAGCA
Organism: Diploeciton nevermanni; assembly: GCA_027575565.1. Taxonomy (NCBI): domain Eukaryota; kingdom Metazoa; phylum Arthropoda; class Insecta; order Coleoptera; family Staphylinidae; genus Diploeciton; species Diploeciton nevermanni. Next base: position 1,843,891 of record JAODIE010000005.1, read on the forward strand.
GGATTATTACTATGCGTGCGATCAACTCAAATCGATTAGACAAGATTTAACCGTAAGTTGCGGGCATTGCAACGTTTGAGCCGCCTGATTTCTCATGCTTAAATGTTTTTGTAGGTCCAGGGCGTCCGGAATGAATTCACAGTCGAAGTCTACGAAACTCACGCACGGATTGCACTAGAGAAGGGTGACCATGAAGAATTCAATCAGTGCCAAACTCAACTAAAAGCGTTGTACAGTGAAGTTGGTGGAAAGAACGTAAACGAATTCATTGCGTACCGAATTCTCTACTACATCTTTACTAAGAATACGTTAGGTGAGCATAGAGATGATTTGATAGATTTAATAGAGATTCAATGTTCATTGTTATTATTTTAGATATTATGACAGTTATGAAAGCTTTAACGGAAACGGATAAAGCTGATGATTGCGTCGCGTTCGCGTTAAAACTGCGCTCCGCTTGGGGCTGCGGCAATTTCCACAGGTTATTCAAGATGTACCAGCATGCGCCTAAGATGGCTGGCTTCCTAGTTGATTGGTTTATTGACCGGGAGCGTAAGGAGTGTTTGAGGGGTATTATCAAAAGGTATGGCATCATCTTTATGTTTAAGACATTAGTCACACTCCAATTGCATGTGTTTATACGATCCAAACCATTATTCACCATTATCTCTCTAATCTGTTATTCTTTCATTTATTTATCCGACTTGCATGCGACATATATAGCCTGCATACAATTGTTTTTCGGTCGTCTTTGGTCATTATGCCCGAAGACAACTGAAGATAACCAAACCAAACCAAACCAAACCAAACTGGTGTGAGATCGTCATTAATGTGATTTTAACTGTTTAGCTATCGACAAAACATTTCGGTGAACTTTGTGTCCGGCGAGTTGGCATTCAAATCCCTGGATGATTGCTATGCGTTTCTCGAACCGTTCGGTATTGCCTACGCGGACGTTGCGAGAGCGAGCATTGACTGCAAGAGCAGCATCTCTGCCTTGGCAAACATTTGAACACACAAAATGTCAATTTTCGTTTTAGAAAATTCCAACTAAACGAGGAGACACGGGCGTTGTTATCACCACCTTAATTGATATGAATCTTTAACATAACATGCGTACTGGAATCGTATCACGTCAGTCTGATGATAATCATACATATATTTGTTGCAAGAAGATTACCACAAAGAAGAGACAATTATTTATTTAGTTGTAAGGTATAAGTCACAACTACTCTCTTATTTCTGTTTTATAAGTTGTTGATAAACACTGCAACATTTAATTCATGAATAAAATCAAATTTATTACAATTGTATTGGTTTTGCCTCAACTCATTCCTAAACCAAATGTTTGCTTTCAGTTCCTTGAATAACAATGGCAACAATAATTACAAAGAAAGCAATCAACACTGCTGTTCAGTAATGTGTAATTCACATAACGACTCTCAGTCGTCCGCTGTACTTGCGTTGTATTCGCAGCTAATTGAACTAACGACGTTCGGTCGGAATTCACCCCAAGTCAACGGGAGTCACAACTCATAATTAATGACTTGAAGCGATCCGGTGTTTGTCGCAGCATGTGTGGTGCGTATGGTGCTGCGTGAGACTCGGGATGCGGTTAGATAAACACCAGCAAACGATAAGATAAACAGTAACGCGACACGACTGCTTCGCCCAAGTGAAATTCCAGTGGCGTATATGCGGTAAATGCTCGACTTCCGTGTGAAATGGCTGACGAGAATTATGATTACCGCGAGCGATGCGATGATCACGAAGAGTTCGACGCTCATCGACCGCGAATTGTTGCTGTTATTCCCAAGAAGATAAATCACATTCTAGCAATAAGTGCACAGCAACACGGTGATCAACAAATGATTCAGATGTCGTCACAATCTTCCATTCCTCGTGGGGAAAGGCACAGAACAAACAATGCACACGACGACAACACATTTTGGCAAAGGAAAGAGACTACGCAAAGAAACTACGACAAACGCAGCGTGCAAGAAACCGAGCAAACCACAAATGAATTACGATATTGTTACGATCACCTAAAAGCAGCCCACCAGCTAGACGATCAAAACGCAAATGAGCCAAACGCGTCAATTCGGTCACCATGCGAAAATTTGCCGCACGGTTGTGATCAACAAAGAAACACTTATAACCTTAACCTCGCGCAGGATAAAGTAAACGGCCAACTTCACAGTGCATCTCAGGTGTGCAGTGAGCAACCCGAACATTTCCTTGCCGAGAAGGATAGATCTATTTCGCTCACCAAAGAACACAAGCGACAGCAACTCACTGGCAGAGGCGTCGACCGACACGGCCCACACATGCAACCTGCCAACAACGAAGAAACCTATGTTCAAATTAATAGGAAAGACGAAAAGAGTGAAATGCGTCACGTCCGAACCACAGGCGTCAGTCAATCCGACCAACCCATTTTAGACGCGGTGAAGACAAAGAGAAATGATGAAAGCCTCCAGCTCACTGATGAGCAAAGGAGACAGCAGTTGATATGCAGAGAGTATGGCTTGAAATACTCAGACCTACGGCACGATCAAGTTGGGCTAATTCGCCAAGTCAAGGGTGAGTGAATTATTTATTTTTGGCATTTAACAATAATTTTAAGTAGATACGATAATTACAAATCGTATTCGCGTGCTATCATTTACTAGCCATATTGTGAATTTCTAGAAGAAGTTAAAGTGGATATTATAGCTTAATATCCATTTGTTTTGTAAAATTAGCCAAGAAGAACATGGCTGCTGTGAGTCCAAAATCACCAAAGCCTGCTATGAGCAAAACTGATAAAGAAGAGTCCATCTGGGATAAAATTGGCACACTTGGAAGGAAGAAACGTATTAAGGAAGGTAATTCACTCTTCTTTACAAATAATATATATGCTCATTTATGGTTATACCACAAGAAACAGATGCTACATAACTCAATCAAAATCCTAAATAAACTAAGACTATTCTGTTGTCAACAGTGCAAGAAGTTCAGGAAGAAGGTAAACATGCAATTGATTCACCAGGACTCCCCCATTTTCCAACAACAACACCAGAAGATTATGACTTAGGTAACTGACTCATGACTTGTAGTTCTCATTGATTTGATTCTAATCATATTTTAACATGTAGAAGAAAATGAGGAGCGCTGCATGATTGATCAAACAGTGTACACCAATCCACTCTTCATCAAACTTGTCAATGTACTTATCAATTGGATAAATGATGAACTGGCATCCCAAAGAATTATAGTACAAGATCTTGCTGAAGACTTGTATGATGGACAAGTTCTACAAAAGCTATTGGAGAAACTTACAGGAGATAAGTTGGACGTTCGTGAAGTGACACAATCAGAAGAAGGGCAGAAGCAGAAACTCCATGCAGTCCTAGGACATTTTAACCAGGTCCTAGGTTTATCAATGTCTGGATCAAAAAAGTGGAATGTGGAGGCAATCCATTCAAAGAATATTGTTTCCATCATGCACTTATTGGTTGCACTTGCCAGGCATTTCAGACCTCCAGTAAGGCTGGTGGAGCACGTGAGCGTTCCGGTTGTCATCGTGAAGAAAGTCGGCGGGAAATTGATTCATCGCACTGTCACGGAAGTGTTGACGACGTACTACGATGATGTGGGTATGAGATTGGAACGGGATGCGATAGATTCATTATTTGATCATGCTCCTGAACAGTTACAGCTTGTTAAGAAGGTAGAACTTATTGGTTGAATTTTTCGCTTGTTTTAACCGGTCGACGTTTCAGGCGCTTGTTTCCTTCGTTAATCTCCATTTGACCAAGATTAATCTGGATGTGACTGAAATTGAAACTCAATTCGAAGATGGCGTCTACTTAACGTTCTTGATAGGGTTGATGGAGGGATTTTTCATCCCGTTACATGCATTTTATCCAACTCCAAAGGATTTTGAACAAAAAGTGCATAATGTTAGATTTGCCTTCGAGTTGATGGAGGAAGTTGGTATCACGAAGCACGTTAAAGCAAGGCCCGAAGGTGAGTTCTATTGCCGAGCTTTGTAAACAATTCTAAACCCGAAATACGTAAATGGCGTCAATGACTTTTGCGTTCCAGATATCGTAAATCAGGACCTAAAATCGACACTTCGTGTCCTTTACATTCTCTTCATGCGCTACAAAAACGGAGCAAATTAAACGTGACCCAGTCCTTTGAACCTTTGATTTGCCAATGTTCGCGTGCCTTATTACACAACTAAATCTATTCGTTGTTAATCATCTAATGCCATAAATGGTTTTACTCAACTAATTTGTTTGAAAGCAAGGGAGAAATATTTATTAAAATGTATTTAAATGTTATATAACTAATTAATTCTTAAGTAATCTGTAATAAATGTAAATTGTATTAACCATACTTGGCGTTTGCTTATGTTTAATCATCTTCATCTATCTGAATCTGTTTCTCAAGTTTCCTTAAAGTTGCTTTACTTGCAGATGCCAAGAACTTGTCATACTGTTCAGAAATGTTTTGAAACCTTTTTACTTTCCCTCTTAACTGTCTCCAGGTTTCTTGATTGTAGTTCTTCTTGTCCTTGGCCATTGCCTTGAAGTCAACACCATATTTAGTTAGCATTTCAGTCAAGAATTCAATTTGAGAATTTGGAAGGTGGAACATTTTTACTCTGGGTGCTTTTGCATCATCTATAAGAGCTTCTAGTACATGGGGCTTAACTCTTTCATTTTTGAATGACAGGGTGGATACTTCAGTAGTGTCTTCAACTGTCCATCCATTATTTTCTTGCATTTCCTTCTCATTTGTGTTGCCTGTTATAGCAAAGCTTAGTGCTGTTTTCACCTTTTCCCTTCTGCTCACAGTGATTTTAAACGTTGAATTAGGGTCATAGCATACACCCATTTCTTTCAAGTTGTTTTGTAGCGACTTCTTTGAATCCCATGCAGTTTTTATTTCCTTGCTACAATGAAATGGTGAAATAAGTAGAGCTTGTAAACTTACAGCACAACTGCATGTTTGGAATGTATTTCTCACCAATTTATATTGCCTTCACTGAACTGTTTATTGCGCATCCGTTTACGATTTCGGTTATGATTGTACTGCTTTCGTCGGCGTTGCTTTCTTAGTTTCACCATCTTTCCAACTTAAAATAGAGAAAATTTAAACCGACTTCAAGCGAAGAAAACACACGTGCAATGGCCACCGAGACCACCGCGCCTGTCAATAGGTTATTCAAGCACTTATTACCACTCTTCGTACATTCAGCGATTAAATGTTCTATCTTTCTTTATTTTTTTTTTTGTCTGAAAATTGAGCATAATTAAGAAATTTTATAAAATTCTTTTAAATTAAATTTAAAACGCTATGTTCTGTTGACACCATTTGAAACTACAGTTTGCACAATATATTGATTTATATGAAACAAAGTGCATTTGCAGATCATGTAGATATTATGGACCTGTAACAATCAAAGTTCAAAAATTATTTTATACATTTTCCACCAAAATCTAGCTAATAGAGATCATCATTTCAACATATGTAAGACAGGTGACGATTACGATTTATTCTGGATTTCATTAATTCAATAATTAAAATAATCTATCACATATTTTTGATGTAATTTGAATCAAGTAAAACTGATTGTTGAAGAGTGCTTTTACTGGTATCAGTACACTAACCAGAAAATCATGCATTTCCAAAATCCGCCATTGTAGTCTGCTTCCACGTGAGTCTCTACAGCTTATTCCGTTTATTTGTTTTCCGTTCGTTGCCGTTTCTAGCTTTAATAGGAAATGTAGGTAAATACTTAAAATCTTAACACGATCATAGATTCCGGAAATTATAGTAATATAAACGCAATATTGGCATAATTTATAATCATCCAAATGACTGATAGTGTTGCTGAGCAACTGAAGCGATTTGTATTCACATCAAAAGTGAACATTAAAGGCGAAACTAAGGAAGAAAAATTAGAAGTTGTTATTCCTGAGGTACCTCGTAACTATATTGCTATTGATATAAACTCCTCTTCTAGTTTTCTGCAAACATTTAGGTTGTTATAATAGGATGCTTATATAACCTCTTCACTTGGTGGTAGAGCATTTTTATTTTGACCTAAAGTCAATTATTTCATGGCTTAATCAATGTTTTTTTTTTCTTTACAGTTATTGCAGGCCACTTATTCTTTTTATACTTGGCCCTCTGCCCCAGTTCTGGCCTGGTTTCTGTGGGAGAACCGTTCTGCAATCATTAATAAGAACATCTTGGAAATTGGCTCAGGCACTGCTCTTCCAGGCATCTTGGCTGCAAAGTGTGGGGCTAATGTTACTCTAAGTGATTCTCTAACTCTCCCAAAGTCACTAGCACATATTCAAAGAAGTTGTGTTCTCAACAATCTTAAATTAGATGAAGATATCAGATTAATTGGCTTAACTTGGGGATTATTTTTGAATAACTTTGATAATTTAGGGCCTATTGATTACATTTTAGGTTCTGATTGTTTCTATGATCCCACAATCTTTGAAGATATCTTAGTGAGTATTGCATTTGTACTCGATTTGAATCCAGGTGCAAAATTCTTGTGCACCTACCAAGAAAGAAGTTCTGATTGGACTATTGAACCACTGTTGAGCAAGTGGCATTTGAAGTGCCAGGTGCATTCTATTCAGGATCTTGGTGTGAATGCTGGTTTTGATATCCACAAATTGATTGGAGATCATTGCATTCAATTGGTTGAAATATATAAATAGACAAAAATACGTTATGGCTTCTGCTGCAAGACAAATGCTCAAACTCTATGTTGGAAACATTCCATGGACTGTTGGCACTCCCGAATTGAGATTGTACTTCAGCAAGTTTGGACATGTAAGTTCAGCATCAGTTGTCTTTGATAGGAATACTGGACTCTCGAAGAACTACGGATTTGTTGTCTACAGTAATAAAGAAGCGTTTGAGAGTGCTACCAACGCAACGAATCATCATCTTGAAGGAAATAACCTTAAGGTCGAAGTTGCCGCAAATAATAACTAGACAACAAACAAAAAACACGACATACAATTATAGATAATTTGTTGTCTGCTAGTAATTAACATAGAAAACTCAGAGATAACCTGTGGAAATGGATGACATAAACAATTTTGAAGACTTTGAAGAGTTGGGAATCACTGGTGATGACAATGAAGATGATTTTCAACAAGCTGCAAATCATGTAGAAAGTTTAGTATCAACAGTTGACAATGACAATTTGTTAAAATTGTATGGATTGTATAAACAAGGCCTTCAAGGTATTAGAATCTCTTAATTTTCAACGATTCTAGTCTAGCTATTAATAAACTACTATTCTCAGGCAATTGCAATACACCTAAACCAAGTTGGTTTGACTTTAAAGCCAAATCGAAGTGGGAAGCCTGGAACGACCTGAAAGGCATGTCCCAGCCTGAAGCTAAGCAAAAATACATTCGACTTGTTACCAGTTTGGATCCTAGTTCTTCATCAAGCGAAAACTCCAAGAAACCGTCAAAAAGGAGCTGGGTCACTGTTTCGACACTTCAAAACTCTCAAGATAGCGACACTGAGCCGCAAAGTGATCAGAAAGATGGTCTACTTCTTCACGCCGTCAAGTCCGGCGATTTAGACTCAGCGCTCCGCTTATTGCCTGATGAACAATCCTCTTCAGATCTAGATCAATTGGACAAAGATGGAATGGCTCTAATACACTGGGCTACTGACAGAGGTTGCAATCCAGTGATTAAGTTGTTGGTGAAGCAAGGAGCTGATTTGCATGTGAAAGATGGCGAAGGTCAAACCGCATTGCACTACGCGTCTAGTTGCGGGCACCTTGAGTCCATTGAATTGTTAATGAAACTTGGGGCCGATCCAAATGTGAAGGATAATGACGGGTGCAATGTGTTTGATGTTGCTGTTGATGAGAGTATAGTGGAGCTTTTAAAAACGTATCAGAATTAGTTTGTCACAAGTTTGTGGTGGGTTTAGTAACAATAAATTTCATTTAGAATATATTTCCGGTTTGAAATCATATTGCATAAATTGTCAGCGGGGCAATTTGTTAAATAAGTAAGGGCACTTCTATGCTGCAAACCAAGCTTCTATCACTTGTGGTAACAGAGTTTCATGTCCCTCTTCCACCTTATTTCAACAATTTTTGATACGTATTTTTACATTTTTAGCAACTTTGTGCATGTTTAATCTTAACAGCAGTATATTGGTACCTGCCTTCTAATAGTATTGAAATTCACTTCATGTTCATGTAAAAATTGTACCAGGCCTTACCATCACTTCCCTATAGTATGGACAAACTAATGGCATCTAAACCAACTAAATATTGACAATTTCATATAGAAAATAAAACATACAACAGTTTCAATAAATCTTTGTGTGGTGTGCGTAAAATGATATGACAACGTTAATTTCAAGTATTGCCTAACGTTCTGATTGTGGCCCCAATAAAATACACAAACAAGTGAACGAAAACCGCCAATATTTATGCTGAATATGTGTAAAAATGAGCAAACTTCATTTGATTTATCCTACAAATTGAGTGTGTCACGCGCTAAGCTAGTATTGTTCATTTTACGTATTGTGGTCTACTCTACATTTCATACAAACAACCGAATTAATAAGGGATAAGCACGCACATCATGAGATTGATTCATTTTGATTAACCTAGTGCGCATTTATACCGTTTATCAGCGAAACACTAAGAAATCTAAAATTTATTGTTAAATCTCTTAGGCTGTCAACGTGTATAATATATTCTCTCTGCTTCGGCTTCTTCAATCAGGATAGTCTCATAACGCACTTCTACTATATCTAAATATGTTTATAACATCTGAGCACATTGATTCAATGTGTCGCAATGATAACTGTGAGGTACTCGATTATCAACAATCTAATGCAAATATTTCTCTTTTTAAAAATAACACTCTGCATTTGCTTACACATTGCTGGCTAGAAAACTTTTAATGGCGTGAGAGGTGCGTGGCATTCGTTTTGCTTTGCATTTGCTTTGCATTTGCTTTACATTGTAACCTCATATGTATAAGCAATCGCCTCGATTATCACAAAAATTGATGAGATCTTTGCCTAGCTACATGCTACAACGTTTCTGTACTTTGAAACTTTTAAAATGGATTCGGATTAATTGATATCTCTGAAATTTTCCATCATTTCAATATCTCCGCGATCACAGCAACACGTATCGTAAAATGTACTGCCGTTCAATGACAACTTCAATCCCAGCGTGTAAAATAGAAAATTTCGCTTGGAGGGAGAGTCACTTGGAAATTACGCGCATGTACAATGTAGATGGCTATTTAGTAATATAATTTGCCTTCATTTTGGTATGCGTTATGTGCCGGTAACTTCTTTCAGAGGCATATGTCTCGTCACTGTTGTGCGCCGGCGAATAGGTGAGACTGGTGGACTGGATTGTGGCGTGGCGGGAGCGGTTAAAGTTCCACCGACATATGTTAGATCCACTTTGGATCCCGACCTCGATGGAGGGGCAGAAGATCCACCTAGAACCCAACGGCAATTAGATCAAACTACTAAATATAAGCGATAAAATATAGATTTTTCCTCGTAAAATCTTTCGGTACAAATAATTGATTTACCTGTATAGGAGTGCAACCCGGCAGGCCCGGATCGCGGTCTGAAGCTCGACACACTCGGGCTTCGCGTTAAACTCGCTGCGCGCTCTTCCCGCTGCGTCCTACTATCTCTGCGGCGCGATTGTCGGGAGCTGGACGTGCGACATACTCCTGTTGGACATTGCTGGCCCATTACACACCTGCCGTCGCAAATGGCACGTGAGAGAATGAGCTGCTCGTAGTTGTTGAGCATGAGCCCACATTGTTCTTCATCGCGGGCGACTAGAGCTAAGCTTGGAAAGCGTTCTTTTAATCTTCTACGTTCCTGAAATTGCATGCAATACCAACGATCGTTATAACGCTAAATGAAGTCAAAATGTTTCAAACCAACTTCAAATAATTTTGCCTCTTCATAGTCCTGCAGCTGCTTCTGGAAGCCCACATTTGGATTGGCTACTGCTCGTCCTGCGCGGACCACTTTCAATGCATCCTTCCATGGCAGATTCGTGCAAGTCATTATGTAGGCCACAGCCACTGTTACACTCCGAGACATACCAGCTAAACTAAAAAGCGTACAATTTCTATTAAATCCAAACAAACAGAAGTGGCGCAATTTTATCTTAGATTAGTATAAAATATGAGTGTATATACGCAAGTGCATGTCAAGTACAACTAGATACCATTAACTTCCGCGTTATTTAGTGTTGTGCTGCTAGTAGTACCATAGGCAATATATAGAAACAGTATGTCTTATGGGACTTTAGAGATTCATGAATTATTGTCCTAATTCATTTAATTTGAAAGATGCACCAAGCGGCTAAACTATAGAAAACGAACGTTATTCCTAGATAGTATAGATAGTGTTGGCGAAACTGGCGTATCAGAACTCACCAATGAATTAGAACGTTACCATCACGAAGGCGCGCGGCGTGTATGAAATCGTTGCAGACCGGAAAGTATTGCGTAAGATTTTGATCTGGCGAGTCCGATGCCATAACACAGAGGTAGTGTTTGTCCTACAACAAAAGAAACAAGTAGTAAAGCAACGGAATAAGTTTTACGGATGTGGCTAATATTCCCAGCGGTCTATTCGCTACGTTGTGGTCAGAAATCAAGTGACGAATCCTGAATCCTGTTCAGGCTGTCCACACTCACACACTGCGCTTGCCGCCTCCAACTGCCCTCCACTTTAGCCTTAAATGCGTTCCTACACAGCCGGCTCTGCTTTCAAACTCATCCTCAATTCATTTGTCTACTACTATAGCCCTCTAAAACATTGCAAGATAATAGCACAAGAGTATAGAAGATGCTGCGCATTTATAAATTGAACTGATTTCGCTTGACATCAGTTCGCAGTGTATTGCAAAATTCTCACAAATCACAGCCTTTAATGTACCTCAGTGTCGCGCAATAATGGTTAATAAAATTTCGAATAAGTTGATGACGGATATTGCGTTCAAGCCTGCAATTGTGCTGTTCAAGCGCTATATTTATAATTTGTTTCTTATGTAGTAAAACATTCGAAACATAGAAGACGTGCATTAAATAAAACAGGGAAGAAAACGGTTTCTCTTCAAAAACGGATGATTAAGAAATCTATTGAGAAGTGCTTACCGAGTGCAAGCGACGCGCAGTATCGTGCACTGCGAGGATATGTGTGATCTTGTGCTTTTCCAACTGCTGCGCGTCCTTCGAATCCCTGTAATTGCCTATGTACAAACCAGGCAGCACCTGAAATCAATTAGAGATAAAATTACTTTTACTGTAATCAAAGCGTGAAAATGTCTATTAGCAGGACTACCGCACTACGCGTTTTCCAATTGGAAGACTTGCAAATATTATCCCGTACCACATGCGCACCGAATTGCAGTCGCTTCAATGCGATTTCTTCGGCGACGGTGGTATTGTTGGTTATCGAAAATGAATAAAGGCCATCCGCGACGAAAGCAAACATTTTTTTGTGTACTTAAGAGTGTAATTGTCTAACGCCTTCGTTTAATAACAACATCCCGGCAACGCGAAGCTGGTTTATTGAGGTTATTTAGTCAAAGCCGAACTTGTTTCCGTTGGCTGTAGGTTTTTTATTCTTTGTTAGTGACTATTTGCAATTTACTCTTGGCATAAATTCAAAATTCTTTTAAACGGGCAAAACGCCCGGCTCATCTACCTATTACCTGGACAATTTTCTTAGTGACGTTGAAACTCTCGCAAAATTTCTCGAAACGAAGTTCATTTCTCCCATATAGTTAAACGGTTTCAGAGCAAAAACAAGAAGGAAATAAATTACTGTTCATATGTCCCCATCTTTGAGCAAATATAAGAATCCTGCTTATTTTTTGGATATTTCCGGCCCCATGATTAAAATTTGAGAACCAAAGATAATACTTTATTATCATTGGCGAGAAATATTTAACGTCATTTTAGATTCGTCATAACCTACGTTATATTGTAACATGCCCCGCTTCCCACGTCAATTAATCTTGCAAAAAGGCATAGAAAGAAGTAATCAATTTGTTTAAATACGAAATCTCACGCTTCGGAGAAAATCGACTAAATTGAGATTACCGCGTTTTAATTATCCGAGTAATTACACCCGGATTTCTACATATATGATAGTAATTTCCATTTATAAGCGTTGACGCGAGATATTGCTATGGTTTACGGCGGCGGAAATAGGTCGCAATTTAAGAGACGTCAATAATATCGATCGTGAAGGAAAAGTAACCGATTAAACCAAAGTATTGCGTGTAACTCCAACCTGCAGTTAATGAAAGTAAATTATTAAGTTTTAGTTGTTGTCGCATGTCTTGTGGTTGTTGTTATCGTCGAGATCTTATCATGGAACTTAGAACACGCAAAAAGTAAAATCACCCTTAAAAACGCACACAAAACAAAAGAAATCACATCATTATTTTCCTTCAAATCTTCTTCAAATAAAGTGTTATTTCAATTAAAATCGCAACGGTGAGAGCATCATTTGAGAGCATCAGCCAATCGATAGGCTAATCAGTCTCAGTCAATCAGAATCAGTCAGCAATTAATTCGATAGATCGATTGACGTGGAAAGTGGATTGAATGAAACGAAATGTGGCTGGATGGCATTGGTAGCACACTAACCTTGTTCATTCCATTGCCCATGTTGGCTGGGAACCGCGCAGCCCGACGAGCGTCACATGTCGTACTGGCTGTGGCGGCGGCGGCGGCGGCGGCGGCAGCGGTTGTAGCGTGCGCGCTGCTGCTTCGCGACAGTGGCGGCGCCGAGTCTGGCCCGGTCTGCTTGTGCGGTCGATACAACACCACGAGGTTCCACCTGCTCTGCGCAGCGCTACCGAAAGTATTCAACAAAGCAACCACTACTAACGTGAAATTACTCGGAAATTGTGTGGGACACAAGAAGTGAATGAGTGTGGAGTATTCAAATTGGAATGATCACTTGCTATATGAGTTCTTAGACTGGACTTAGAGACCATTCTTATGATGATAGAGAGCAAGACAAAAGAACATAGAAAGAATAGAAAACATCGATAAAAATTATAGAATATAGATTACAATTCCAAGCAACTTTCACAAACCTTTCGCATTCTTCACAATAACAACAACACTGCTCACAGCAGCACTCATCATCATCATAGTCATCATCGTACTCATCTTTTTTACTCTTACGACGTCGTATTTTTTTAAACAGTGATTTAATTGCTTTATTGATATTGGTGATCGTCTTAACAGGTGTCTTATTAGTCATTTTCTAACCGCCAGAAAATATCTGCAAGCAAAACAAAGTTCTAACGCAACCTAAACAACAGAACACGACGATGTACAAAGCACAACTACTTCCCTGGACTAATACGTTCGCGTAGTACTTGTGGATTGTTAACGTTAATTTACTTTGAAAGTGAATGTTGTTGCTCTCGACGCCTATTGGCGCAATGGTGCAAGTCAGGTGTGGTGCGACTTCGTAATTCGTCCAGTAAGGGACGGCGTAGAAACGCGCAACGAGCACACGTATCATTTTAATATTAGTTGGGGTAAGTTGTGGTGGTTGAGTTAAGTTATTCATGTCGTGCCAACGTCGTCAACGTGCAATCAGGTCAAAACTCGCCCATCAAACATTGTATTTGATGCTTTTGATATTTTAGGTGTGCGATATATTTGAGTATCGATTTATTTTATTACAGTGAGATCGGAGATTATATGTTCATATTATCAAACGTGTTGATTGCATTGGTGGGCATATCAAATGTTGATTCTATAATTGCTTTTTTATTCTTCAAATACTACGTATGCCATTTGTATGCCAACTTCAGTTTACAACTTTAAGCGCGTTATTATGTAATTCTAGCATTTCTTACTAACATCGACATCTATCATTCAATGCGGCAACCAGTATCCAAATGGCTTCTGGTTCATAGGTTCTTACAATTATGTTGTACCAATTAGATAAGTTTGAAATTGTTTTGATACATTCGGAAATTATCATTTATGTATTTGTCGCCTATCATCACCTTCTCTCTTCACTCTATCAATACCTACATGCTGTACGTTAATGGTATCAAATGTTATGATATTACACTATGTATTTGCTGGTTGGTCACAACCGTTGCATTTTACCTTATCAGCAACTGGCATTTAAAGAATGCTGAATCGTTAAATGAAAGTTGAACATTCTCAACTATCTGTACAGTCTAAGTGCAGCAATAGACTGCGCACTTGTAGTACTTGACGAGAAATATAATTTGCTTGACAAGTTATAATTATAACAAATGGCAGGGATATACTTATTAAATATATGCTGGTATAGCAAGTAAACAAAGAAAGACTTGAAAATCTCAGGACCTAATCTGTTGTTGATATTGATGATCTTTAGGCCAACCATAATACAGTTGAAGCATGATAGTAGCGTGTAATTTTGCCAAATTTGGAAAAGCTTATAAAAGTGTGGAAGACAGCCATGGTCATTACTCAAATCGACTACATCTCATTCTATTTGAGGTCTTACATCACTTCGTATGACTATATATGACGATATTCGACGGCTAACTTGCCCCGAGTTGATCATATTTGATCATGATTACTGTTACGACATGTATTTCTTCCATAATTGGATGCAGTAGATGGAGTACAAGAGCAACGAGACTGTATTATGTTGCAAAAGAAAATTATTCTACTCAAATTCGCCTTTAAGTGAGAGGAATTAATCACCAAGAATCCAAATGATTTGAGTGCTTTTTTTTTCGTTTTGTTTAGGAAATTCGTCAGTTGCCCTCAACTTGATTTCGACTCCTGTCAATTTACTCACTTCCTGTCTTTGCCTAAACTTTCCAAGACGACTCACCCGTGAGTAAACAATAGAAAATTACCAACATAGCTCGCACGGCAGTTGAAGGTGGGAGCCGGCGGCGCGGGCCGGAGCCGGTTTTGCGTTCCCGGTGCCGGAGCGGCAGTCGTTCGGCGGGCTACAACCGGAATCGGTCGCACTAGAAGCGCGCGCGCGTTATATCCTCTCTGCTGCAGCAGCTCCACACATTCCTTACTTTAATTTATCGCCCACAAGACAAATGGCTACCAACCGCGCGACCAAGAGCGGATTTGCCGCCGAGGCGCAACGAAAAGTGAGTAACAGACAAATTTCATTATCTACACCTAGCATTATCAACTAATTTTGTCCAACAATTTAGTCGAAAACGTGTGTTGGAATTGCTAATGCACTTGTCGCACACAGAGTATTATTTCGTGGCGTTCAGTGTTGAGTGAGTTAAAAGGTGAAGGACGTGTACTGAAATGTAGACTAAGGAAGTTATAATTGAATAATTGCACATTTCGCACGAATTAGCAGCGAGTTAATGATGGCGACAACTGGGAAGGAGACGCTTTCCTGTTGGCAAAACATTCCCACGATCGAAATGCATAAGCCCGACTCACAGGCACGCATACATAATAATCATTATAACGAGTTGTGTGATATGTATCAAGAGTAACGTTTATTTCAATCAAGGTCACAATTAACTTTTAAATTGAACCCAACAACTTACGCTATCATTAATTTTAACGCCTTTCAATTCGCTTGAAATGAATTAGACGAACTTTGAATACGTTTAGAGAATGGAAAGTGCCTTTAACACGCCATATGTTGACCCGCTGAGATGCTGTACTGATTAAAGTGCGAGATGAATGTAGGTCAAGGTAGCGCAGGGCGAGATCATCGCAAAAACGCAAAGCGCGGTATGTGGGACGCGCGCTGCAAGAAAATCGATGCTGCAGCTGGCGCAAACGCGGATAGCAGGACCAAGTTCACGCCGTACCGCCATTGCAGTTGACGGTTGTTGACAACCATTAAGGAACGCATTAAACGCATATCAAAAGTGTCAATATAGACTTAGCTGATAGCTGATGATAGCAAACGAGTAGGCAAACAAAGCAGAAAATATCGACAATCAGGTGTTGAAACGCTACAAGCAAACGTAGTTTTATATGAATGTAGGTTGAAATCAAATATGTATAATTTTAATGAATCATCACTCGTCAGTTGTTCCAAACTTTGTTTACGATTTAGAGTCATGGCGCAGTATTCAAATTCATCAATTGCTTATAGCCAACAATTGGTGTGAACTTGTTGATGACTCATTGCGTCTCGCGGTATATTAATTTAATGGCTAGACATTGCTTTAAGTGAGAAAAATATTTGATTAGAAAAAAGTGAGATGGTGTTCAATATTCAGTGATTGTAATTTCAAGCGGAAATTGCACGTTTTGCCGGCCACGAGCGCTGACTGATTATGATTAGCATGACCAATTTATATTATCAAACTGTAAATTGCTGCAAATGCCGCAAACGAAACAAGGCAGCTAGCGATGAAATAAACCAATTGTTCTCACTGCGAATGAGAACAATGATATTGTAATATGCGCAAAGGAAAATGAATGTGAAAAAGTAACGCAAAAATTGACGTAGAACAAGTAGTACAAGTAGTGATTAATTAAGTGTCGATAAATGTCATACGCTTCTCGACTTCCAAACAATTTCAAACATCTGATGCATTAATCGACGCAGACGAAGTAGATGATGCCGACTTGATGGTATTGCTGACGATGACTCAGAGAATATGTTGGTTTCAACTTGGCTTCTGTGTTTATTTATGGTTATCGCGACAACGCGCTCACGCCATTAAAGTAGGCAAGCTATTAGAGCATAATGCTCACTACTGCCGTGCCCCAAAAACATAGTCCAATGTATTTATGGCAATATTTTGGAGCACTGCATATATGTATAATGATGATTTTCCCCTTGGTATACAGACTAAGTACCATTAATATTATCTTCATTCTCATGCCCAAAGATCCTTCTAACTGCGCACCGGTATCTTTCAGGTGAACGCCAAGTACAGCGAAGAACTCGCACAGGAATCACTCGAGTGGATTCGCTCCATCACCGACGATGACATCAACACCGGCGGCGACATGGATAACTTCTACGAGGTGCTCAAGGACGGTACGCTGCTCTGCAAGTAAGCATAATATTAGTTTAAACGTTTTTGATATTAGCTTTCAACTTTACTTCAACATTGTCTTATTACTTTCCATTGCAGGTTGGCTAACACGATAAAAGCTGGCAGTGTGAAGAAAATTAACCAGTCGCAGATGGCATTCAAATGTATGGAAAACATTAACGCTTTCCTGGAAGCGGCGCGTGCCTTCGGTGTGCCAGCACAGGAAACCTTCCAGACCGTAGACTTGTGGGAGAGGCAGAATTTGAATTCGGTTGTAATTTGTTTACAATCGCTGGGACGCAAGGTGAGTTAATAAACAACTGACCATTCCGAGCGGGTTTGCAAGGCGAGCGCGCCTTTAAAATTGCTGTAAACTGGTCGACCATTTTCCCACTTTCTGCACCATCAAAGTGCAAACACACCCCAGTTAATTTGGCAGCATAAAACAACACCTTGTCAATTGTTTCAGGCTCATAATTATGGCCTTCATGGCATCGGTCCCAAAGAGGCTGAAAAGAACGAGCGTCATTTTTCCGAGGACAAGCTAAAGGCGGGTCAGACAATCATCGGGCTGCAGATGGGCAGCAACAAGGGTGCCAACCAGTCTGGCATCAATTTCGGCAACACGCGCCACATGTAAATCATTCCATTTTTCCATATATGTCGTTATAGAGAGAGAGAGTAGTCTTACCTTCTTATTCATACAGTTTTGTTTTCATAGTTTTCTTCAGTTATTCGCATAATTCGCTCCTCTCACATGTGTAATTACTCTACGAGAATTTAATTTTATTTATTCACACATTATGTTTAAGCATATTTAATTTTTGTTGTTTTTACATTGTATTTATAATGAGTGCGCATAAATGATCACGGATTAAATTTCTACTTAAAGTAAGATCTACTCTAATAAAGCTAGTGGTAGCCCTTGAATGTGGACCAGTTGGGCACATTTATCATGTTCAACATGTTTGTGAGTCTATGAAATCAATCAAAATATAAATTTGAATAATTATTTTTGATGCTATAACTGCAGTAAATATTTTTAGAATAAATAAATCATTATGGCGTATTTGGATGTTAACACAGTACTAGTTTAACTTTGGAGATACAGCCGAGGAAAATGTAGGTTAACCATATGCCCAATTTGCCTACGCTCAGGAAAAGCGCACCTGTGATATTCGTCTCTTTTCGTGGTGGAATAATGCTTATAAGAATAGCCAATTGAGCTTGTTCTTTCTTCTAAGAAAGGTGCTGTTGAAGCTGGCAGTTATTAACAACCTTTACTCGAAGTGACCGTATTGTCAAATCTGTTTGTATTTTGTTGACGAGATTGTAGCTTAATTACTGCACCCACTTGTTGGATTAGTGTTAGCGTGCAACATCATTTTAGTTGCTACCACCCATATTAACCCCAACAATATAACATACCCGCTCTTGTAATAACAAAGTTGACAACACTGTCAATTTGAAGCAAATCGGCAACTTCCGATTCGACCCGAACAGTTAACCTATTCCAAGAGCTGCGCAAACCACTTGGTTCTGTTATGGCGACCGGTATGCTCGGAACCTAACGCGAAAATTGGCAATCTTTAAGCTCCGATAAATGGAGCATCCGAAGTGTGATAGTGGAAAAGAATACATCATCGTCACAATTTCGTGCCCACGAATGTGATGCACTTTTTAATTAAACTTACGCGCGCGACGACGGCGGCCTACGAACTGCGCATGTCGCGGAACTGCGCAATTGATGCAGAGCCGCTGTGGCAGAGCTTCAAGCGGGTGGGCATGCGCGTTGTCATCCGGAAAACGCATGCTTATCTCACCTTTCATAATAGTACGTATGCTGCAATACGATTTAGTTATTTAGAGCCCACCGGATGAACCTACTGCATCAATTAATATTTTAATTAAGTAGGATGGCATTGCAAGTTATGCCTTTATTTAATTTTTAATTAATTAAATGAGATGGGCGTTTGCAATAATTTTGTAAAGAATTGTTTGTTGTTTTTGGACCGTACTGAAATATCGACACCGTGAACTTGACCTTCAATATAATATAATATTCAATATAAATACTATAAATAAATAAATAAATTAATGGCGAACCATCGCAGCGCGCTGTCTTTCAAGTCCGTAAAATAATATATATGAGTCAGTCGACCGTGGGTTCGATCCCTGCTAACACCACCATTGTTGGGAGCGTTGTAGTTATAAGTCGCACTGTGAAGTCTGCATCTTCCCGAACCAAGAAAGGGTGCCGCTACCTACATTGATATTAAAACTTGGTAGCAGTCCAAATTGAGTTCCAATTGTCCAGCGTTCGCAACTGTTTTCGCTTTCTAATAAAGAAGTGATGTATTAAGTTGACAAAAGACTCAACTTCTACGTCTTGTTAGAGAAAAAGCGCTACGCAACTCGATCGGCTCTGCGCGTGCTGAGACTTGAGACTTTAGGATGTTGCAATACAAGGCAAAGCACAACACACCACATGTTTTGGAACGTTCCCGAGGCCTGGATAATGATAATCTACATGACAAAATATCAGCAACTATGCAGAAAATATATAGAAGAATAAAGATTATATTGTTGCTATATCTTATTCAAGCTATTTCCATTGCCTTTTAAGTGTCAATAATTGTTAATTACACAGATAATATAAAATTTTGGAAAGTGAAAAATATTTCTTCTTGGCGCACGACTGGTGACAACGTTCGCTAACGTGCACTATCGTTACTGCGCGTTAGGTTGATGCAAATGCTATGAAGCATGGTGTGAATCCAAGAGATTACTCCTCGATTTTTGTTCCTTGCCATGATATGTGCTGCTTAAATTAGTGCAAAAATGTGCGAATAAAGCAAAATTCAACTTACTTTTTAGGCGCATAGATTACTGTGTCAACTGCTTTTGCGCTTTTGCGTGCAAAAAAAGTTTATATTGGTTTGAAATCTTTGGAAAAGTGTACCAGCACACAAAAGATACAATTTTCAATAGCTGCGCAATGTGTAGTTGAATTTCTTGTAGATGGCAATAATTTTTTAAGATAAGGCTTGAAGAAAACTGCCGAAGATATCTTAAGATTGATGCCACAGACACAACTCTGAAGACTACAATCAGGTATTTGAGCATACTATGAAAATGGGCTATTTCCCTTCTATGGCCCATATAGCCAGTAAAACATAATATCCAATGAATAAGTTCTCAAATAAAATAAATTTTCTTGCTTTCTGTTGCGCCATGACAATAAGCTTCGAACAACAGAACAGACATGAAGAAAATGTTTTCATTCTGCTCAAGTTATTCTGGTCCAATGAAATCTACGAGAGCACTTTCTAGACAATAATTAAATTAAATGCTGTGCACGCCTCGTAAGCCTACAACAAATGTTGAAGAATTTGCTATGCAAATAAACATATTACTTTTGAATAAAGCTCCGATTGCACACAAGTAGCACATGCTAAGAGCTTACAAAAAAAAAAACCTTTTCATCTTTTAGAGTAACCACGAGGTATTTAAGTTGATAGTATTGTCACAAATGTCACTTTATTTCCTAATCAAACATAAAATTTGGTCGTCCTTTTTCGGTATTTTCTAAAACACACTTCGGCCAATATCGTTTCACGTCATGCGTACGATACGCGTTTCTAGTATCATGGAGAGCTTCGCCGTCGCGTCATTTTACTAGTTTGGCAGCATTTGTTGGAGTTGTTGGGAGTTGTTGCATTTACAGAATGCCAGCCCTGCTTTTTTACCAACTTAATCGAGAATCCCTAAAGCCCAATTTAATTTAAAAAGGTAATAAGGCGAAGAGTTACGAAGTATGAATTGTTCTTCACGATGCGGATTCGATTTTATCCAGCAGAACGTAATTTCTATTCTCCTAGTCTGCCATGGAATATTACCAGTTTTCACCATCACGACTTTATTCTAAATTTCTGATGGACTTCAATACAAAATTATATGCAATAAGCAGTTTAAAAAACTCAGTAATAATATTGAATTAAATTTTAGGATATAGGACATGGAACTGACGGAAACTGAAGTAACTGCCGTAAGTACCCATCTGCAGTGCCTAATATGCAATGAAGCAATTATTGATGACCACTTTGTATCATTATCAGATGAAAATGTATGAAATGCAACATGATAATTAAATGAATAAAATGAACTCTTAATTGATAAACATGATTTTAGGTTAAAACAAGGGATAATGGTTTGATTGACTCAATAATCTCACAGATCTTGGAGCAGCACACCAATGGCACAGTCCTACATTGTGACACATTATGTCTCACCTGCTTTAACTCTTTCAAAGAAGTACATGAAATGGAAGAGAGGCTTACAGTCCACAAAATGAAGCTTATGAATCGATTCAAACCAATAACTACAACACTAACATTGTGTGATGCTTCAAACGTTGCACTTACACCCATATCCCATCTTTCCAATGAGGATAGTAATTTAGGCACTAAGAAAATACTAGACATACCATCATCTGATGATGAAGAAGTGTTAGCACCTCCTGTAGATGGAATTATCAATAATGTTGCAACTGATGAAAAAAAATTGAAGACTATTGAAGAAATTGAAGAAGAATTGGTGAAAATTCATGGGCCTGCTGATTGTATATCTTTAGAAGATATGCAGAAAAGGTCTGATGATCCTGAAAAGGTGGAAGTATTAGGAGTGACACAGTATACCAATAATGAACCATTAGAGAGGCAATTCATCAAACTAGAGACCTTTGAAGATGATAAAACAAGGGTTTTAAGAAGGACTATTAACATCCTTAAGGGTGGTATGGAAAGGGATATGCAGTATAACATTCAAAAGGAGATGAAGGATGAACTTACTGCTGAAAGTGTAAGCATACTTATTAAAACATTACAGTATAAACAGAACTTATATTAATTCACTTCCAGATGGTTACTCGGGATGATAATCTGTATACCTGCATGCTCTGTGAAGGTGATCAGACCGTATGTGGTGAAGCGAAAGCAATTATAGCGCATATCAAGGAAGCACATGGACAACGACTATACATCTGCGACTATTGCGGCGATTACTTTCGCAAAAGGAACGAGCTTTCCGCACACATGGATGATCATGTTGCGAATGAAGAAGGCGACTTTCAGTGTGAAACATGCAATCGTATCTTTAACAACTTGCGTCTTTTTCGAATCCATAAACGAATGCACCAACCTCAGAATAAGAGTTGGGCCTGCGATCGCTGCGGGAAAAAGTACAGTTCGAAAAATCTACTTGACGAACACATGAATACACATACTGGATATCGGCCGTACCAATGCAATATTTGCAATAAGGATTTTGCTTCTAAGTATACCTTCAAAGCGCATGAGAAAATACATGAGTCCCGACCACGACCGCATACCTGTGCGCATTGTCCGAAGACTTTTCTTAACGTGCACAATCTAACGCAACACGAGCGTATTCATTTGGGAGCTAAGGAATTTCCATGCCATTTGTGTGGTAAGAATGCAAGGAAATAGATTGTATGTAACGACATTCTTATGATTTCTCTCTTGTAGACAAACGATTTGGTTCTCAACATAATCTTGAAGTGCATTCTCTTGTCCATACAAGTTACAAACCCTTCGTCTGTGGCCTCTGTGGCAAAGCCTTTGCTAGGAAGGCCGAAATTCGCGACCACGAACGTACCCATACCGGCGAGCGCCCTTTCCAATGCGAAGTATGCGGAGCAACATTCACCCAACGTTCCAATCTGCAATCCCACAAACGTGCGACTCATTACGATGACAAACGCCATAAATGTAGCGACTGCGGCAAGGCGTTCAAACGACGTCGTTTATTGGACTACCACATTAAGGCAGCGCACACTGGAGAACGTCCTTATAAATGCAAAGATTGCGATGCCTCCTTTGTGTATCCGGAGCATTTTAAGAAACATCGTCGGATTCACACAGGAGAAAAACCATTCCAATGCGAAGTGTGCGGCAAGGCATTCAGCAGTCGCGATAATCGCAATTCACATCGATTCATCCACTCTGATAAAAAACCGTATGAATGTTTGGACTGCGGGGCTGGATTCATGAGAAAGCCACTCTTGTACCAACATATGCAGCAGGAAAACCATCATAACGATACCATAGTCGTAAACCAGCCAAGACTACCAGATGAGGAGGAAGAGTACTTTACTCTGGTAGATGGGCAGTTAGACATAACGCCGAGGAAGATCTCTCGACTGGAAAGCGACTTGGTCGAGTTAGAAGATTCCGGTAGTTCCGCAGTGAGTCAAAAGATGCTCCTACAACATGCACAGAACATTCTCGTTGATGACGATGCAGATGATCAGGACGCGAGCGAAATTGGAAAGGAATTGGATGGAAACACCTTGATCTTAGGACAAGACGATGACGATGGGACTATTGTTATTAATGGACAGGTGATAACCTACCAAATAAATTAGTTAGTGAATTAAATATCTTGTAATGTTGCAGCGCTTCCGCTTGAAAGGTGAAGATGACGATGACGCCGACGAAGAAGAAGATGCGTTAATCACAAGCAGTGATTCCTTGCAAGCCATACTTACACCTGAGACTATTGCAGGTGCTCAAACACAAATAATACAAACGAAAGACGGACCTATTCAGCTGCTCGCTGTGAGAATTCCAAATGACGATGGTGAAGAGGAAGAAGCTTGGATTAAGATTTTACCCCAGGACGTAACTGCATAGTTTTATCATATACATCAAATAGTTTGTTTGCTATTATGTAGAATTTTTGTCAAACAATTACTGAAAATTGTATAAAATCATATTATTAGAAGAATCGTCTGGTTACATTCAGAGTCAGAATATTTACAATATGTTTAGGGTCTGGAGTTCTGTTTAATTCAGTTGAATGTGTATGGTTTAATTGCTGCAGAAACTCCCAACGGCAATTAAACAAATTGCTCCCAATAAGATATTCAATTGAACTTCGATGCCAGAACTTCCTGAATAGTAAACAATCTCATTTTCGCGGTGGTGGTGATATCGAATTGTGGAATCGTTCTCTAAAACGTAGTAGAATTAGAATATGATGATATTTACTTGTAGAATTAGTTTTACCAGAATTACCATTCGCTTCTGTACTACTCAAATCCACCCTTATTTCATCTCTCTGCTCCTTGATCATCATTTTCTGTGCCTCGCTGGCTGTGTCAAACTTGGGGCCCTCGGTGCTCACCTCACACTTGTATTCTCCGGCAGATTTCTGTGTGAGCATCATTAAAGTTGGTGAACATGACCCCAAAGGTGCGAATTTAATGTGCTGAGCCTTCACACCTTCGACTACGAATGCGGTGGTGTCGCCATTCGGTTCACAGCGGAAGAATTGCGACCCATCTTTGTACCATTTCACGTCGTACAATTTAGCAGATTCCAGGTCATAGGTACAGAGGAGTGGAGCTTCATTTAATGCCCGACCAGGAACGTAGAAAGTTCGAATTTTCACTGATGTGACAATTGATAGATACGACCCTAAAATAAAATCAATTAGAATCAGCTTGAAAGTCGCTAGGGACTTTAGATGGGGGCCAATAAATTTAATTGAGTTGCGGTATGAAGCTAATGAAAGCGATTGGTAAGATTGAGAAGTATTACAGCTTGAACAATCTCTTTAGTTTTTCGAAGGCTAGAAGTAATTAATGGACTGGCGCAGTGCATTAGCGAGATTACAACACATTAGCCGCTTATCTATTAATGTATCCTACTTGTTTCCAGTAAGAGAGAGATCGTTTTGACGAGGGTGGTTTATTGCCGCACGTGCTCATTTAACATACGTCTGCTTGGTCTGTACTGACCGGTAATCGCAATGGGCGCGTCCATCCTCATAGAATTCAAACATTCGCAATCGTGATCTAATACCGTATCCACCCTCGCACAATGTGTTCCTTGACGGCGCGTTTCATCATCACCGGATAGGGTAGGACTAGGCTCGCGTGTGAAATGCGTTTTACTCATAGTTTACTGCTCTTTGCTCACTTTATTTACTTTCATTATGATTTATTACGCACAAAATACGAAACAAGAAAAATAACGAAAATATTTCTAAGTCCAATAACTTACCAAGAAATAGTGTAAGCATAATTTTATCCATTGTTCAGCGACTAACAACTTCACTTGAATGTATATCAATTGTTTGTTTGCCTTCTGAGCGCAGAACGTCTCCAATTAAAGCGCGCCGCTCTTGATTAATCACTCGCTGCAATCATTGAAATAATTGCGTGCTTGGTGAGTTGGAGAGCGTTGGAGACGATTGGGGAACCCACTTAACTTATTTAGTCAATTTAAATTTTGTTCACTTTTGTCACATTCACTCATTAGACATTTGTTCTACTTCTTTTAAGCCGTTTAAAACTAATTTATCTTTTAAACATCAAGCCCTTGTTACTATCATTATTTTTGTAACAAATGGAAATAATACATAATGATAGATAGTGTAGCTGAGATAGTTTCTGCACGATTGTTCAAGAAACTTTGTAGTACTTTGTAACAAGTGAGCTTGCTTTACTCACCTCCCCCTTCTAACACTGTTTCAGAGGGCATTCCCCTCCTTCGCAAAACACGAAGAGTAGCTAGATCAACAAAGTGATAAAGAGAAGAAAGTGTAGAGATTATCATCACGTCAACAAAAGATAAAACTCGACAATTATTTAATTTAAAACATACGCAATATTAATTAGGTTCATATCAAGAACTCTTCATTTTCGATAAACAAGCATAGGAAAGTTTTTGAAAGTATGCACATTAAGGCAAATAACTCTCGCTACTCTCTAAAATTAGAGAAATTATTTCACGCACAAATAATGCAGGAATGTTAATCAAAGTTCTTTAAATGTTTCCACTTATGGCAAATTTAATTCAAAAGAGCAATTCCTACACACTTATAGTAATTGCATAATCTGATCGTTAGCATATTGCACAAGCTAACAACTCCTTTTATTAATTTCATCATTTGCGTTATTTAATTTTCGAAAATCTTATATTTATGTGCTTCATACGACGCATGCGCCGCTTTGACTTCTGTCAAAAATTACAAGTCCGCAGCGTAATTCACATGCAGGTATAGAAGTTCTATCTGACGTACTCTGCTAAAGCTGCAAAATTTTTGTTAGTTCCTAACGATTGTCATAATGTCGAACGCTTGGGATTCAGTTACCGTCTTAAAAAAACGCCCCGTGAAAGGATCATCGCTGAAAAGCGAACAGGCCGTTAACCAGGCTCGTCGCACTGGGGCTGCAGTTGACACTCAACAAAAATGTATATCGCATATCGCTTATACAGTCAAAACATGTACTATGTAAATAATGCTCAAATGTTTCAGGGGGTGCTGCCAGCAATAAACAACATGTAACCACAAAAAGCACTGCTAAATTGGATAGGGAAACGGAAGAGTTGCGTCACGAAAACATCTCCTTTGATGTTGGCAAGCTGATTCAGCAAGGCAGACAGGCAAAAGGTTTAACACAGAAAGATCTGGCCACCAAAATTAATGAAAAGCCTCAAATAATTAATGACTATGAGGCTGGCAGAGGTTTGCCAAATAATGTCATTTTAGGCAAGATTGAAAAGGCTTTAGGTGTTAAATTGCGCGGTAAAAGGTAATGAGAGACCAAAATATCGGATATCAAAACTATTCCCATTAAGATCTTTTGCTTACAACTTTTTTATAAGCAAGAAATTGTTGCAAAATAAAGCACAAATTATGTGCAATACCTTCTTCTTAAGTTATTTAACTTTTATATGTGCCTGGCACTAAAATATTTGTCTAGCAACCATTTAATAAAATTAAATAAGAGTATTGTTGAGTGTGGTCATGAAGTGTTAAATATTCATTATGTAGATAATATTGATTTGTAAAACGTTTTCGACTTGCTGTTTTGATGTATTTAATACTTGTAGCGTATAGTTGGTTGCCTAACGTAAACTCCAAAGCGACGCATTAATGCACTTCCCCGCTTGTAAACAAGAAAAAAATCCTTGCAGGTGTCAAGAATCAGTTACCTTAAATTACCTTCACGTGTTATTTAAGCACTCGCAAAATGTTTAAATCAATGTAGATATATATATATATATATATATATATAGATATATATATCGAGTGTGTGATATATACTTACATCAACTCAACTTTCTGCATTTTAACTCATCAAGCAAACAAATTTCTTTTGTTCTTCTGTCGAAAGGTTATGACCAATTTTTTAAAATCGGCACGATGGTCTTCAACCGAAAAAGGAAGGACAATAGATCCTCCAGTTTTATACTGGACGATAGCCCTAAAAGGTAATATAATAAATAAGTCAATGGCATGCTTACATGTTGCTGCACGTAGGAATACTACTTTTATGTGCTATTTTTAGAACTAAAGTGCAAGCTCAAAGAAAGTTTGCACAAACATCCAATATAAATTCCCCTGTTCTCACGCCGGTTATAGAGACAGAAATTAGAGAAAAAGTTATGCCAGAACCCATTGAATTGCTGCCAATGAAAAGACCCAACACTGAGGACTTCCTCACTTTTCTCTGCTTTCGTGGCACACCTGCACTACCACCAAATCTTAGTTTTTTCAACAATGCTACTATGACTGAAGGCCCACCACCAATTGGTGAGTCTGCAAGTTCCAGCAAGAATGGAGTCATCTTACCTGCAAACATAGGCAAGACACAGGGAGATAAACCTTTCATTGCTTTTGGTGTGAGGAAAAGAGCTGATCCAGTAGTTGTTTCACGGCACATGGATAAGAAGCGAAGACACGCGCTGGCATTACAAGCATTACGTCGAAAATACCAAGAGCAGAAGATGGCGAAAATTAGAGCCATCACAATCAGCAAACTCTCTGAAAAGGTGCACACTAACAAGACAGTTGTTAGAACCACCAGAAGTATCACCAAGAATGAGCCACTAAAAGATAACGACAGAAAGAAAAATGTTGCTCAGAAGACAAAAATTACTGTAGTTGCAACGAAACATGTTAAGGTAACAACCAAGAGGACGATTCAGCAGGCGCCGAGTACGAGAAATAACATTAAACAGAAGATGACGTTGAGAAATTTACGAAATCGCGTTGTAAAAAGAGCTTGCAATGAACAAGTTAAGACTAAGAATAAAAAAATGACGAAATTAGAGGAAACCGACGAGGCTGATGAGGAAGTTGCTGAAGAACAGAGCGAATCTGGTGAGGAAGATTCAGAGGATAGTTCTTCTGATAATGAGAAGGAATCTTGCAAGAAATTGGAAGTTAAGAAAACAAATGTACGTGTAACTCGGTCAAATATCTTGCAAAGTAAGAGAATATTATTAAAGCAACAAAACATCAAGGGTGCCACAAGATCCCCAAGGTTGAGGAATCAATTGAGAAGAAAAATCCTCCAAGGAAAGACAGAACTAGCCTCTTTAAATAGCAAGAGGAGAATGTTGACCAGGAAAGTTCATGTTAGCAAGGACAGTAAAATTATTGCCAAACAAGTGCAGAATGTTCAAAGTATGGCAAAGGAGAAGTCGCCAAAAGTTGCCAAAGGAGAGAAGAAAGAAATTGGAAGCAAAGAAACGTCTAAAGCTAATATAAGGGAGAATTTGAGAAAAAGACAATCGTCTGGGCATAAGAATGTTGCTGATAAGAATAAAAACATACATGACAAAAGAGAAACTGCTAAGAAAGGAGGTATCAGTAAAGTAACTAACGATGAGAAAGATGAATTGAAAGGGACTGATAGTAAAGTCACTAGAAGTGAGAAAAAAATTGATGGCAATTTAAATAAACGTGATATAGATTCGAAAAGCAAGAAAGCCGATGTAGTTGATAAACCGAATAAAATTTTACCCAAAGATGGGAAAACACTAACGAAAAATGCCGAATTTATTTCATTTTCTCCAACACAAAGTCCCGCTGAGTTAAATGTTGTAAAGAACGAAAATGAAGACAAGCACGACGTAATAAAAGCCATCAAGCCAAAGGTCCCTGAGAGTAAAAAGACTTTGAAAGTGGACGGTAAAAGCCTTGCAAGTAAACAAATCTTGCCCGTCATTGAAAACAATCGATTTATTATTGATAAAGATGTAATTATTGAAGAGATACAACCATTCAAACGATTGAGTGTACCTGCATCGTGCAGTTTATCATCTAATAATGAGCAAACCACAGAGCAGAATAGGAAAGCTGTTGTAACGCTAGACAAAAGCACTAAAAACGTTACGAATGGCAAAGAAGTTAAAACTGAACAAGTAAAAGCACCTAAAAAGTCGCTTGAAAGAGTTGTTAAACAAGGGAAAGATGTGGAAAGTTCGACTAAATACAATACCAAATCGTCTGAGTCATTTGGAAAGGCAACAACTCCCGAAATAAAACAGGAGAAATCAGAAAGTACTGTTAGAGAGAGACCAGCACGAAAAACAAAACTTGCAGCAGCGATTTACATGGAGATTTTAGGACGCAAATTAGTGAATGATGATGATGTTGACGATTTATCTATAGACAGTTTTCCTGAATTACCGAACGTTCGGAAAATGGAACAGCGCGAAAATGAATTAAAGGCCAAACAAGAAAAGCAGAAAACCACCAAGAAAGGGTCGGAGAAAGTAGAGAAATCCGAAAAGGCAAGCAAAGTGGCCAAAAAGCAAATAGATTCAGTTATAAAATCAACAACGTACTGTATAGGTAATGATTTCACGGATAGGGCATCAAAATGCTCGGAAAAAGCAATGAATGATAAACGTAAATTACGTTTAAATTTATCACAACAATGTGAATCTACGAATTGTAGTGCAAAAGCCAATAAAACCACAAGTGATGATTCCGATTCTGAAAAGCTTATATTCAAGAAGTTGAAGAAAGCAAAAAACGATCCAAAGCTCGTAGAGGACAATGAGAAAATCTGCAATAAAACGAAAAGTCTAGCTAAGAAGAATAAACTTGATGATACATTCAGCTTCAGTGAATCAGACGAGGAACCTTTAGTTAAACTGAAAACTCAGAAAAATCCAGAGCATTCCACAGATAAAGCTAAAGTGAAGATTAAGCAGGAAGATGACCAGCAGCAAACAGTGATGAAACAAAAGCGCGAATGTGCAAAACGTCCCCAGAATTATTTACCAACATTTTCTTCGTCCGATGAAGAAGATAAATTCTTTAAGATTGAACGGCCCCCACCAAAGAGAAAAGCGAACAAAATAGAGGTTGTTCCACAGGCAACTGCACTAATTAATCTAGAAATGCAGTTGAGCTGCAGGGATATTGGAAAAAGGTACTGATTCATTAAAACATATGTTAAACTGAGTACATAACTGAGTATATTTCAGGTTTGGGAAAGGAAAAGTCAACATGTCCAATGAACAAATTGAAAAATGGCTCAACGACAGCGCATTGGCAGGATCAATGGTAATTAAGGCAGAGAATGATGAAATGCTTAAATTTGGCGAATGTATTCCGACCGAAACATCCTTGGATAATAACTTAAGCACCGTCAACATGGAGCACTTGAAGAATTCCCTGTTTAAGGAAGAAAAACTCTCCTACCCTCCCATTAAAACAGAGGGTGGGGCTATGATATCACCAGTGCATACAACGCCGGAGAAGTCTACCACTGGTTCTCAGAAGCCTCTATCTAATGAGAAGAAGACTATCTTCCGGAAACAAGATACTCTCCAGCCACAAACAAAGAACTCTGCTTTCTCAGCCTGCAACGAGAGCAGCGTGTATGCCTTTGAAGCCGATAATGAAGATTCTGTTAGCACACCGTTCAGGAGACCATCAAGACGACCCAGTAGCACAGCCACAAGCAGGTCAGAGGACCTCTCCGCTGATATACATGTCCAAGAACAAAGAAAATTCCGACTTCCACCAGCCATTGCTGCGGCAAATACTCTTATGCCAATACCAACAAAAACAAAGGAAGTTCTTATGTTGACGGATGACTCCAATACCAGTGGACCGATTACAGTGCAGGTGAATTTGGAGTCCGGCGATGGCGACAATGAAGTGTCGGGAGTATCTCATGAAAACGAACACATGTTTTATTTACCATTCCAACCAGGTACTAGAAACACCCAGAACAACATTCAAGGCGTCGCTATTAAAATGGGAACCGAATTTAATACTAATAAAGTTGTAATGTCTGCTAAATTAGTACGACATACCTCCTCAGGGAGCCTTGACAAAGCACAGCCATCTCCGTTATCAATGTTCCCACCATCAAGTCCTAATATCAATTACAAGAGCACTAAACAAGAAAAGACAAGAGTTGCAATGCAACCTTGTTGTAGCATGTCTGAGACGTCAGATTCGGGTGATTTTAAGTATAAAATCCCTAGTTCTCCAAGTGCCAGCTCGTCATCCTCGGCTAAATTAGGCAACTCAGTTAAACGTATTTTATCGAAGCAATCAAATGAAGAATTGTATAAACCAGTAAACGATTCAGAATTCCCTGATGCAAATGCCAAAGCAAGGATAGCAGAGGCTCCAATCTTTTATCCAAGTGAGAAAGAGTTTATTGATCCGTTGGAGTACATTGAAAAGATCAGGGTCAAGGCGGAGCGGTTTGGTATTTGTCGGATTGTACCACCCGGAAACTTCAAGCCAGAATGCAAAGTTCTCGACGAGATGAGGTTCACGGCATATAATCAGTATGTGCACAAAATGATGCATCGTTGGGGGCCCAATTTCAAAGAGCTGGTTGCAATTAGGAGATACCTGGCGACGCAGAGTATCAGTTTAAAGCACCCTCCTTGGATTGGAGGTATTGAAGTCGATCTGCCAAAGCTATACCAAACTGTTCAGATGTTAGGGGGGCTGAAGGAGGTCATTGAAAAGAAGAAATGGTCCAAGGTCTCGGAGATGATGCACATACCAAAATCAGCACAAGATAGAGTTACTAAGTTGGATGATATGTACTGTAAATATTTGCTACCATATGATACACTATCACATGGTGAGTATTTGACGAGCCACTTCTTCGCCTGCTGTGTTTATAAATGTTTACTGTGTTTCTTTAGACGAGCGCGAGAAGCTCTTTTCCGAAGTGGAAGCAGGCTGGGTTAAACGCGAAGACAAACTTCTCGAAAAGGCTAAGAACTCCCAAACACTGGAAAACCGCAACATCAAAAACGAAGCTGAAGATACCGAAGAGGAAGAATCCTCTGATGAAGACGCCTCAGAAACGGACGTCGAATGTATCATCAAAGGTCGCAGCATGGCCCTTAGCGCCTTCTATCGCATCGCTCGCAATACTATGGCCACCTGGTTTAAGGACGTTACACCTACGCCAGAAGAAGTAGAAGAAGCATTCTGGAAGCATGTAACTGAACGTGAGCACCACATCTGTGTACATTCCGGATCAATCGATTCTGGAAATTTCGGTTATGGTTTTTCCGTAACAAAGCATAGTCCTTTCGCTAGACACGCATGGAATCTCAAAGTTTTGACCAACAATTCAGGCTCTATTTTGCGTTCTATGGGACCCGTGATGGGCCTGACGGTGCCTACACTTCACGTCGGAATGCTCTACGCTGGGTGCTGTTGGTACAGAGATCCACACAGTCTGCCTTGGATTGAATACCTTCATACTGGTGCGAATAAGATCTGGTACGGTATACCAGACACAATGAGTGACAGGTTCCACCAAACCATGTTGAAGCTCGTGCCACATTATTGTCTCAACAAAAGCTTGTGGCTACCAACGGATACAGTAATGGTGCCACCATCAACCTTGGTGGAATATGGTGTATCTTTGACGAAGACACTGCAAGAACCCGGACAATTTGTGGTAGTATTCCCCAAAGCATTCACGTCGAATATATGTGCTGGTTATGTGGTCTCTGAGAGTGTTTTCTGGGCTACCCCAGAGTGGTTGAATGAGGCCGATCAAGTCTTTTTGCAACTGAGAAATAGTTGCGAACCGTCCATGTTTTCCTACGAGAGATTGTTGCTAAGTATGGCGCAGGATCCCCGAAGTGATGTAAAGATCTTGCAGAGAATTATTCCGCCTATTGAGCGGATGATTGAGCGCGAGAAGAAAGACAGAGCATCGGTCAGAGGGTTGGGGATTCGTCAGAGTGAGCGCTTACCGTTGTTAGACGCCAAGAGGAAGAAGAAGATGCAGGATACTGATACGGAGTATATTTGCGAAGAGTGTAGATGGAACTTATATTGTTCAATGGTAAATAATTCTACTATTTTCTGATTCAAGTTGAATTAACTTTCTTTATTATAGATTTGTGATAGTCCGGACAACAGCTTTTACTGTCTGGAACACGCAGTGGAAAATATCCAGGAGAAGCGACTAGAGATTGACAACTTGAAACTGATGTATACGTATGACGATGATGAACTCGAGAATTTCGTTCGGAAAATACACGAGGTCATTGAAGCAAAGCTTATGAAGAAGGTTGGTAAGTTTGCTGGCATGGCAACACTTTTAAATCGGTAACTGATTAATATCTGCACCTAGAACTCACTATCCTTAAATATAGATTTGCAAAATTATTTTTATATATCTATTGAAAATGTAAAGCGTATTTTATAGATACCAAGGGTTCTCTAAATTTATTTGATGTACAAATAAAAATATGTCACATACTATGTAAAAAGTGTGTTTCACTAAGGTAGGTGCCAACCTGATTTTGCATCATATTCATAAGTGCAAATGAATTAAAGCAAATCCCAACTCCAATTTATCCTCATCCCCTTTTCATATTGCAATGAATTGTAATTACTATATAAATGCTATCTTCGCAAAATCTCCGAAACCGTTTAAGTGATTTAACATGCCTAAAACTGTATCACTATTGGTAGATGAATACATAAATATAATTTATCCAATTGGACAGGGTCGAGCCGATGTTGTAAAACTAAATAAATATACTTACTACTTGTACAACACCCATTGAGTTACATGGTGATAGATTTAGTGGTTATTACTTTTCAATTACATTCAAAAATTAAAGGATCTAAACCTGTCTGCCGCTTTACTGCACCAGCTCGGAGATAACCCTGTGTACGTCGTCATTGTACCTGGCCAATAATGTAGCATTGAGGTCTCTGTTCATGAAACCCATCTCCGCGAGAATTTTAAGACCATTCTCACGTTTAGTATTTCCTCCTTCAGCTACCCAATGGCCATTCATCCATTTGCCATTCTACAATAAAGTCGGTAATATTTTCATACACGGAATTGAACAAAGTACTAACCCCAGTTGATAAAACCTTGTTAACCATATTCCTCACAGATCCCATTGCCGAACCCGCTAGAAATGCGGCAGTCATGACGTTTTCTCTTTTTCCTGGTTGAACAAGTGATGGATGGTAGACGCGCCCGTTAAATCTTTGGTTATCTACCGAAGATGTTTCATTCCTGCCCACTACAGGCGACGGTGAAAATACTTCAGAATTGCCTGTTGGCGCTGAAGCTTGTGCCGTATGTGCAAAATCGGTAGTTGAAGGCATATGCTGCGCTTCCCTTTCTCCATTTTCAAGTAACTCTTGTAATGAGAAACTTTCCACACTTTCTACATTCGCAGCAGCGGAGTTGGCTGGTGCGCTCGGAGCCCTATTCGTGTAAAATTGATCCTCGCCAGCCGCTAGAAACTGGAATTCATCTTTAATTGAAAAATACTCATCTCCTTCGAAGTGGAAACCCGAATCTGCGGTTCCAGCTGATGTTGCTGAAGACGAAGGCTGTTCCGCACAAGTGCTTTTAGCGGGATACACGACCTCGAAACCAGGACTGTGACGTGGAAATACAAACAAACGCTTACCAGACTCCTGAGAGGACGTGCTCCCATGTCTTATACGTGAACAACGTCCATCCATTGTGGTGCCAGCAACTACATTGCCGCAAACGACGATCTCCACTTTAGGGTCGTGCAATTGAACAGAAGACTTGGATAATCTTGAAGAAAGACTAACACTGCCTGAAGATTGCGCACACTTTTCAGCTTCATTAAAATAATCCTCACGTAAGAAATCCTTGCGAAAAGGATATTTCTCGCCATTATAGTAAATATAAGCATATTCAGTTTGTTCGTGTTGAACATCTGCCATTTTCAGATTTTGAATACACCGTAGTTCCTCTTCAACGTCGCCTTCCTCACAGATATCAGCGGCAGGCTCCGATTTAGCCTCCGAGGCGACGGAAACGGCGTCAAGATTGTTGTTACTTGCGTCACTTTGTACCAACAGCTGGCCATTGTTGTGTTCTACACCTACATCTTCATCAACAGATGGGATAATCAGATTGACTGCCGAAATTGTAAGTGCTGATTCTGCCTTTTGGGGTACAAGGAAACTATTTGTTTCATCGACCGATGAGTTCGGTGATGGAATAACAACATAGTCAGAACTTCCAGATCTTGGTGTCTGTGCTCCAGATAAGATACTGATATTATCTGAGTCGGAACTAGGTTCACAATTAGATTGGCTTTGAGACTGTGAATTGAATTGAATTGAGCTGTTATCCAAATTATTCGTATTTGTTCCCTTATTGGCAACGTCACTGTCATCAACAGAATTTTCAACTTGCGCAAACCGCTTCGTCTCGAAACTCTTTGAGTTTTGCTTGCTGGGATGGGATTGAACAGATGAAAGAGATGCTGGTGTAGACGGAGATGGTGCATATGTAGAAACGGCGCTAAGACTCAAGTCAATCGGATCCAATTTGGCAGCGGCGATCATAGTGTCCACGCTGGGAACACACGAAGTTATGGCAGAGGCAACTGTTGAATGACTAGTTGTCACGTCAAGGGGCTGAGTAGCATAGGAAGGGTGATGTTTCCGAGGGTAGTCGATAACATTGAGTTGGCAGCCGATCCAGCGACCGAAACGACGACCACAATCGTAAAAGTGCCAGAAACACTCGTATGATCCAGATGTAGCTGCACAAAATACAAAAACACCATACCATTATATTCAGAAATATGAAATGAAGACAATAACTCACAAGGAATTCGGAACCAAACCGTAATCTCGCCCTTTTCACCAGGTTGCAGTTCAGGACATTTTAGGATGGTCATAGTTGGTCTTAACTTTTCCGAGCCCCAAGCATAACGCAGCTCAGTCTACAAATCATAACGTACGTTAAGTCTAAAGTCAAA
This sequence comes from Diploeciton nevermanni, assembly GCA_027575565.1. Lineage (NCBI taxonomy): Eukaryota > Metazoa > Arthropoda > Insecta > Coleoptera > Staphylinidae > Diploeciton > Diploeciton nevermanni. The sequence continues at coordinate 1,880,071 of JAODIE010000005.1, forward strand.
AGTATCACAAACAACTTACATTTTCATCCCATGCACTCACTCCTGCATTAGTGACCTCCCATTTTTGCAAGTAATCGGAATTTGTATACAACGGTCCTGCTCTTTCATCACTTGATGATACCAACAAAACATCATTTAACGGACAACTCAAGTCCGTGAAAAAAAAATTCATTGACTTCTGTGAAGTTGGTGGCGAATGCTCAACCGCTGTTGCAACCTGTGGAGTTGGAGCTAACTGACGCAACTTCTTCGACAACTCATTTGCACAAACATCACTATCACTTGAAATCTTATTGATTTTGTTGAGCTTCTTAGACTTTGTTTTGAGTGACGGGCGGTGAATAACCTCTGGCTCATCAAGTTTGAATGCATATTTCTTGCACATGTCCTTGTCCAAGTTAAGTTTGACAACTTCAATTTTCCTGGAACGTTTGTGAGACTCTGGTTTCTTAGTTCTTGATGAATTTGAATAATATGGTGTGGTGTGAGTAGTTTTGTAGTAATTTAAAGCAAATTGCTGTTTGATATCATCAAGAATCTTCTTTTCAAACTTCTTCATGTGTTTATTGAACCACTTTGGAGGTGTTTCATCATCAAGATAATGATGTCCATTTGTCTGTTGTGTAGCTTCATCCTTGTAATTATGAGTTTGAATTTCAGCATCACTGCTTTGGACCAATGGACTGATGAGTTTACATGTTGTTACTTTGTCCACCTTGAGTGTAATGATCTCTCCAATGCGCGCACGCCATCTGAAGAAGTACAATGCAAGTTGAAAGTCATTCTGGTCATTGATAGGTACTTCTTTTTCATCTGATGTGATATAGGAGACTTTGATATCAGTTGCAGTACTACCAGAGTTTTTAACCTGTATCATAAGATGATAGTTATTTATGTGAAGCAAAAGGGATGATAATAATAATCATTGACTCACCAAGTATGATTTAAATCTATCCCAATTCAATGTCGTCGATGGCACATCGCATATACCGACGATGTTGGCCCTATCATCGTTCTGTGATTTGCTGGGCCACACCAGGTTGCAGACGATTTGCAGATCGCGTGTTTTTGGATACATCTTGTTCAGATGTGTTGTTTGCAGTACTGGAGAGTTACCCTGGGACACCTAGTTGTGTCTATCGGTGCAAAAGCAAAGAAATACGTCTCAAATGTCTATACATTAACTGAATTTGACATAGAGGCCTCGCCTTTGTCAACAAAACAATGCAATGAATATAATCGAGGCAACGCAATGACGCGTCAGGTCAACACAACCGTAATGTTGGCTAATCGACGTGCAATGAACGTTGGTCCAGCATGGCACGCAACAGAGTGCATTGGGAGCACTAGGTGCGCAATGCAGCGTGCTGTAATTGTATTAGTAGTAGAGAACAATTACCTTCGATCCAGTTTCGCTAAGTCCACCGGGACTAGCAGCACATATCGCGTCGAAAATGTTTTATTTTCAGCCAGGGAAGTGAAGTCAGTTCTCAATATGTAAATCACGAGTGAATAACGAACTCAACACCCTGTAATTGCGCAACACCCAAAGAAATCGAAGCCAACTGTGATTTTCACGTCGCAGTGACGCATGCGTTACACGCCTTCTACGCAGTTGGAAAGTAATCGCACAAAATTTCAAATTGTTTTTAATTAAATGGATCTAAAACAAATTATAGCACTTATAAGTCATACCAAACAAATCATGCAATTTATGAACAAGCAATTTAAGTTAAACGTAAGCAAGTATATGTTTTGTAATTTTTTTCATACATTTAATGATTCGAATTGTAAAACATTTTCAAATATGCCACAACGTTTCATGATTGATAGCAGAATAATTAAATATTATAAAGAATGTAAAAATAACTAGAGTTAAAGTTTCATAAACTCCTTTCTCCCTTCTTTTTATAAACTGATCTGAAAAAATGCGATAATTCACTTGCTTAACGTCGATCAGATTGCTCAGCCCTATTTTTATCCTAGTTCAGTTCTATTCTGAATTTATAACTAACTGATAAAGTTTCATAACATTAATTTCGGTCAATAAAATTCAGTAACCATCGATTCCATCTTAGAGGTTAGGCCCAAAAGGCAACTATAAATACGAATAGAGTTCAAGGCAGGAAAGCTATATCCATATATATATAAATAAATATATATATATATACTATATCAATAAGCAGGATGTCGAAGGAGACGAGGATCATAATCCTAGAAGCCATCTCCGACTTGCTCTCTGTCATCACAATTGCAACTTGTTTTATTCAGAAAATACCTCAAGTACTAAATCTCATTCAAGTTAAAAATGCTAAAGGAATCAATTTAACTGGATTAATTATGGAGTTGTGCAGGTATTTAGAAAAAACATGCTTTATATATGAATAATATTGTTGATAGGTGATAGCTGATTTCTTTCAGTTATACCATAATGTTTTCCTACAACTTTCGACATGGATATGCATTATTATCATACATGGAATACCCAATCATTCTAGTACAACAAATGGTTCTTATTTTGTTTGTGCTCTATTATGATGGGGCACTCAATATGGCAAGTTCTGTGGGAGCATGTATTTACTTCTGTTTTGCTGCTGGCTTTCTAAGTGGAATTTTGCCAAGAGAATTGTTGATGTTCCTTGTTGTAAGTTGCATTAATTTATTCCTGATTACACACACATATATATATATATATATATATATAATCATGTACTTATAGCCATTGTGCACACCAATTGGAGCATCTGCAAAAGTAGTTCAGTTGTTTGAAATCTTGAAGAGCAAAGAATCTGAATCAATTAGTTTACTTACATGGGGTATATCAGCATTCACCAATTTTAGTAAGTGAAAACTATGGGAACTTTGACCGAAACAAAAAAATTCTTTTTGGTTTTAGCAAGGATATTTACAATTTTAATTGATTCAGCAGACACTACACTGTTACTCAACTTTACAGTTAATACAATCTTGAGCAGCTCAGTGCTAGGTGCTGCTTATTATTTCAAACCAAAGCAAATAAAAGATATCAAGACTGCAAAGAAGAATGAATGAAAGGTGTAAATGCATTAGCCCAATTGAAAGATTGTACTTTAATTTCAAGTATAGGAATGTTAATTCTTCAAGAAGAAAACTAGTTGCGAAAAAGGCATTTGTTGCCAATACAAAACTAGCTGAAACTGGTTTATCATAACATCTTCAAAAACTTTAGATGGTTACAATAGAAAATGGTCTAATTTATTTGTCATTTAACCTTTGTTACAGAGACTATTATTTTTAATGTTATTGTTAACTAACTCATGAGCAATGTTTTCTGTGATATGAATTTGTCGAATTGTAACTACAGTAACAGTGTTATTTCTACCATAATAATGCATAAATTGCAAATGTAGGTATGATAATTGTGTTGCTCTTATTGCAATTCTACTTTGTGGCATAATTAGAAATAAATATGGAGAGGAACAAACAAACGAGTGGGGGACAGCTCACCAGACAGACTAGATATTTCTCTTTTTGCTTGGCATGATCATTACTTGTTGATTTCATCCCACTTTGAGAAAGTCCCGAAATGCTTCAAATGCATGAAAGCTGCCTACAAAACTCACACAAGCAATAAATTCATGGGAAAGGTAGGAACAAGTCAGCAGAACCGGCTTTAATAATTTCTGTTCAAGAACTGTACCCAATTCACTAAGGACCAACGAGATAAAAGAAACATGTATTAATTGTGAATTTTACTTGCTTCATGCCTCAAAAAAGTCCGTCTCTGGTTCGACTTCTTTTATCTTCTTTGCATTATCCAACCACCATCCCAAACAAAACAAAACAGCATCTCTAAGCTATCTTATCTTACCTCTATTCTCCAGCCTTCTCTGCCTTTCCTGTTACCGCCCAACACTCCATATCGCTTTCTTTATTCGTTACTTCTCCCATACCTAACCGGCTTTGAAAGCTTGTGCACCGTTTGTGCTTTTAGCTTGCATTACATTTCAATTTCAGTCGTTTCAGCGCATTGGAGGTGCTCGGCGGACTAGCACTCGTGCGCGCTTGACTTAAACTAGAGTGGCTTAGAGTTTTGCTGTTTTCTGACTGGTGTAATAAAAATCAAAAATTTAGAAGAGTTTAAAGAAAGCACTCAGAATAGTAGCCGCCATGCATAGCACATGCATGCTGGTGAAACTGGCACTGGTGGCAACTTTAATGCCAAGCTGGATTCGTACTCAGAGGACGGAGAACAAAACCACCCTGACGCCACCTTATTTTAATCTTGCTGAAGGGCGCAAAGTGCATGCGTCCGCCACGTGCGGAGAAGATACCGAAGGACCGGAGTTGTACTGCAAACTGGTAGGAGCCACAAATTCCGAGAACGATGTTAATGTGAATGTTATTCATGGACAGGTAATAGTAAATTTGAAACTATTTATTTCGTTGTTAATGCTAACTAAAAGCTAACTCAGTAGTAATATCCGATTAAATATGTAATTAAAAACTTGCGCGTTCAAATCACAACCGCATTGGAAAGAAAAATGTCATATCAACGTTATTTAATTCTGAACGTTCTGAGTGTTATCGTGTTTGTTAAACCTAATGAAGAATGTTATAAATTCTGGAGGAGATTGACCTCTCTTTGTGATAAGAAAACATCTATAAGTAAATGTTGATAAAGCTCTAAATAATCTAGCATTTAAAACTATATTGGGCCTAAGAAAAAATTGTCATGATTGTGTCATTGTATTATTTTTATGGTTTTGAATAGCACTGCGATTTTTGCGATCCAACACGACCAGATAAGCAACATCCGCCCGAATTTGCGGTCAATGGACGTGAGACATGGTGGCAATCGCCGCCTCTTTCGCGTGGCATGAAATACAACGAAGTTAATTTAACCATCGACTTAGGGCAGGTAAATAAGAATTGCATTTTACGAGACTTCAGAGTACGAATTAATGAAACCTGGCTTGTAGTGGTAAAACTTCATTCACAACTTTCCGCCCCTCACGCCTTCCAAACAATTCTTCGAATTTGCACTATACTGGATTCGTAAGCTCGTTGGCCTTTGTGCTTTGTAGTTTTGTTGTATTGCGGGGTCTTGCCGGGATATATTTAAAGACGTACTCGTCTTACTTGCGCACAAAAATCTGCGTTTACATCAAATAACTGTTAGTACTCTGCAGAGCAAGTACAGAAATATGGATTTTTAAATATCTCAGATACTTTTCGTCATTTAATAAATTGAGAATTGAACTCATAACCATATCCAATTATATAAAGTTTTAAGCATTGTTTTCAAGCACAAAACAACGCTTCCAGCTAAAATGAAACAGTATGAGGCCGTCACTAAAATGTTATTTCTAGCCTGTATAAAAAGAAAAGGGAATGATTTTAGTTCTCACTGCGTGTGGGGCTTTCGAGTCATTCAATACGATTCCGATTGTTACTTAACTACGTGACATGGAACATCTGGTCGGCATATTTAAGGTTTTCGTTTCTCTCTAGAACACGCAAAGAACCTTCTTCCCCGAGTAGAAAGACTTGCTTTAAACGTACGCGAACGAATCCAGTATTGATACGTTATCAATTTCTTGCTGCATGCCACGCACTAAAATTAGGGTCACACAAAAGCAACGGCCGCCTACTTTAATTTCCTGTACGTTTGCATTCTGATTTATCTCTCTTGCCTCCTACAACATCCTTCGCTTTGATAAGGCAACAACCATCATTCATCAAAACGAAATGAATAAAATGTGAAATAAATATTGTAAGGAATTCCACGTAGCGTATGTCTACGTCCACATGGGCAACTCTCCACGTCCTGGTTTGTGGATATTGGAAAAGTCCGCAGATTATGGAAAATTCTATGTCCCATGGCAATATTTCGCTGAAACTACGTCTGATTGCTCAGCTTTCTTTGGTGAAGAATCCCTCCGACCTATCACACAAGACGATAGTGTAATCTGCACCACGGAATTCTCTCGCATTCTCCCACTCGAGGGCGGCGAAATTCCCATATCTTTGCTTAACAATCGTCCCTCTGCGAACCACTATTTCAACTCAAGTGTACTGCAAGAGTGGACTCGCGCGACCAACGTCCGGTTGAGATTGCTGAGAACCAAAAATTTATTGGGACATTTGATGTCGGTTACCAAGCAAGACCCGACTGTGACTAGAAGATATTTCTATTCTATCAAGGATATCTCGATTGGCGGCCGCTGCATGTGCAATGGTCATGCAGATTCATGCGATAATCGTGATCCGACTGATCCCGCAATCCTGGTTTGCCTTTGCAGGCATAATACATGTGGGTCGAAGTGTGATAAGTGTTGTCCCGGATTTGAGCAGAAGGCATGGAGACAGAGGAAGGATGCAGATCCATTCGAATGCGAACGTAATGATGATGCTGATTGAGAAATTATAATCTGACTAATGGGATGTTGTTTCTTACTGTTCTGTAGCATGCAATTGTTTCAATCACAGCAATGAGTGCATATACGATGAGGAGGTTGATAAACGCGTGGAGTCTTTAGATATTCATGGCAACTACTCCGGGGGTGGCGTGTGCCAGAATTGTCGGCATAATACGGAAGGAATTAACTGCAATAAATGCAAGAATAAATTCTACCGGCCAAGGGGCAAGCGATGGGACGAAATTGATGCATGTCAACGTAAGAATAAATATTATTTTAACTTGAATTTCACCTTAATTGTTACTTTTCTACTTCAATAAGCCTGTGATTGTGATGTCTTCAACTCAACCGGTAACTGCGCTGAAGAAACAGGACAATGTGAATGTCGCAAAGAATACCAATCACCAAATTGCGACAGCTGTAGTTTTGGCTACTATAATTACCCCAAATGCATTCCCTGTGATTGTTTCATCAATGGTACAATTACTCAACAATGCCAAGCACCTGATGGTGTATGTCAATGTCTGGGTAATTTCGGTGGGTCGCGTTGCATGGAATGTGCTGAAAATTACTACGGATTTCCAGTTTGTAAACGTAGGTGCACGGAGGAAAACAATTCATATACTATAAGTACACTAATTTTTTGTGCAATTTTATAGCCTGCGAATGCAATCCCCTGGGTGCTGTGAGTGGAGCTTGCGAGAAAACTTCCGGGAACTGCACTTGCAAAACGAATTATGGCGGAAAAAAGTGTGAAGAGTGTCAAGATGGATACTATAACTATCCTTCCTGTACATGTAAGTAAACTTTGTAAAGCACTAACGCATTTTCCAACTTTTCTCTCCTGTTCAGTGTGCACATGTGACATAAAAGGAACAGAAGCAGGCATCTGCGACAAAGAGACCGGAAAATGTATTTGCAAAGTGGGCTATACTGGCGAGAATTGCGATCAGTGCGATATCAATTACTACGGGTATCCAGAATGTAAACCATGCGACTGTAGTACGGTGGGATCAACTGGGACCACTTGCGGACAAACCGGAAAATGCACATGTTTGACTGGTTTTGCCGGAAGGACGTGCGAGCAATGTAGTCCTGGATATTACAACTATCCGGAGTGCTTGCGTAAGTAATTCGATCCGCTTTTGTGCTGTACAATTGAAATAAACTTATGACTGACGTTCCAGCATGTGATTGTGATTCCCATGGGGCCAATGGTGTTTCATGTAACAATGAGGGCATCTGCCAGTGTCACCATAACTTTGAAGGAGACAATTGCGACCGTTGCCGCGAATCCTTCTACAATTTTCCAGCCTGTGAAGAATGCAACTGTAATCCAGCGGGCGTCGTTTCCGCTTTCTTGGGCTGTGGATCTGTACCGAAGGGAGAACTATGCCAGTGTAAGGATCGCGTCGAAGGACGTATCTGCGATAAGTGTAAAGCACTCTATTGGAACCTCAACGCGTATAATTCGCAAGGATGTGAAGAATGCCACTGCAACGTACCAGGGGTTCTGGGTGGAATTGCCGTTTGTGACTCAGACCATGGTCAATGCACTTGCAAACCTAACGTGGTTGCCAGGAGGTGTACAGAGTGCGATGATGGGACTTATAATCTGCAAGAAGATAACTTATTTGGTTGTAAGGATTGTAATTGTGATGTGGGCGGGTCAATCAGTAAGGTGTGTCATAAGCAATCAGGGCAGTGCCAATGTCAACCGAGAATCACTGGGCAGACCTGTAGAGAACCAATTGGAATGCATTATTTCCCGACATTGTACCAACATCAGTATGAGGCAGAAGATGGCCGAACTTTAGATTCCGATGTGAGATACGCACATAGCGAAGACGATTTTCCTGGATATTCCTGGAAAGGCTATGCCAAGTTCAACCTACTGCAAAAGGAAATATTCCAGGACATAAATATCTATAAGCCGTCGGTATACAGAGTTGTTTTGAGATATGTTAACAAAGAGAAGAACCTAATTCAAGGACAAGTGAAAGTGATCCCTGACAATCCCTCGGATTATGAACAAGAATACCCGGTTACTTTTGTTAATTCGTCGAAGCCAGAGTTTGTAACAATTAATGCTTTAAATGCTCCGGTTGCTTTTGTAATGAACCCAGGAAAGTGGACGGTGTCAATTAGAGCTGACCAGGGTTTACTATTGGATTACTTCGTGATCCTTCCAGAGGAATTCTACATGGCTACGATTTTAAACTACAAAGTACTGGAGCCATGTACAATTGCGGAAGATGGAAGTACAGAGCAGACTCTTTGTAGAAGGTTCAAATATCCCGAGGTGACACCTTTTCCAACAAGCCGGGGATCGGGTGCTTATATTGACCTTGGTGATAATGCATTTGCCACCCCATCAAAATTTTACCACAATGAAAAACATCTCGAGATATTGAACTTGGCCAATGTAAGAATTCCTCTTGTTGAATTGGATCAACCCGAAATTGATTACAACATCACATTGAGAAAGCCAGGTCGCTATGTCGTCCTGGTCAACTACATCACCAACTTGGGCAATGTAGCCACGCACTATCTGAATATCACAACTTCCTTAAATCTGAATAATTTGGAAGATCAACTAGTTCTCTACAAATGTGGGTTCACCACAATGTGCCGACAAGTCGTCGTAGATCAAGATGGCATTGTAAAAATCTTTAACATTGAAGAGAACGTGCTTCACCTACGGTTTTCCCAAATGGTCAACTCTGCTAGTAGGAATGGTACAATCGGCATTCACAGTGTTCTGGCCATTCCGTATGAGGAATGGTCTTTGGACTATATCCAACCGCGTCCAGTGTGTATTCAAAAGAATGGAGAATGCGTCAAGTCAACGTATCCTAATCCCGAAGAGTCCAAGAAGATACGGTTCGAAAAAAATATGGTCCTTAATGAAGAACAAACATCGCCAAAACCAGCAATTAAAACTATCCAAGGTGTGAACTACATTCTACTCAACTCCTCTGCAAATTCGGTAGATGTAAGATCAAAAGTATTAAATCCTGGATACTACACATTCGTTATACAATATTATAACCCAGACTATCCGGAGTATGATCTTGATATTCTTATTCAAAATGGATTTATGTACGAAGCACATCTGCCGGTGCCACATTGTCCTAAAATCTATGGATGTCGATCAGTGGTAACACAGAAGAATGGAACTAATAAATTCTCTTTGACTGAGAATTTCATGATATCGGTCTCGCTTCCCAATGAAAAGCTGATTCACTTGGATTATATTCTTGTAGTTCCTGGCGATTTGTATAGTCAACGAATAACAGAGGAGGATGACTTTAGTAGAACAGATGAGTTTATCAACGCATGCGGACAAAATCACTTCTTTATAGACCCGGATGATGCTGGCTTCTGTAGGGAATCTACCTTTTCAATTACAGCTGGATACAATGCCGGTGCCTTGAAATGCCAGTGCGACTACGCCGGATCGTTGAGCTTCGATTGTGAGAAATTTGGAGGACAGTGCCATTGCAAACCGCATGTAATTGGAAGAGATTGTTCTGTTTGTAAAACAGGATACTATGGATTCCCTGATTGTAAACCCTGCAATTGCCCTAGTCATTCTAAGTGCGAACCAATTTCTGGACTGTGCATATGTCCTCCGAGGATCTACGGAGAGCTATGTGACAGATGCATGCCATTAACTTATGGCTTTGATGAATTCAATGGATGTGAAGATTGCAAGTGCAATGCTCTTGGTATCAAAGGTAGTTTGCAGTGTGACCTCATGACAGGCGAGTGCCCATGTCAGGATAATGTAGTTGGACGAAAATGTGATACCTGCTTGGAAGGATTCTACAATTTCCCATATTGTAGGCAATGTGAATGTAACGTGCACGGAACGACGAAAGAGATATGTCACCAGGAATCGGCCGAATGTTTCTGTAAGAAATTGGTAACAGGACCGGCTTGCGATATCTGTATTGAAGGAACTTATAATCTTCAAGAAAATAACGAACAAGGCTGTACAGAATGCTTCTGTTTCGGAAAGACAAATCGGTGTTACGTTTCGTCTTTCTTGCATCGTACAGTCTTGTACAGCATGGACGCTTGGGCAGTAGTGGCTATTGAAGAAAACTTTGAATCTCTGGAGATCGCCGAGATTGATGCGGAGCTAACGCATCCAACGCCACAATCAGTGTCATTTAGTGTAAATGAAGAAGATCGAAATAAGACCTTATATTTCAAAGCCCCCAAAACTTATCTAGGAAAGTCCCTAACATCCTATGGAGGATTTCTTAAGTACTCAATCTGGTACACAATTGGTGAAAACGGAAAAGCCACGCACAAGCCGGATGCTGTTCTTGTTTCTAGCAACAATTATCTCAAGTACGATGGTTTTGAGCAACCTCCAAGTGACTTGGAATTTATGACTGGTGTTCAGATAGTGGAAACCAACTTTGTATTGCCATCTGGAGCGCCTTGCAGGAGGGAACATTTGATGACTGTTTTAAAAGACTTGAAGGGTGTTTACATTAGAGCAAACTACTGGTCCGTTACGGAGATTGCTAGGCTAGCTGCAGTAACTCTGGATGACGCTGTAACCGGAGGAAAAGGCAACAGTGATCCCAATGCAGAAATTGCTGCAACTGTAGAATACTGCGACTGTCCTCCAAACTACACTGGTCTTTCTTGTGAAGACTGCGCACCTGGTTACTACAGAATAAGCACAGGACCTCATGGTGGATACTGTGTTGCATGCTCTTGTAATGGCCATGCTACCGAATGCGATTTGAATACTGGAGTCTGCATTGACTGTCAACACAACACAGTTGGAGACCATTGTGACCAATGTGCTGTGGGATATCATGGTAATGCAAAACAAGGCACCCCAATGGATTGCTTAATTTGTGCTTGTCCTCTGCCAATTCCGGGCAACAACTTTGCGTCAGGTTGTGATGTCTCCGCTGATGGGGAGAAAATTCACTGTGTGTGTGATCCAGGATACCATGGAGCAAGGTGCCAACATTGCGCCGCTGGATTCTACGGGCGACCTGAAGTCCCTGGAGATTATTGCAAAGCATGTGAGTGTTCGGGAAATATTGACACCAATGCTATTGGCTCCTGCGATTCAGTAACTGGTCAATGCCTGCAATGCCTGAACAATACATTCGGACACGCTTGTGCTCTATGCGCCCCCAGTTATTATGGCGATGCAGTGGGCGCTAAGAATTGCCAGCAATGCGTCTGTGATTCTTTGGGAACCAAGGAGTGCAATAGTTTTACCGGGGAATGTGTTTGTAAGAAAAATGTTGTGGGCGATAAGTGTGACCGCTGCGCAGAGAACCACTATGGGTATGCTAAAGGTCAAGGATGTGTGGAATGCGGATGCAGCGATGCTGCAATTGGGCAACAGTGCGACGACGATGATGGACAGTGTAGATGTCAGCCAGGAGTGCAAGGCAGGAGGTGCGAGAAGTGTAAAGGGGGATATTGGAATCTAACTTCAGCAGGATGCATTTGTAAGCTGAACCAATTTTAAAATTCGCACATTCAGACTTAAATTTGTTTGCAGCTTGCGGATGTCGCAATGAGTTTTCAATCGGGGTGGGCTGCAATGCATTAACTGGTCAATGCGAATGCCTTCCGGGGGTAACGGGGGACAAATGTGATCAATGTCCACACAGGTGGGCCTTCGTCAAGGAATACGGATGCCATGGTTGCGATAGTTGTATTGATGACCTCTTAGACTTTACCGACCACCTCTCAAGTCTGATTGATCCCATTCAAGAAGAGCTCCAGGTAAATGCAATAACTAGCTGTGTTCCCCAGAAATGTAACGTTCCTATTCTTTTTGCTAGACGGCTGGGTCGGGGTTCTTCCAAGCTCGTCGCTTGGCTCACATCAATGACACTATCAACCGTTTGAGACCTATAGTCGAAGAAATCACACCCGACAAAATAAACTTCAAACCAATTCTCTCCGAATTGGACACCATGGATAACGAAGCCAACAATATGAACAGAAAGGCCAACTACTCCCTGGATAATAGTAAAACATTGGTGCAAAGTGCAGGAAAACAGAGAAGTGAAAGTATGGAGATGTTGGATAAGGTACAGAATGCCGTAGACAGCGCCGCAGACACAATCGATGACATCAATACAATGGCAGACAACCTGCTTCAACGTGATTGTAAGTATCCCAATCAAGCGACAATATTAATTAACGGGCAACATTCTTTGTTCTCAGCCCCTAGAATTGAAGACGCAAGAAAAACGGCTCAAAACAATCTTGATGAAATGAAACTCTATAACCTGACGGACCGAGAAACGGCCGCGTATGACGCTCTGGAACAAGCTGATGATTTAATGGATAAACTAGTAACGTTTAGTATACCAATTGATGAGTTTAGCGGTCAGATTAAACAAGTGCGCGTGACACTGAAGAGCTTCAATGATAAACTTGATGACCTGGCAAATCAGACGCAATTCTCGACGGGCAAATCTCAGGAGGCAAGGAATTTGTATGATCATAATGGGTGAGTCTATTTTTCTTTTTCTAATTATAAGAGAGGGGGGGGCATTTTAAAGCTAGTCGTTCCAAGATAAGTCAGTTACGTTTTTATGGAAAAAAAAATAACAATAAATAACTGTACAAAACGTCGGTCGGTAGTCTAGGTAGGCACTAGTGTAGGCTGAGTATGAATATCACCAAAGTTAATAATATAACACAGTGATCGAAATCACCAACAAACTGGTACCGCACGTTGCAAGACTCATTAAGTCTTGATTCCCTTCACCTTTAAGTCCTCTTTTACTTTCCACAACACCAACTCCATTGCCGCCAACGCATCCTCGGCACTATCATGTCCACCCACGTCATTTTGAATGATCTTCTTTAGATACTCACTCGCTAACACTCTCAGCGCTCTTTTATGGGGCAGTCCAAATTTATGCGGAAACATAACTGATGTATCTACGACACTGCTGTGGATGATCTTCAGCGCCTTCATATCGGATTCGAGCGAATGTCCGATTAGAATAGTTTTCGATGAACAGAGATGCAGAATTGTTGCTTGGATTTGTAAAATATTGGTGGTGGTGTTCGCCATGTGTTCTGCGGTGATACCAGAGAACCTAGTATTGTAATCGATGATGGGGTTAAAAGGTTTGACTAAACTCTCATAGACAGTTTTTAATTCAGAATTGATAACGGTTACCCTGGTTAGTTCCAAACCTTTGGTGGTGTAGCACATTTCGCAATCAAGTGCGTACATCGCGTAATTGCGAGGATCGTCTTCAACCTCTGAATCAAACGTTGATTGAAAGCCTTCCAGTTCCCGATCGGCGGAGATTTCACTAACGTGTGTTGGCGAAATGACACATCCGGTGTCATCTGTGCTCTTGCAACACAACCAGGTGCGCTCCCCCCGAATCGTTCTCTTCCGCAAAGGATGATAACAGCATTCCTCCTCGAATAAGGGGAATCCTTCACGATTGATGGGATACATCTTGTGGCATCTGCAGCATATCCTTTGGTTCTCCTCCAAATGTTCAGAAGTGTACTGCTGCTTGTACTCGGAGGTAATCACTGCTTTGCCGTGCGTTGGGCCCACACGTGGAAAGCCATGCAAAACTAACTCTTCCTCGCTCAACATAAATTGCTTAATTTGTTCGTAGAAGCGCTTGCCTTTCAAGTAGCTCTCGTTGTTCTTGCCGTGCACTTCACCTACCTGTAGGGGACCTAATCCCGTAGCTTCTCGCTCTTGAACTTCTTTTCGCAGCCGGTATACTGCCAACATCGCTGAGTTTCTATAAGTTGGCAGCGCTTTACACCTTTCGTAACACTTGAACTCTTCATTAAGAGCTCTGTTGTGAGCTTCCTCAGTAGAAACATACAGCTTGACAGACTCTTCAGCTAAAAGTGTCAAATACCGGGTTCTTACATTAACAGGGAGCTTAGAACGCTCCGCTTGAAGAACATCGGGTATGGTGCTTAAATTGCTAAGGTCTGGAACATGCGCAGCGCGCTTACTGCCTTTTGCAACTGTAGTTGCAAGAGTGTTGCTGGAGGCAATGGTCCTGTTCTTGATTTCGTCGATGCGCGCCTTTGCCATTTGGATAGACATCACGTTGGAAACAGGTGCAATTCTCCTAGGTTTAGTATTAACTGGAATGCTAAACGCACTTTGTGAGCTAATTGTTGTCCCAGCTGTTGTAGTCGACTTCAAACTCAAAATATCGTCAATCAGCGAAGTTGAGGTGGGTTTCGGTGCGGGTACTCCATTTGGTTTTGGTTTCTTCACATCCTGTTTAACTTCTACATTGCTTTGAAGAGCAGTTCGCTTCATATTTTTCACTTCATTCAGAATATTTTGGCCTTCGTTCGCTGCCTGTGCTTGACGCGCTATTCTGATTCGATTTTGCAGAGTCATTCCGGCAGAATGTATTTGTTTGAAAGCCGGACGAGGTTTTACATCATCTCTAGCAATGTTGGCTGCATTGTTGTATGCAATTCTTTTCTTACCAGTACCATAGGATGCCACCTCTTTTGGAAGTTCTTCTGGAACCATAAGTTTGAGTGCTTCAGGATGTTCAACAGATCCCTTGGCATCAGGGGCCTTGTATTCATTGAAGATTTTAAGGCATTCATCCTCAATCATCATTGTATCCATTTCAATGTCCAAGTCAGGATACTCATCATCTAAGAAATTGGCAGTGTTGTGGGCATTCTCCACCTTGTCTTCTTTGGGTCCCATTCCCTCTTCACTGATTGACTTTTCTGAGTTTGTTTTATGTGACCTTCTGTATTCATCATGACTCCTGCTACTGCTTTTATTTGAACTGTGTGACTTACTTTTTGATGAACTGCTTGATGATTTCCTATCTTTGTGTGACTTTGATGATTTGGATGAACATGATGAATGTGAATGCCTTGATTTACCTTTGGATTTGCTGTCTTTGCTACATTTTTGCCTATCCCTATGATTGGATTTTTCTTTATCTTTGGACTTTCTATCCTCTGTTGAATCTTTGATGTCACTTGTAGGTATTCTTTCTTGAGTTTGGTCTGTAGATGGCGTTAATTCTAGAAAATGCAAAATCAATTAAATATGCCATAATAACTAAGAGCATAGTTTATTTTACCTTTCTCTGCATTGCCTCCTATACAATTTATTTGACCTGGGTACATCTCATTAATAAAGTTTTCTTCATCCAATTTGTCCAAGTCATCTGCCGGCATACTTTTCAGTTGATTTTTCGGCGTCGGTGTGTATGTCGTTGCACTTGCTTGCACGCCCACAGCACCTTTGTTGCCAGCAATTAGGACACTCTTAGGCGTCGGTTTATACGTCGGCCGATACGACAAGGCGTTATAATTTTTTCTGGACGAATGTGTTCGCACCAAATCAGGCACATAACTAATGGGAATATGGCTTTTATTTGCACCTTCTGCGACACCTGCAAGTTCACTTTTCGGCGTTGGTTTATAAGTGATAGAAGCTGTGGATGTTGAGGCTGCTGCATCTTCGGTATCGGCGGTTTTCTTGCGATGTCGGAAATGACAATAGGGACGACCACATTTGTGCTCGTGGTATGGACAGTCGATATCACGGAAATAACCTTTGGTTGGCAGCATTTTCTTGAGAGTTCGTTCGTTTGTTGTATGATTTGTTATGTTTTTAATAAATTTGTATTGGACTTGGAGCACCTGCGGCACGCATCGAACACAACACTTGATTCTAACCTGGAACCGTCTGCAAAGCGGGCGAAGCGGACGCTCGTTACACTCGGACTCACGAAAATACACGAATCGCTATTTTGAAGCCAATTATTTTGAAATGATTCTCATTAGTATTATTACTGATGATGCTGTAGGAAGTCAGCGGAAGTGATAGTCTTATCTAATATGTGTTCTAAATTATTGGAATGTTGTGTCTATGCTGGTTGCCTGCACACTGATTGGATCGTTCATAATTTTAAAAGTTCTGCAACTATATTATGCATATTATATCGATTAAATTAAAATTAATTTACAGCAAAGATCGTCTTGAAAAAAAATTACTTAATATCAACTCACAAATTCAACTTACATCGAAAAATATCAATGAGTCCCAAATTCTCAATAAGAAGTCGACCAAACTTCTAAACAACGCTCGCGATAACTACGATGAAATGGAATATCAATACGAAGACATGAAAAAACTTGAGGAAGACTTTGACGAGAGTCTCCTCGCAAGCGAAGGGATCTTAGATAAATTAGAAACACGCGTTCCTGATATTGAGCGCCACGCGGACGATCTGTATGGACAAGCAGATGAATTGAACCGTATTTTAAACGATACGTTAGTAGACTCAGAAGCTGCTGTTCGTGCAGCCAGTGCGTATTCGAATATTGAAAAAGCAATTGAAGAAGCAAAGAGTGCAGTAAATACAGCTAATCGACATGCGGACAATGTCAATGATTTACTAAATGAGCTAGAAAGTTCTACTGATTCCAGCGAACAGGTTTCAGCAGATCTGCTCGGAGCTGCTGATCAACAAATGAACGACATTAAAAACCTAGAACCGGATGTTAACAGCGCCACTAGGAAGGTCCATCCGCTGCAAGAGCATCAAAGCAAGAATAAGGAAATCTTAGAAAATTTGGACAAAGCCCTTAAAAATTATGTAAGCAAAAACCTTGATTCAATATTGATGCAAGCAAAGAAGAACGCGGAAAACGCTGAGAACAATGCAAAGGACACCTTACAGGAAACCGAAAAAGGATTTCTTAAAATAGAATACAATCTGTTGGACTCTAAAAATATGTCGCAAAAAGTGTTCGGCACTAATCAAGCAATAGTCCAAGTGAAGAAAGAACTGGAAAACGTTAACGACAAATTGCCGGAACTAATCAGAGCACTGAACCGCGCTCCCACGCAAATACCGAGACAGAGACAGAATCTTGAATCAAAGATAAATAAACTTAATGAACAGATTGCATTTGCCAGAGATTTGGCCAATCGAATTGATGTGGGAGTAGTGTTTAAGCCCAGTACCACTTTAGAGCTCTTCAATCCCGATAACTTGGAGGAGTTGAGCACATCGACGCGAATTTCCGGGTATTTCAGAACACCTGAGCCCAATGGGGTGCTACTCTTTCTGGGCAACCAAAACGGTACCAATATTGGCCAAAAAAGAGGGAAAAACGACGACTACATGGCTTTAGAAATTGTCTCTGGGTATCCCACATTGACCTTAGATCTCGGCAATGGGCAGGAGCAGATCATCAACGACAAGTATGTGGCAGATGATCAGTGGTATCAATTCATCATTGATCGAACGGGGTTGAATGCTAAGTTGAGCATTAAAGAGCAATTGTCAGATGGGTCAGAAAAGGTTACCATGCAAGAAAAGCAACTAGATGGACCAGCCAGCATCTTTAACCTGGACAAAAACAACTCCAAGCTCTTCATTGGCAGCCATCCAACCGATTTTGAAGCACCGCTTAAGGTGAGGAACAATGTGTTCAACGGCATGGTCGCCGATCTTGTCGTTGGCGACAAACCAGTTTCGTTGTGGAATTTCAATCGGGGATATGATAATAATGAGGGTGCACCGAGGAGGACCACACTGCTTGGAAACCAACCCACTGGGTATAGATTTAACGGCAACGGATATGCAATCATGAATTCGCGGGCGTTGTCATTCGGTGGAAGGAGTGATGTGCAGCTTGATTTCAAGACCTTTGCCACCGAGGGACTTCTCTTCTTGTACGGCAATGAGAAAACCTTCTTGTCTCTGGAGCTTCGGAATGGCAAAATATTGTACAAGTATAATCTGGGAAGTGGCACCAAGGTGTGGCCCACCAAGTCAACATACAATAATGGCAATTGGCATCACATTAACGCAATTCGAGATGGCTCATCCGGGAGGTTTATTGTTGATAATGAGGAGATAACAGACCGGTCAGCGGGTATCTCGGGTCATGTCCTGGAACCTCAAGAAACTTTTGTGGTCGGTGGTTATCCACAAGCACACATAGTTAAAGATGTAACTAATGCTGATTTCGAAGGTTGCATCAATAACCTGAAGATTTCCGGTAGACCTATTGATCTCATCAACAACATAAAGTCGTATGGCGTTGTTCCTGGATGCCCAACAAGCGGAGTGGTTTCTTTCTACCAGCAACGACCTGGGTTTGTAAAACATGACAATGTCACATCCGCCAACAACTTTATAGTGAATCTCAAATTTAAGACAGTGGACAAATCTGGACTTATTTTCTATGCTACTGATGAATTGCAAGACTCCGGCATTAGTTTATCTCTGGAAAACGGCAAACTGAAGTTGATTAGTCAAAACATTGAACTCGTATCAAAATATGACAAGTTTAACGATGACCAATGGCATGTTGTTAGTGTAACTCATAGCGATAGGGTCCTCAGATTGGACTATGATGATATTGACTTTGAAATCGCTGATGAACCACCAGCCTTGCTGTTGATGTATGGCGAAATCTTTGTTGGTGGCCTGCCAAAGCACTATTTAATTAAAAGGGGCAGTATTGACAATTACAAGGCTTTCTCGGGATGCATTGCTGATGCTACTGTTAACGGAAAACTCCTCAATTTCGCCAATGCAACCCAGAAGCATGCAGAGGAGTTAGGAAAATGCGTTCTGGACAAGTTGGTAGGTAGTGATTCAGATTTTCATGTAGTCCCTACCCTACCACCACTTGAAGAAATTGACCCTGAAATGGACGGGCCAGAAGAGGAAGAACATACAGAGGCGTCAAGTAGAAATGATGTCCCGCAAAGGGGGGATGGGGGAAAGGATGACGGCGAGAAAGATTTGCATGAGGAACAGATTACAGAAGGTCCTGGTACAGACCATGGAGATGAAGATACAGAAAATGAAACAGAAGACGTCCCAGTGGAAATGGATATTGATGATATTACTGATATTGAAACCACCACTTGGCCTACACCTCGGCCGCATCCATCGACGACGACAACAACAACGGAGCCCTCAGAATGTGCATTGCCAAGAAACCCAGCATTGGATCCAGATGTTCTCAGATCTGGAAGTTACAAATACACCGAGAAAGGCAGTAGGTTAGAATATGCGGTGCCACGGGGAAAAGTCCGCAAGAGTTTCGTTTTCAGTTTGGAATTCAAAACACTCTCCCACAACGGAATTGTCTTCTATGTCTCGGACGCTACACATAAGCAGTATACTGCCTTGTATCTCCAGCAAGGATATGTAAGTGTAGCAAAATGTAGGGCAAACTTCATTATTTTAATCATTAACGATATATAATTTTATAGGTCTACTTTACATTTAGCAGTCTTGGAAAGACTGTTACCGTCAACTCGACCCTGATGTACGCAGACAATGTCTGGCACAAGGCTATCTTCCGAAGAGATTACTCTCTCGGTGAGTTGAACATTGATGGCGAGGTTAGCGCTTCTCAAGCCCAGCAAAATATCACCCGGCTCGACGTAGCCCAACCATATTATATCGGTGGCGTTCCCGAGAAGGTATACACGCACGAACAATTTCCCTTCAAGACCGTCGACCAATTTCAAGGATGCATTCGTAACTTCAACATGAATGACAAACCAATGGAGAATCCTAGCACACACAAAGTGATTCCTTGTTCAGATAACATGGAGGAAGGCATCTTCTTCAGCGCCAATGGCGGCTACATCCGACTCAAGGAACGCTTTAAAATGGGCTACGAATTCGATGTGCGCATGGATCTGAGACCAAGAGCATCTAGCGGTCTTATTATGGCGGTTCACGGGAAGAGGGATTACTTTGTTCTGGAGCTAGACCAGGGTGCACTCAAGGTGATCGTTGATAATGGCAAGGGCCCCATTACTGCGAAGTTCCAACCCGATAAATTTCACTTCTGCGATGGACAATGGCACACAATTCAAGCAGTGAAATCAAAGAATGTTGTGACGGTAGCAGCAAATGGAGTATATTCTACGCCTGGTGTTGGCGATAGGAAATCAGGCTCCACCGACACTATTGGCCATTTATTCCTAGGGGGACATAGGATTATATCGAAGGCGAAGGGCATAACGGTGCGGGTGCCGTATATCGGATGTATAAGAAATGTGGTGGTGAATAACCAACCGATACATCCCGTGGCGAATATGGCAGAGGGAGGGGTGCAGATTGGATCATGCCCAACCATTTAATTTTTATCATTTTCTTCATAATCAAAAATTATATATAACAGCGAAAGAAATGTATTGGATACGTGTAGCCCTAAAATTTATCCCATATTTTCCATACAGTTCAGCCACCAGTCACTGTACCAAATTGAAGGTGTTCGCCACCGCCACACAGGGGGATTGCTTTGCTTCAATACGTTTGGAAAATTTCATCCGATATAGAGCAATTAATCAAGATGAATTACACATGAACTGATTATTTTACTTTTCATAAGCCGACCACCCACAACATAAACTCCACCCTAATTTATAATGATAGCAGAGAAATTGAAAAATGATATACATACATTTTATATACATTACCTTTTATGATACATAAATGTTTCTCTTGATTTAAGGGAATGCGAAAAATTCTACATCAAATCTCTAATATTATTATTCCCTGCCATATCAGACCACCTATCCCGATTGGAATACTTGATAAATTATACACTTCAATATACAGCAGCAGCAGCCGACGCCGCCAGCATCACCATCGCCACTATTCCTGTTCAGCAGGAATCGGCTGACGTTGCCTACAAACAAATTCAACTTCATCGGTTACAGTGAACAATTTGCAATCAATGCATAACCAATTGGTTAGTCTCACTCCTTGGACTATTGTACGTTATACACCCATAGACAATTTAAGCAAAATTTTATAAGCAATCAATATTCAAGCAAATATAGCAGGAGTATTCCCTTGAAGAAATACATTTCATTGATTGCCCCTCAACTTGAATGTTCTGACGCCGATTGGCTCGAAAACAATTCAAAGTGTGTTGTTCCTTTAGAATAAAATGCAGGACTATTTTGTGTTGCATTCCTATTCCGCAAAGATTAACATATCACGAAATAAATAGAAATACTAATAAAATATTGCACTATACTTACTTCTATTTTAAAAGGTTGATAAGGTTGTTTGAAAATGTAATTCACACGCAAATCAAACGGACGTCACTGAAGAATGCTGCTTTTAGCCATTCAATTTCAGAATACTGGAGCGCCGCACCCCAACACGTTAAACCTGCGATCCTGCTGTTTCCGGCTGGAATTGGTCTTGCACTGTTACTTACTACTTCTGATAGCAGAACTAAGCCTCTATGGCCTTCGTCATCGTTACAATTTAGCATTCTTTAATGTTAGAAAACAGTGACATAATAGCTTAGAGGTTGTTGTAAACATATTCTTGGCAGTGTAACGAAATGTAGGTGACACGAATTTAAATCAAAACCATCACATTGCAATTGGATGGCGATTTCAAACATTGTTGACTGACTAGCAGGCTAGCTAATAATCGGCAAAAATCGAATCAAATGATTCAAACACAATCAATATCTGATCCACACATGCTCATACACACACAGTTAAACTTCTACATAAAGGCAAAAATAAATATCTTGCCTTGATATATATAACAGTTGTACACTAAAATACTGCGTTTTCGCACTGCGAATTTGGCGCTTGTGCAAAGCCATTTTACTCAATACCATGCGCAAATATCATTACCAAACCAGGCTCGACCATCATGTCCTCGCTCATGTGCGCATTGTCACAAGCAAGCACCAGCACAGCCTGCTTGCCAGGCACTCGCTTGCAGACGTAATTCTCATACTGGCGACGATTATTCTGCCGCGTCTCTAAGGCGCAGAGACCTGGTGGCCATCTTCGCTCGTGACAATTCTCCATGAGATCATCAATAATGTGCGATGGGCAACCAATTTCACTCAAGACTCGCTTAATCATACGCTGTAAAGAAAGCATTGAAAAAAAAACAAAGCTATGACATGCAATGTGGCGAAGGAAAACCTGTAATCTCTCGTCTGGGGTCGAAATCATACCACCCCAACGTGTTACTCTCGCTCTAGTTAGAGTATTACTCCATCTGACAACTTCGTCGCGTTCCATAGCATCAGCGATTGCGCGCATTGTAGGATTGGAGATTTTCATTGCGCGCATGAAGTCCTTGAAAAAGCAAGCAACTTTATGTTTGTGTTGTAGTAGAAGCTTTAATGTACCTTCAGCAGTTGCAATTCTTTCTTCAACTCATTGCTATTGATTCTCTGATCAGTAAGATCCTGTTGAAATTCAAGCAGTTTCTGCTGCTGTTGCTGCACCAATCCCCTCAGATCTTTAATGCAGTTGTGGTCCTTTAGCTCATCCTTTGGAACAATTAGTCCACAGCCAGATTCACAAGGCAACGGCCGTTTAGGATTGAACTCGCATTCTTCGAGGTGACGTCCTAGCGTGTCTAATTTTAACATTGAAGTACAGCCATGTTGAGCATTATCACAATTAATGGAAAGTCTGCAAATACTTGATGTAGAATACAGTAAAATACTATATTCAAATGTGGCTACCTTGATAATAAATTTCTTAATATTCGAGGAACAGGCCTTAGTTGGCCACTAGTGATGTGTTGTCTATCAACCGGACACGTAGGCTGTCTAGAGATCCATTCCTGTATGCAACTCTTGCAGAAGGCATGTTCACAATTTGGAGCCTACAAAGCAATATCCCTCTCTTCTAAATTGCAATTCTCTGGATTTGCTTCAGTTCTTCTAGCATGGTTATGTTAAGTGAGCTGATTTGCTGGTGCATTTTATTTACCTGCAGAGGGTCCTCCAGCACACCATTGCAAATCGCGCAGACGAGCTCTTCGTCCACATCGCCTTGGAAGCGATTCAGGTCGTAGCCCATTTTAAGACAGCATTGCACACATCGAAAAAAGCCCGAAAATACTTAAAATACCTGCTAGTGCAGATGTCACGAAATGTCTGATCTAAATCACTTCATCGTTTTCTTGGCGCCACGGCAAGAGCAACACATACGAAATTAATCCAAAAATCGATTGCACTTGCAATAATTTCACTATAGCAAAATTTCAAACAATAGTTCATCGTTTAGAACGACTGGTCATGAACGGCCATGTAACAAACGGGACCGACACTGGGCACCAAACAGCAACGACCTGATACGACAGAGACGCATGGCGTAAATGGCAGACAACTAACTGAAGTAACGCAAACAAAAAGATTCCACACAGGGGGGACAAATAAGAAATGAAAAGCGGAAGAAAAAAGTGAGTATCGGTATCGTTTCAATATTTGTAAATGTCTTTTGAGTTATTAGATTGTAACAATGCAATAATGCAGCTTGTGTTTTTTGCGGTAATCAACATGAAACGCACATGACAAAAAGATATTCATAAGAATAATTTCTGTTATGGTTATAGGTTCTTTGCAATTAGTACATTTTGCAGATATCGTAAAAATGGTAAGTTTGAAAATTTAAATTTGACGTCATTTGACCGCACCGCACCTCGTTGCATTAAGCTGCTGGCTGCTGCTACTTGCGCGCCTGATCTAGTCTGTGTTTTAAAAAATAGCAAGTATTCCACTTCAAGTCGTCGTCACAGAATTAATTCATCATGGTACGTATTTTATAGTTTCCATATCTTTGCCGGTCAATAAAAGCATCACCATTTCCAGAAAATATATTTTCAGTATTTTATAACCTATACTATTTCGCTTGCTTCAATGATATTTTCTCGCTTAGAAACCGATAATGTTGCACGGGCACGAGCGTGCCATTATGCAAATTAAATACAACCGCGAAGGCGATCTGCTCTTCTCCTGCTCGAAGGATAACAAGCCAAATGTGTGGTATTCCTTAAATGGTGAGCGATTGGGGTCATTCAACGGACATCAGGGAGCTGTGTGGTGTCTGGATATTGACTGGATGACTAGGAATTTTATGTCTGGTGGTGGTGATAACACGTTGCGACTTTGGGACTGCCAAACTGGCAAGGAAATTGGTTGCATTACCACAAACTCATCAGTTAGAACATGCAACTTTAGCTATTCTGGCAACATGGCAGCTTATTCCACTGATAAGGCTATGAAACACAACTGTGAGATCTTCATCATTGATACAAGGACTGTGGATGAGAGTGTGGCTGATGCTGATCCAATCCTGAGAATCCCCATCAAAGATGGGAGGGTAGCCTCTTTGCTTTGGGGTGGCTTGGATGAAACTCTATTGACTGGTCATGAGAATGGTGAATTAAATCAGTGGGATTTGAAGGTAATTATTATTTTGTCACAATATAGTCAGTAAAAACACTATTCATATCATACATTTAAAGATGGGTAGAATGTTAAACTCCACCAAAGAACATGATGGACTCATCAATGACATGCAAATGAACAAAGATGGTACTATGTTCATCACTGCATCCAAGGACCACACTGCAAAACTCTTTGACTCTGAAAACCTTGTGGTGTTGAAGACATTCAAAACGGAGAGGCCCGTGAATTCAGCAGCGATCTCCCCGATTCACGACCATGTGGTGCTTGGCGGTGGGCAAGATGCTATGGATGTAACAACGACCTCATCTCGAGTTGGCAAATTCGACTCGCGTTTCTTTCACTTGGTGTTTGAGGAAGAGTTTGGAAGAGTGAAAGGCCATTTCGGTCCCATCAACAGTGTTGCATTCCATCCAGATGGTAAGAGTTACAGCTCTGGTGGGGAGGATGGTTATGTGCGCCTCCACAACTTCGACCAGTCGTATTTTGATTACGCGTTCGATTATTGAAATTAATAAATAGAGGTCTTTCCTAGTCGTGTTTTTATTAATATTCAATAAACTTATTACATATCTTCGCAATTCCATCGGCGCGCTTCCTCAATATCCGCTCTCCTTTTGTTTACTGCCCCGAACCACTTCTTTTCATACCCATTCGACCTATCAACGCCATCCCATCGATGACCAGGTCGTATGCCATAGCGGTTGAGCATAAATTCTCCGAGGTATTGGGGTTTTGCTAAAACAATTTGATAGAAAAAGCCAATTGTAATCCAGATAAGACAATGTCTTACATTTAATTCCTGCCGTTATAGCCACTTCTTGCTTCTTCCTTTTGATATATGCCAACATCGGATCTCCATCCCTCTCCTGCTCCTTCAAATGCCGTTCTAAGTCCTCATTATCAGCATAACGTGCGAGTGGCTTGGACATTTCGTAGACCGTGTTTTGTAACTTTTGCCGATAATCCGCTGTTTGCTTCACGCCTTTTCCCCATTGATCGTATTTCTTCTGCAGTTCGTTAGTCCTCTCCATCTCTGCAAATTTCTCTGTAGCTTCCAGCTCTAGGTCGCGTATCATCCCAGTTTTCCTGTCACGGAGTACCGTAGAAGCATTTACGCCTGATATTTCCGCTGGCATTTCTTTAAACTGTCTAGCCTCGCGCTCTTTGTGGGCTTGCTTTTCTTTCACCAGGTCTGCGGCGTTCTGAAGACCAGTGGTTTTGCCATCAAGGGTTGTCTGCGATTTTTTACTGATAGTTGGTTCAGGGGACGCAGATGGCCATCGTGTTTTACGATTGCCCTTTGATGAAGTTTCACTTTTACTTCTGCCTTCACTGCTGTTTTCCCTTCTTCTTGGAGGGGAACTGTCTTGTCTCCTTCTTCTAGTGAAACTTTTATTGTTCTCATGTGCTCTCTTCCTTCTTCTGGGGGGACTGTTATCATCATCATTATCATTCCTGTGCTTTGTTTGATTTGGCCTCCTCAGTGGACTCTCACCACCATCATTTCTTCTTTGTTGTGGACTTACAGACCTAGCTTTTACCTCTACATGTTTTGGACTATTTGTTCTTTTTCCTCTAGGAGGTGAACTATCATTTTCAGACCTCTTTAGAGGATTATAATCATCATGAGTGGAATCTTTACCTGGTTTATTCCATCTGTTATGATTTCTAGTGGTAGGTGGAGGACTGTGGGATTCTTGTTTTATAGCAGGCTTAATATCAACAATAGCCCAGTTGCTTGTATCTTTGAAACTGTTCATCCTGAGCTCCATGGGTCGGTCGTCAATAACAGCAACAACTTGAGGTGCATCTTCATCATTAGTTGCAATATCTTGAATGGTTTGCACCTGCTCTTGGATGTCACAGGTATCATCAATAATTTTAACTCTAGAACATCACACCTGTCATTTCAAATGAAAATCTTTGTTTTGGTTGTAATTATCGAACCTGTTTTGCTTAATCCCTCTAGGCACCTTTTTATGTTTCTTCTCCTTCTTACCCTTGGACAGATAACGTTTTAAATATTCGCTTTTATTAATAGCCGACATGGTCGACATATTTGATATTAACGTTTAAATTAAAAGCCTGGCGTAATGCGGGGGATGACTTCGCGGAGGTTTTTAGGAAATACACCGGTTGGATGTTCGCGGACAGCAACTGCGTTCAGCTGTGTTGCAGCCACCAGATATCTTTTCGATATGTTTCTGTTACGCGCCACTAGTGCAATTCTTGGCGTGCCGAGCGCACTTAACCATTACGTTTCGATCGCGTGGACCTTAAAACAATTAATTCCAAGCGTTGTGAGTCTTTACGTGTGCGGGGTAGCGTTCAGTTTCACCTGCCTTACATTCAGGATCAGGGAGTGTACAACACCCTCAGCACTCAGTATTGCCTGGCCAATGTCTAAACATGTGGAATAACGGACGTTTCATCGCTCTATCAGCACAAGTTATTAGAAAATACTCATTACAAGTTAGTATACCTAGAAAGCATAAAATATGCAGGTCCATTCTTCTACCAGATAGAGTTAAAAATGTCTCTATTAGAAATCTGCGCAAATCAAATCAAATGCAAGGTACAAGCTCATATGAAGGTGAAGGCAAGACAACTGTGCATATCCTAAACAATGAAGCAGATATGGGCATAATGATAAATGGTGTTAGTCAGATCGGTTTTCGGCTAAACAATGAGATGACTGTGTTGGGACCAATGCTAATATTTCCCAGGTAAGACTCTTGATTAAGGATCATCCTAGCCTCTACTCTACATTCTGTAATTGTAATAGATCTGTTCTCTCATGGAATATAAACTCTCTAGAGGACATCAATGAAGATGCTTTTGCAATGTTCACCATACTTGAACCCAAGGTTGACATTTTAGTGATTGGTGTGGGTGACCATATAGAAGACCCCATGGTGTACAAAATGCTGCTCCCAATTGGCAGAAAATTAAAACTTAGCATGGAAATTCTACCCACTGAACAGGCATGCTCTACGTTTAATTTTCTCAATTCTGAAGGAAGATTTGTTGTGGGTGCCTTGATTCCACCTGGCAAACTGAAACCAACGGATGACGATGTGCTACAGACAAAATTGCGATATCAAAATATTTATGAAATTGATGAGCCGTTCAAATTAGTGTAATGGAAATATGGATGAAGTGAAGTTATTGACGTCGATGCTGCAAATAAATTCGCGTAAATGTTCGACTACTGTTTGGCATTGTTTTGGGTAGGGTTCCCCTTCCATGTCTAGCTTCCATGCTAGAATGGGTATGTTGGTGGGTGCGCGCGACCTGAGTCGCTTTAATGCTCACTTGATGCACTTGAGTCAGCGTAAAACTCGTTGCGGCTCGCTGCGCATCGAGCTCGCCACTCGTTTTCATCCTGTGTGTCGTCCCTCAGCATCGTCAAAGTGGCAGGAAAAAGCGTTGGGCGTTCACGAGGGCATCTACGTGTCCTCTGGCTGCCGGGGCGCGACCATAAACGCAGAAAGGCGTATCATCGGCACGTCAACCCTGTTGAATACCCCACAACCAGACAGTAAGCTGCAATTTGCATTTTAAAACCTCAGGTCACCTGGTTGTGTTGCCTTAATGGACCAATTAGTTTGTTTATTCTTCCTCTCTTACCGTTTACGTAGCATTGCGAATGTCAACTAACGTGAGTGGTCATTCAAACGACATTGGAAATGTCAGTTTAGTAAGAAATTATAACTAGTTTACCACAATACATTATACTATACATACACCGCTTTACAACCCTCTGTCATATCGCACGACGATGGCCAAACGATATGAAAGAATGAAGAATACGACGTTCCTATCGCGCAAGCTGGAAGAACTTGTTATTCTCAAAGCCGTACAGAGTTTCAGCGCAAAAATGCTCCCATTTTTCAATCCGGAGAACTATCCGTTTATAAACGAATTCTACAGGTATCGCTTGCGTTGATTGTGTAATTAACATCATACTAAAAAAAAAAAAACGATGTGCACGGCGTCGCTCACCGACTTAGCCCTTCGTCCTTTTGAGCTGATTGCATTTGTGATTACTAGGAGTTGCTTATCTAAATTGCGCCTGTTTTGCTTTTTGTTTGGGTTCTAGGTTAGCTATCCCGGTTTGAATTACTTTGCGTACCTCAATGGCTGTTAAATAATCCACAGAGAATGTCTCGAGGTTCGAAAGGGTCTAAGATAGGCAGCAGCAACTATTTAAAAAATAACGGTTTTGTCGTGATGATGAGGTAAGCTGCAAATATTTGGCCAAGTTCTTTGGCGGTGGCGGCATACGCGACGCAATCGACACCAAATCACATACCGATAAATTTAATTTGAAAATTAGGATCAATAAATGCTTTCAGTTCCATTATGGCTGCCGATTCATCCCCAACGGCCGAATACAAAGAATTTACATATGCGACTCCGCCGCCAACAGCCTCTTATCTCTCCGCTCGACAAGAATCTCAAGCGATTGCAATCGACCCCAGTGTGTCCTCGAAGCCACCAGCACCTACTTACAATGCTGAAGATCCCAATAAAGATACAAAGGATAAGGACGACGTAGATATGTCATCTCCCTACTTCAACAACGCGGCTTATAAACCAGATGGACGAGAAGATGACAAATGCGATTCAAAAGAGGTACAGCGTACTAGCGAGGGTGGTGGTATCGACTCCAAACTCAACGGGGGCAACCGCCTGGAACCTGCATTTGTGTGCCCGTTGGACGCAAAGGATTCTTCCGACGAGGAGAGTGAAAGTTGCACCGTCAACTGCTTGTACTACACAATGCAGTGTTGCGAATGTGTGATCACGTAAATGAACGTGTTATTTATGATTTTCAAGTTACGAGTTTTACTGCGATTTTTACAAAATTGTGGAATGTTGTCGTGGGCAAATATTTCCATATTAAATTGCATGTGTCAATGTGGTGTCGCATATGGTGCGATCCCCCGATGGTAATGAATTGTGCAGATTGAGATAGAACGACTAGATGCATACTGCGCCTTCGTCACGTCTACGCCTTGTATATGGGCAGCGGATGCGCCTCCGAATTAAGGACAAACTTGTCCAAGCTCAGCAGTTGCGGATTATCACTGAACAACAAGTAAAGATATTTGAGTGTTTCGCTTAGGAAAAATGATTCCATCATGTCTTTGGGGCGGACGTTTGTGGTGCTCCGCACGTTTCCGATCGACGTGTAACCATTCGCTACTTTCGTGTAATTCTGAAAACCCTGGAAAATTTGCCAGCCCCAGTCTTGGTACGTGCGATTGCCGGTCAGTTGGTACATGTAGAATAAACTCTCGATAAACTCGGGCCGAAGGAGATTATGGGCGTCATTGCTTTTCACGTACATGTCATTCGAGTTTTCCCCCTACGGTGGCAGAACAGAGTGGTAAATGTAATTTGATTCGTCAAGTTGCCTTCCGATTTGCGCCTCAGAGACTGACCTGAATGTTGAAATAAGTTATCTCCGGAGCCAAGAAAGTCGGTTGCTGCGCGTACGTTTGGTAGCATGTCGTGAGTAAATCTTCCGCTAGGCGCATATGTTCGTCGGGCAGGCCGTTGTGCACACCAAGTGCGAGAGACCCCGGAAGGTAGCAGGTAAGATGGTCCATTTTCGGCTTGAACTCCTTACCTCCGGCGAGCAGCTCGCCAATAAACAGAAAGCCGTTGGGCACCGTACGCTTAGTTAGATGCTTTTCTACACCTCGCATGGCTTCGATGTAGTCAGATTTCAAACTACCGCAGAAAATGAAATCATTACCACAATAGGTAGAAGATAAAAGTAGTACACCTACTAATCAATGGTTTTTCCAGTCTGCAACCACTGCTTGAGCAAGTATTCATAGTACGAGTCCCCTCTTGCTCCAAGCGTTATGGTGGCGTAGGAAAAGGAACCGGTATTGGCATTGATGAAAATCGGCACAAGTCCGTCGGTCTTGTCCAAGTTGTGAACATGTTGAGAGACATCGGCGACTGCTCGCTGCACAAACCCCCACATGAATTACGAGGGCATGAACTGGCAATTAATGCTCTGCTGCTGCTTACCTCGTATTTCGGATTTCCCGTGCATCTACTCAAATCTCGAAATTCTAGCTGTATTGTGGTCACTTCCGATGTACTACTGTCGGGCGACCATTTGGGAGCGTGCGCTTTGCGCGTAAATAAATTAACATCACTGAAAGGCACGCCAGAGACGGTATCGAAGCAAGTCATTAGGCGATCTCCCAAATCCTGGGCTTTGATGAGATACAATTCATCACCGGTCATATGGTATGTGCTGAGAAGTCCTCCCAGCACTCGAATGGTGATTTCAAAGAGGTTAACGTCACGATTTACGTCAAAGCTCAGATGCTTGTCAACCCATTCGCGCGCTTCCTCTAGTTCTAGAAACATCATGGATTAGTAGTAGTAAACAATGCCTACACAAAGCTTCATTGCTTACCATGCTCAAGTCCCATAATGTACATTGTGTCCAGTGAATCCACAATTGTCAAACCGACACCAAACCACTCATGATACCCTTCTGATATTGGTTTAAGATTGTCATGACCCCATGCAAATCTTTTGTAGCCCCTCCAGGCATGTTGGAATGCTTCTACAACAGCCATCTGGCGCTCGTTTTGCTTCTTGCTAAATGTAATTGGAGATTTTGGCTTTGAGAGTGGCATATCTCTAATGCCTCTTGGTTCTTCCAAAACATGAGATTCTTCAATGTTGTGCATCATTGCAATTGGAGATTCTTGGATTTGAAGTGGTTGGTGGTGGTCATCATCATTATTAGTATTATGAGAATTGCCTACGTCGCGCTTAAGTGCGCTAATTAGAGGACCAGCAGTCTTTGATTCAATTTGTCCCTCATTCTCCACAGTAGTGAGATATAGAGTACCAAAGAAACAAAACACTACAATGATGTAGATTGTGTTGCGCTGGAACCTTGAAAGTTGGTTCCATATCTGCAAATGCTTCTAGCTTATAGCGCAGGCATTACACCGAACAAAATTAGACTGTGAAATCATTATTACCCTCCAAATGGATCTGTTTCTTCGTTTTTCGCTCGCTTCATTGCCCGCGGAGACATTCAGAGCAATGTGATCGCTTCGATACATGCTGATTAACGCCTCCAATTGCTTCGTTCACTCACTTTCCATGCATTTCCGTGTAATTGTTAATTACAAAATTCATGAAAACGGAATAGATGCGCTCGAAACGTTGTTAACACGACCGCGACAGCACCATACTAGAAAACGGCCAAACCGGCCAGTCGGGCCAGGCCAAATTGTCATGTACGTCAACCTAAACCTGTCAGCTAAAATTCATTTCATCTCAACAACTAGTATCTTGCTGAGACTGGTAAATCAATTAAACATTGCTTTGTAAAATTTACTAATTTTTTGCTTCTCCCTGTGGATCATCGTTGCCACTGTTAGTTATCACTATAATTTGCAGTTCAAAAATCGTCCAATCACATCATTTTGGGCACTTGTCAAAATTGTTTGGAGCTTCAATGCAGTTCCGTAATAGTTTGCTTTGTTTTTATTTACATTAATTACATATTACCACCTGGTTTACTCCCTTTGTACCACTTACACATTATGGCTTCTCCTCTCGAAGTGTTTGCAAATACAATTCGAAACCTATCCAGCGAAGGTAAGGTCCGGAATATTTTGCCGTGCGTGTTAGGTTATTGCTTTATTTGCAGGAAGCTTTCGCGATCTATTCGACTACTTGACGAAATCAGCAGACCTATTGTCTAAAAACACGCAGCACCTGGATAATGTTCTTGAAACACTAGACGTCCAGCAGCATTCTTTAGCTATACTGGCTATACTTTGTGCCAAGTTCAATGCTCCAAGTGTGACAGCTCAGAGTAACCGTTTCCAACAGGCTCATAATTTTATTTTAAATTGCAATGGGGAACACATCCGTCTTGCAACAGAAATGTGTATGTTGTCTTCCTACCCATTTGAATGCACCAGTACTAGAAAATATCAATTGCAATTTACCTTTTGCAGTTGCTGAACTTTGTCACCTTGTGACCTTACATCTAGTGGAGCAGAAACAACCCATTAAGGGAATAACACTGATGACTAAAGCAATCAGTAAGTTGCAGCTGTTTGATTCTCAAATAACAAGTATTCATGCTGATCTTTGTCACCTATCCCTTCTGGCCAAATGCTTCAAGGAAGCATTAAGAATTCTGGACATAGACATCACTGGTATGTGCCAAGAATCTACAGCCAACCCACCATTTGATACCAAACACTATTTACTATATTTTTACTATGGTGGAATGATATATTTAGCTATGAAAAACCTAGATCGGGCATTATACTTCTTTGAGGTGTGCATCACAACACCAGCATTTGCAATCTCCCACATCATGCTGGAGGCCTACAAGAAGTACATTCTTGTGGCACTTCTGGCACATGGCAAGCTACAAACAGTGCCCAAGTACACCTCACATGTAGTGATCAGGTTTATAAAGCCTCTCTCCCAACCCTATCATGATGTCGCGACGGCGTTTGCAAGCAACAATATTCCCGAGCTCAACGCAATCGTCGCAAAGAATACAGAGTTATTCACGCGTGACCATAACCTGGGCCTGGTGGCACAGGTCGTTACAATGATGCACAAGAAGAATATCCAGAGACTTACCAAGACCTTTTTGACTTTAAGCTTAGCTGATGTGGCACTGAGGATTGGACTGCCTGGACCGGGCGATGCAGAAAAGATCATATTGCACATGATTGATGATGAGCAGATATTTGCCACTATTAATCAGAAAGATGGTATGGTGGTCTTCAGGGACGAGCCTGAGAAATACAATAGCCCTGAGATATTGGCCAAACTGGAGATGGAACTTGCAGGGTGCATGGAGCTGGATAGGCAAATCTATGTTATGGATGAGGAGATACAAGTTAATCCACAATTTGTTAAGAAGGTCTCAGGAGTGCAAGAAGATGAACAATCCAAAACTACTTATGCTATGTAATATTCATATTCTATCACATCAGATTGATGTTGACAATTGTGGTTATTTCTTTTTGTGCTTTGCAAGCTTGGCACCCCTCTTTATCCCCTTCTTTATTGCCTTTATTTTGCGTTGGTGCATCCACACTGGATATGAGCCACTTTTATTGTCCTTAAATGTTATGGAGTTGGCGCGTTGTGTCTTCTCATCAGTCTCCATTGCATCATCATTGGGACTTCTTGCTTTGGGGATGCCTGCAGATGTTGTGGCAGTGGCTTGTTCCATTTTGACTTCGGTGTCTGTATCGTCAATGCCAAGTGTTTTCTTCAGGCGCTCCAGCTCTTTTTGTCCGTAACGAATGCGTTTCACTGCTCTGCATTTCCTTCGCCATTTACTCCGCAAACTCTTTGCCATGATGCTTTGGGTTGTACAGCGACTTGACCGGTAATCGAATGCGTTGCGTCATTCGTGTTCTTCACTCGCACTACGCACGTGTCAATTGGCGCAAATGCAAGTTTTCGATCTCAAGAACAGGTTAGGTGACTCATCGTTGTGTTGGTTGCGTACGGTGAGTGGTTATACTTTTGAAATTCATTAATATCACAAACGACCATGTATAACTCAAAAATATTTTAATCGTGATGTTCGTAATGAAAATTAAGAATTATTGCGAATTGATCATCATAGTTTTTAAAATGTTGATTTATAAAATTCATTTGAGCACTTATTGATGTTGACATTAATCATTTCATTTAAATTGAATAAGTCATTAATTATTACTACTATCGTTAAAAATCCAACAAATCATCTGATTAATGGAGGGACAAAGTGGTCCAATTGCGACCAAATCGCGCGTGTACGCTGATGCGTTGAATGATAAGCCGTCTGACTTTTGGAACTACGACAACTACACGCCGGAATATCAGAATTCGGAAGACTATGAATTGATTCAGAAAATTGGTCGTGGTAAATATAGCGAGGTTTTCGAAGCATTGCAACTTTCTACCGCCTTGAAGGTGGTGGTGAAGATTTTAAAGCCAGTGAAGGCGCGTAAGATAAAGCGTGAGATAAAAATTCTGCATGAGCTGCGAGGAGGCGTCAACATTATTCGCTTATTTGGCGTGGTAGCAATTCCATTGAATAACACTGCATTGATCTTCGAACAGGTTTGATTTGCGCAAACAACACATACTTGGCGTTCATATATACCTTTCCTCCGCTGTCTACTAGGTCAATCAAGCTGATTTCAAGCACATATACTTCAGCCTCTCTGAATACGACACACGCTACTACATCCATGAGCTTCTCAAGGCTCTCAACTA
Organism: Diploeciton nevermanni; assembly: GCA_027575565.1. Taxonomy (NCBI): domain Eukaryota; kingdom Metazoa; phylum Arthropoda; class Insecta; order Coleoptera; family Staphylinidae; genus Diploeciton; species Diploeciton nevermanni. The sequence goes on from JAODIE010000005.1 coordinate 1,915,044, forward strand.
CTGTCATAGTCGCGGAATTATGCATCGTGACGTTAAACCGCACAACATCATGGTCGATCACTCTCAGCACAAGCTGCGCTTGATCGATTGGGGCCTTGCCGAATTTTACAAGCCCGGCACCGAATTTAATGTGCGAGTGGCATCACGGTATTTCAAAGGGCCGGAGCTCTTAGTCGAGTATGGATACTATGATTACTCGCTGGATCTATGGTCTTTGGGCTGCATGTTTGCGTCGATGATCTTCCGAAAGGAACCGTTCTTCAGCGGTAGCGACAATTTCGATCAGTTATTGCGCATTGCGAAAGTGCTAGGTACCCAAGGACTGGATAACTATCTCCACAAGTACAAAATTCATCTAAATCCGCAGTTTCGAAACACATTGGGTCATCACAGTCGCAAGAAGTGGGATAGGTTTATCAAGACAGAGAATGAATATTTGATCAACGATCCCGCATTGGACTTTCTTGATAGATTGTTGCGGTACGATCATGTGGAAAGGATTACGGCGAAGGAAGCGCTGGATCACGCTTACTTCGCGCCAGTAAGGAAGAATGTGCGGGGCCGGGCAGGGGAGAGATTGACGGAGAGTGGAGGGTCATCGGAATCGCAATAAACGGCAGGCATGTTGTTTATGTAACCATTGTAATAAAATATCAAAGGGTTGTTGACATTATTCATCAGATTCATCAGACATCAACACGCTGTCTGTGTGATGTTTCCTTGCGGTCCTTACTCTTGCCTTCCAACTCTAAATTGGGGCCTATCGTACTCGTGTTTCGCTACTCTTGGAACGAAATAATTCGGTTAATCCACCGTGTTTCAAACAGTGCTTGATGCATTGTGCACAAAATGAAAAGTGAAAATGAAAGTTGTACTGTTGCTGGACAAATATCTACGTACGTTTATTCGTTCAATGAACTTTGGTTCTGTCGTCATAAAGGCCTGCACATTGCGAACAAAATGATTAGGGTAATAATAACAATTATTAAGGTGCGATTCTGATATGAGGTGAAAATTAAAGAATTAGAATTTTATTTATTGCCCAATTGAATGGGCTTCAAGATTGCTTTAAATAATAACTATATAATTAAATCTGCTATGACAAATCCACATGCAAGCGGTTGCGAATAATGTGGGTATTTTTAATTAAACAAGTGGTGGCGACACAACTAATTAGACAAGAATCGCTATTGGACTATAAAGCATTACATAAGATTAGAAAATTAGAAGTGTTTTTGGTGCATTATTTGCCTTTACATGCTTGTCCAACTACTATGTTGATAAAACTTTACTATAACACTTAGTTTTAATAGTAAGAGCAAGAGCAAACAAGTGGCGGCTTGCATGGGTCCATTTAATTAACGAATATTGGCAGGCGAATATGAACAAACTTGATAGGCATAGATTCTTCGTGCAGCTTATTTGATGCAGATGTGCAGAATGGGCAGAATTTATAGCTGCACATCAAACTCGGACCACACAAACTGTCCGATCCTTTGCGAGAAGTGAGAGTCTAAGTTATTGTTTGTACAGTGCGAAAAACGATTCTCACACAAAGGAAGCGCATCTTACAAAGCGGAACTGAAGTGAATGCGCAACCTTTGATCGTTGACGCGTTAGCGACGAGCTTTTCTCGCGGGAAAAGGAAAGGAAATGCGAAAGGTTGTAGTTCAATAACATTTGCTCATTTTTGCTCTATGTGCTATGACTTTTATTTCAATAATTTGTATTAAATTTTTGATTTGTTGCAACCAACTAATATCCTAAGACACAGATATAAAGCACTATGAGACAAGATTTGGTTTGAATCGGGCGTTGTACAATATATTGAATGGTGACTGATCTTGACTATGGTTTTGCAAGCAATCTAATCTTTTAGTGTTAGGAATTAAAGAAAGTTCAAAAGTCATCATTACTTCCTTTCACTTGCGGCATCCTTTACACTTGTTACAGCATTGGCGCATTGTGCACATTGCATCGTTGCAACTTTCTCGTTCTCGGTTCTTAAATTGACTGTAATTTTCTTTTCTTCCAATGTATTAAATAACGTGTTTTTATTGCTTTAGTTTAATTTGAGCACTTTGCCCTTTTTCTGGAAGTACAAGTGACGAACGCATCATAATACAATTGCTGCTAATACAACTTTCCAATTAGTGAAATTTTTATTGTTTCTTACAGATGCACACCTTTTCATCAAAGTGTTGATGTCTGAAATAAAACAGACAAAGAATTTGCGTTGGGTAATAGATGATGGGAAGCAAAATCGTGACTTGCTTGTTTCAATCTGATGGAAGAAAGTGAATTTGAAAAGGCCATGTTGAGAATCGAGAAGAAACAATTATTGGCATTGGCATTCACACAGCCTGAAAGCAGCGAGTACGTGTAAAAAGTGAATTCAACGTTAAACAATCTAATGACGCGGCAGTCATCTTTCTCCACCTTTGTTAATTGTCGACATGTGTGAGCGGGTCATGTTCGGTGGGGCAAAGGAAGACTGGATTGGGAATCCACGCTTCTTCCGCACTTCCTTCGCGTTTCCTCCACATCTGGTAAAGACAGAGTAAAAAGCGATTCGTATAAAGCGACGAATCGGTATAAGCATAAGCATCATTCAATCACAGTTCTTTGAACATCTTGCATTCTCTTGGCTGCGTAGCTTTAAAGGAGCAATTCATGGTCGAGTGGCTGCCATGGTTCTTAAATTATTCGTGAGTTTGTGACTTGCAGAAGAAGCATCAGTGCGAATTGTCATGACTAACTTGTGAATTGCTTTCAGGTGCTGCTGGCGCTTAGCACGCTGATTGCATATAGTGTTGCGACTTTTGGCAAAGAGCAGTAAGTTGGTTAATCACTATCAGATGTAGGCAGCTCAATTGTTGTGCATTTGGTTTCTTCTAGTGTTCATATAAGAATACATGTTCCACAAGATTCCCATGGTCATGACGATCATCACTATGACGTTGGAGGTCATGGAGGTGGCGGAGGTTTTGGAGGAGGCTTTGGCGGTGGTCATGGGGGAGGCAACGATCATCACGGCGGTGGCGGAGGCGGTTATGGTGGTGTTGGAGGCGGAGGATTTGGAGGTGGACATGACCATCATGGCGGCGGAGGTGGGGGAGGTTTAGGATATGGTGTAAGTGGACCAGGAAGTGACGACCATCATGGCAGTGGTGGCCATGGTGGAGGATTTGGGGGTGGATTTAGCGGCGGTAGTGGCGGAGGTTATGGAGATCATCATGCAGGTGGCGGCGGTGGATATGGCGGAGGATTTGGAGGCGGATTTGGAGGAAGTGGTCATGATGATCACCACGGAGGAGGAGGAGGGGGTGGATTTGGGGGCGGATTTGACGGGGGATATGGCAGTGGACACGGCGGGAGATATGACGACCATCATGGAGGAGGAGGTGGCGGCGGATACGGTGGAGGAGGAGGAGGCGGCGGATTTGGTAGTGGTGGTCACGGTGGTGGACATGATGGCCATCATCAAGGAGGCGGCGGAGGTGGATTCGGTGTAGGTTTTGGAAGTGGATTTGGAGGGGGCGGTAGCAACGACAATCACTATGCAGGGGGCGGCGGCGGATATGGTGGAGGATTTGGAGGCGGCCACGGAGGTAGTGGGAGCGGGGGAAACGGATATAGTAATCATCATGGAGGAGGAGGAGGTGGCGGCGGTGGCGGAGGGTATGGAATAAAATTTGGAAATGGATTTGGAGGAGGCGGTAGCTATGACGATCATCACGGAGGCGGAGGAGGAGGCGGCGGCGGCGGCGGATACGGTGGAGGAGGTGGATACGGCGGCGGTTTTATCAGCCAATTTGATGGTGGTTTTGGAAGTAGTGGAGGAGGGCATGATGGACATCACGGTGGCGGCGGATATGGAGGAGGAGGAGGAGGAGGAGGAAGTGGAGGAGGTGGGTACGGAGGCGGCAGTGGTCATGGATGGAATGCCATATCTGGAGGAGGCAATGGAGGAAGTGGATACGGTGGACATCACAAATAGTATCATCTAGGTCATTCGGATAAGTTAGATAAGCGCTCACACTTGTACATATATTGAGAATATTACCTCCTGTTTATTGATAAGTATTTGTTACGATATTGTTGGTGAATAAAAATATAAATTGAGTTTACTTCATTCTTGGCTCCATAATTAACGAAATTGGAGGGCAACCAAGTTAAACGTGATTACGGTGCCAGTAATCTGTAAGTGAAGCAGGCAGCAGCTTAATGAGATGTACACGACTGCTGTTAGATGCACAAATTACCGAGGCCATTAGTTCAGTTCCAAATCGTAAGATGCTGGAAGCTAGAAGGGCTATTTCAACATTCTAAAAAATAAGAAGTACAGAATTTTAATAATCCGAACAAGGTTATGATCCACTAATCAACAAGAATTTATAATTTAGAATACTGAAATTTAGCCCAAAAACCTCAATTAATCTTGTAACTAGAACCTATTAACCTGCAATTCCAGTTTCTCAATTATACTCAAGAAGTATACTGTCAACGCCATCACAAGAGACGATCTTGATTGCAGCCTCAGAATGCAATCACGACGTCCAAGGTCCTTGTAATACACAACCAACATAAAGTAGATATTCATTATTATTTATATTGCCAATATCAATACAAACCAAATCAATAGCCCTACATTAAAATTCACTTACATCATTCGCGGGCTATGTTTTAAGTCTTCGTGAAACTTGTTCATCCTCTTGAAGTTCTTGACGTTCAACATCTCTATATACAGGAATGATGTTCTGTTCGTATTGCTGCCTTAAGTTGATGTTATTGTGGTCAAGAATGTGGTGAGATTTGGTTTTTATAATCTTTCTTGCGATTAACTCGTTGGAAATGTATTTATAGCAAATCTGAAACATGTGAGTAAAAATGCTATTGCTTTGATAGAATGTTTTTATTTGAAGAGTGTTAGCAGTGCACTAGCACCGAAGATAAGCCAATAGAAGAACCATAATCTCGGCCTGGAATATTTTTCACGTGCAACATGTTAGCTTGGCGTCGCAATTGTACTAACTTACAATTGAAGCGAACACAACTGTTTTGTTATTCACGCGATTGGCAAGAAAATACTCCCCAAATCAATCACAAATTCAATCATTTGTGTTGCAAATAAATGTGTTTTCTATTGACGTGCCGATAATTGCTGACAAAAGAGAGCAATGAATTAGTTTGAAAGATTGCAGTCGGCACTTTCAATTTTCTTTCTACTCATTTCAGCTCGTTCATCATAGCGCGTTTGATTATTTTCTTTCGGTCTGACACAAATTTCTCACCGCCTGTTTGTTTCACTTTCGTTTGCCGCTTGCTAGCATTTGCAAGTGCACCGATAATAAATAATTCACACTGTCGTTTCTCTTTGTTGCCAATGTGGCCGATTAAATGACCCGCAATGCGGCAATTTTGCGCTACGAAGTAAAACTGAAATCGCCTTAATTCTTTTACTCTCTGCGTTCGACGAGAGTAAAGAGAGTAAGTAAGTAGTAATTTGCCACTTCCACAAGGCACGCTCGTCCTGGCACTTGCAATGTAAGCAAGGAAAGAAGAAAAGGCGAAAGATACAAGAGCCGCGAGTTTATAAATACGCGCATGCAACGGTCAAGTTCAATTCGTTTCAAGTTCATGTGCAGCCAATATGATCAAGTGGCTATTCATCTCTCTGTTCGTTGTGCAGTCTTTGCCGTCGATACTTGCCGTCGCAGCGCATAAAAAGTAAGGAGACATAGCACAGACATTTGTAGCCTATTGATTGACGGTAATTACTTATAGGGTGAAAATTCTTGTCCCAATGCCAGTGCAGCACGTCCACCATACCAAGATAGTAAAAGTTCCGGAATATCATCATTACTTCCACGACCGCAAGCACTCCCAGTCTCAGCATTCTCATCAAAAGCGATACAATAGTTATGACAGTTACACACCGCCGCCAGTATCTGCGCCACATGATCATAGCGACTACGAAAACTATCACGACCAGGAGCCCGCTCTCTATGACGATACGAATTACTTGCAACCCTTTCGTAACGGAGCCTACAACAACTTTGACATGTTTCAAGAAGAAGGTTTTCACGATCGCAGGCACACCCCCAATTTACTCCCGCAAAAATATTTCACAGCCTGGGCCAATCCGAGTGGCAGCAAGCGTCGTGTACCACAGCGCCTACCAAATGGCGCACATAAGAAATCCTATGAACCTCAACATTTTTACCATAGCGTATGACGCCTGTACATTTTAATTATTGTTTACTTACTACGCTCTTAGTACAAATTCATAAAAATAATTAATCACGATCGCTGCTTACTGCAGAATTTGCATTAATGAAAGCTGAGAGAATTTACATCGCTGACAAACTTCAGGTCAGTCGCACAACAAACTGCTACTTGTCTAATTAATTATTCGTATAATTAGAAAGTGAAGTGGTTTGCCACGCATGTTTAACACACGAAAATGTAAGTGCTCAACAAACTCACTCGCAGTTTGCAACGACCCGAGAAACATTATGAAATTAATTGCATAACTAAACAGCTAAATACTGTAAATGTTTGTGTATATTCGGTATTTATAACATTTTCAATTGGTGTATTTTGCCAAGCTCGAACAAGCAACAACGAATAGTCTAATCACTTAGATTCTTATCTCTTTTTGGTGCAACAAGAAATCAAAACAATTCCAACAGCATGTGTTAATTTTAAAACCGGCAATGCTTTTCAATCAAATGTAATCTTTCTTGCCTCCTCCAAGTCTTAGCGATTTTGACTTGGCGATTACATTTGCGCCAGCGTCTCCGAGTCCTACGTGTACACTACTACTTTCCACATGCCTCTGCACGCAGTCAGAATTTTGAAAATATTCCAAAATCAATTCAATCAACGTATGTAATTCGATCTGCGGCTTGCTCAACTTCCTAAAACTTGCGCCGTGAAAGTAACACCAGTTGTTATTTGGCTTTCGGCTTCGTTTTATGTAATCTGATTCAGTTTGGATGTTATTCAAAGTGCGTCCGGTGTACGCCGGTTAAATATGTGTAACGACTAGGTAAGAAAAAGGAAGACTGCTCAACTGGTGGGGCTGGTCAACCTCATCTGCGTATAAATATTGCCGATGTCGTACCGAAACGGTATCAGATTAAGTCGGCTGCTAGTTGCAAGGAGACAAAAGGGACAACGTCCACCAAACACCGAGCATCATGAGCCACACAGTAATTAATTTATTCCACCTAACTCTGCTGATATAATAATTTTTGCGCATATTTTTGCAGTTGATTCTTGTCGTTGTTGCTGTGACAATTGCGATCATTGCTGGTGCTCCTGCTCCGGTACCAGGTTGGGGAGGAGGAGGACACAGTCATCAGTACGTGCACTTTATTGCTTTTTGTGGACACATCCTGAATTATTTTCTCTTCTGCTTACAGCAAGCATGTTATGGTCAAAGTTCCCTACCATGTCCACACCGTACACCATCATCACGTTGAGAAAATCCATGTCCCCGTGATTAAAAAGGAAGTGGTTCATGTACCCGTTATCAAGAAGGAAATCGTTCATGTGCCAGTAGTAAAGGAGAAATACGTTCATGTTCATCACGAAGACCATCGTCATGACCTGCACGAACATCATATTGCTGATCACCACCACGACCACTTGAAGCTTCACGATTTGCACGATCATCATGGTTGGTGGTAGATGTGAAACAGCTTTCAACTTAGTGAAGTTGTTTATAATAATAATAATAATAGCCGGAAAGAAAAGGGCGAAAGTGCATCTATGACGGATGAAAACCGACTCGGAATTCGTCACATGTAGTTCGCGTATCTTTCCGGCAATCTTTATAATTCCGTCCACATCATTGCATTGTTGCAGTTACCGATAATTAGTTATGATAAACTTGATATTGTGCAATAAATACCAGCGTTGTTTGTTAGTTACGTGATTGGTCTCAATTCATTGCCGACTGTTGTTTTAAGTGAACGCCAAACAGAGTCATCTACTGGCTGCAAGAACTTGCGTTGTCGGTTTGACATTCGCATCACTGATGTCTCTGCAGGTACTTGCACCAAATGGAAAATTTTTAGAACGTTAAAAAAATAAATATTGACGGCGTTTTGATGACAATTTGGCAAAAATATGGCCACATTCTTCAAGGTTCTATGTAAAATCCACCTATGTTGATATACGTAGTCATTGTAATTGTAAAGGTTTTTGCATATTTTGTCATGTTGGTTTTCGTGGTGTACAGCGTGTTGTTGGCTGTGAAGCAAGGTAACACAATGTCATTATTTGATGATATTAAAACATGTATAATGTAAATAAGTGTTGAGTAAATAGGTGGCAAATGACGGCTTATTTTTGAATTTAGGTTACGTTGTAGAGTCTTTGGCAACTGTTGGTTGCAAAGTTGGTTTTGTCAATGGTGCGTGCGCCAATTAGCTTTGCTAATATGCTTATAGTGACAAATGGATCGCCTGATTTGTTCTTGCTAAATTGAATAATATGTTCTTCTGTTGCTTGCACTTACTTTGTTTAGTTTGCTGCGGTAGAAAGAGAAAAGCGAATAGGAAGCAGGAAGCGCTTTAAAGTTCGTTGCCAGCATCAATTCGCTTGGCAATCTTCAAGCTCTCGTTGATGCTGTGGCTCTTTGAACACTTACTTCTTGATTTACTCTCCGGAAACTACTATTGCGCACGACTAGCTTGCAGCGGATGGTGGTTTGACCTTTTCATACAATTTGTACTTGTTCATATTATTGAGATTCACATGATTAAACAAACGTTTTCAAATATTTAAATTGGGTTTCGTCTAGCATAATTCATTGTCCGCTAAATTTTGATAAGAAGTAATTTATTACCATGCACTAATGAAATAAATATTTTAAATGTATGCATCAAAAAAAATCGTATAAAAAGGTGTGCAGTAAATGTCGCATCATTATTTAAATTCATAGAAAAGTCTTCTACTATACAACCAGCATCATGATGAACTTTCTGATTTGCGCGCTCCTTATTGCGTATGTTTCCTGGGCAAACAGTGTAGTAGTACCACCTAGTACTACGTTGAACGACGACGGTGAGTGTTATTAAATGGCAAGCAATGAAAACTCTATTTAACTTGTAATTAAATCATTTTGCAGATGCCAGATTATTTTTAGGCACTGGTGCAGAACTTCTGCTGATGGGTGGAGAAATTGCACCAGGAGCGGCATGTTTCACCGGTCCCCTTTGCAACTATCGTACAATTCCCTGCTTGATCCAGCGCCAACGCTGTTCTCGAGGATGTGCCCAAGCAAACGCATCAACCCCTACGGGGCGCTGCGCGACTGGAGTGTGTGTATGCACATAATATCGATAAATCATGCATTTATATGAAATCAAGTATTGTTGATAAAATAAGAATTTTACGGCCACGGGCGTAAATAGAAAGCGAAGCACCATTCCATTACCTGAATGAATGGATCTGAATTTTTGAAGATGAGTGAATGGCATGTTAACTATTAAGTGAAATAATACATCATATAATAATAAAATCGAGCGTTCGCTTGCACAACTAGCAGTCTGAACGCATCATCTTCATGATAATCGTAAATTGTTTTCCACCGAAGATAAAAATGTCGCAGCTTCTGTCGCAATACTCAGAAATTATAGAAACTTGTTTTTAAACAAATTTGGAAAAAAATCCGTATTTAGCAATTTGCGAATTAAATTCTATTAGCAGCATTGAAAGTCGTAGTTTAAGTCTATGTAAGAAAGTATTTTTTTTCATCTCCGGAGGCCGTAATTCGGTTCTAATCAACGTCAGACATCGTTGTAGAGATCGTTGTAGACTCACATCTACGTATTCTAACATAATAACAAGTTTATTTTGCGTTCTACGTGTTTTCTTTTTTAATCCTTTCTCGCACGCCGCAATTCCTACTCGCAACGCACTGAACAGTTAGAATAGAGCTGGAAGAGTAAAGAATTACTTATCTGCTAAACTAAAGCTTGATGATTGTACGGCCGCCTTAAAGTTTTTAAATTGTTTAAAGTGTGTCTTGTTTGGCATTCAAATTGTCTCATTTGCGCGGAACGCTCTATGTTTGTTAAGCACGGTATGCAGCGATTACATCCAAAAGTCGATAAGTTTAGTCAGCAAATGTTTACAAAGCAAGCAACGAAAATTACGAATAGATGTAACAAATCTATCAAAATTTATCGCCAAGTGTTCTTTACAGATTGCTTATAGCATTCGTCTTTCCCTGCTGATTATTTGTGGCAAACTAAGAGAAACATGTTTCTGTACTGCAACAGTATAAATAAATAAACACAATAATCTCGTAGAAAATGAGAAAAAAAAAAGCATGCGGGAGTTGTGCGTGATTTGATCGTCAGATGCGAGCAGAGAGATGCGAGCGTCAGAGACCAGCGTCATATAATCACATTGCGTCGCTTTGAATTCAATTCAAGCCAATTACGCAATTGAAGAAGAAAGACACGAATAATAATTAGGCGAACAACAAGTTGCAAGTTGCAATTAGTCGCCTTTACTGAATTTGGCCTGTGGGCGCGAAAGTAACACTAATGCCAGCAATTTCATCTGATCAATAATAATTATTAACTGTTGCTCGTAGAGAGTACGTAACGAAATAAATTCGCACAAATAAAACGTTATTATGTAGTCAAGTTTGCACGCAGGTTTGCACTACGATGCGATGGCAATGCAGACGAAGGAAGAGTAACAACATATTGTCAACGAGAGTGAAAGGCTGAAAGGACGTTTCCTCCAATTGTTGCTCATCGTCGTCGTCTGAAGATTTAAGAACCAGTTTGGGATGAGTTGCTTGAATTGTTTCCGGAAAGACAGATGCGCAATCGCACTAGGAAGTTATCCCATAGCTTTTTAAGCAAACAATTGTTGTGATTTTATTAATTAGCAGCAGTTTTTTATGTTTTTATACACAACTTTCTATAAACTTGAAATTGTCTCAACAGTTCAGCAAATTAGAAATTTCCATTGTTTTCGTCACTTGCTGCGATAAACACCGATAAAACACAATGAAGCGGCGGAAGTGGCTTGCTGAAACATCATAGCGCAAATACCAATAAATCTTGAAAAAATCAAACTTAGCTATGCCGGATATTGTTCTATCTTTAAATACGAATAAATCATGAAGTAGACAGCGAATATGTGCGCTTTGTGCCTGCGGTCAATTAAAAAGAAATTCTTGTCTTTCACTGATGCTTGTGACGCAACAAGAATCTACGATCCACCAACAAAAATGTAACAACAATTTGGAAATTAACGACATTCAAGGTGCGGTTCTTTCACAGAGCGATGGAGTGAAAGGATACGATGTTTCTTTCGTTTGAAGATAGAGTGTAAATAAAAAGTGCAAGTTCAATGCGTAGTTGCTTAATTATGCTTGTAACTGCTAATGCAAGTCCCAATCAACATTAGCTTCATTGTGTCTTCTCTCTTCCCACGCTCCATCCTTTATTCTCCATCAAGTACAACAACGTCGGCAATCTTCAATGCAACAAACGGAACTAAAAGTGAAAATGCACTTTACGTCTTCGGTTTGACATAGGTAGTACTTTTCTTGCATTTTTCGAGAATGATAAATTATAGGATTCATTGCACATTTAATGCAAGTGTAATTAAATTGCATAACACTTGCTTTTTTACGCTTGGAAAAGTTTTAAGTAGGCGGTTAATTTGCAGGCGTTATGTGACTTTGGCACAGATCATCATAATAATCCCTGCGCACTGCTCATCAGATATTGCGCGTCATGCTTGCTGCAGACGTGATTGCAAGAAAAATTAAAGAAATTTAATGCCATAATTGAGCGCAACCTGCGTACTCATAAATAAGATTTGGGTCACTTTTTCTTCTCTGAGAACGAATATTTAAATACGATACCTTTGACACAAGAGGTTAAAGAACAACATTTCAACTGTTTCTGAATTGCTAATTAAATTATGATGAGTCGAAGCTAATCCATTTGTGCGCTGAATGCATATGCTTCTATGGCAAGAAGAAACTTTCTCCTCTACCAGCCGAGTAATCTGCTCCCTTACATCACAGTAACTTGAGCCTGATGGAACAATTGCTGTAACTACCTCATTTGTCCCAGAAACAATTTGCAATGACACCGACACTTATCAAATAAGAAGCATTCGAATACTTTGTGTTATTTATTGATTTATGCTAATTTACTCTGCGTGAAATGCAAGAAGTAGCAATAGAATGTCACGCATATGCTAATAATGTGCAATCCACAATAACTTTACAGTTCAAGAATGCAATGCTAATGGCATCCTTCCTAATTGGTGGCGCCGGTTTCAATGAGAAACCTAACAAGTTAATAAAGCAATTGGTGCTCAAAACATTGATTATTTTTTAATTTATTTGAATGATTTCAATATAAACAAGCTAATAAATCATCTTAAATCTTAGTAAATAATTGTCGTAAAACTTTGAGATCAGCGTCGTAAATAAAACAAATTGCAAAATAAACAGCATTGCGCTGTGATTGTGATTTCATAACTTTGAATTTGTTGCCTACATTTGAGGAAACGTTGAATGGAAGTGTGTTCGGATGTAGCCAGCGTCTCTCTCTCTCTCTCACTCTCTATTTCACGCCCAAAAAGCGTGTGGTGGAAGAAAGTCAAGTCTTCTTCTTATTTTTCTTCTGCTCCATACGCACTGGGGGAAAGTTTGCCGTTGCAATATAAAACCCGATGCCATCTCTGCTAAATGCACAGTAAACCGACGACGTCGTTGCAGTGCATTAGCAGGCCACCCCTCGTCGGGGTCACAGACGTTGCAAATTCAGGATGAAACGTTCTATACTTTTGGTTAGTAGCATGCTGATCTACCAATAAAATATGCAGTGCCATGCAATAAAAGTGGATAACAATCATTACCGGTGTATAACTTTCATTTGTCTTTGTAAGGTCGTTCTAGGCTGCGTTCTAGCCAGCAGCTCAGTTTGCAGCTCGCCTCTCACAAGCTCATTGCGCGCCAAACGCTCCCCAACCCCAGGCCATCATCATGAACCTACTGAAGGCTACTGGAGCAAGAAGCTAACATGGAAAACGGAATGGGTCAAAGTGTGGAAGACCGAGAAGAAACTGGTCTGGAAGCCGGAATGGAAGAAACATCAGGTGCCGATTTGGAAGGAACGCCAAGTTCCAGTTTGGAAAGAGATCAAAGTTCCGGACTGGAAGACAATCACCAAACCAATTTGGAAAGAGGTGCAGATCCCTGCATGGAAAGAGATCCAGGTCCCTGATTGGAAGCAAGTGCAAGTTCCAGCATGGAAAGAAATCCAAGTCCCTGATTGGAAAGAAATCCAAGTTGCGGACTGGAAAGAAATCCAAGTGCCCGACTGGAAAGAAATTCAAGTGCCAGACTGGAAAGAGATTCAAGTGCCCGATTGGCAAGAAATTCAAGTACCCGTTTGGAAGGAAATTCAGGTGCCAGACTGGAAACAGATCTGGAAGCCGGTGTGGAAAGAAATCCAAGTCCCTGATTGGAAAGAAATTCAAGTGCCTGACTGGAAACAGTCCTATGTGCCCGACTGGGTTAAGATGGGCATTCCAGGAGAACACTACTTGGGCAAGGACCAACATGGCAACGAATATACCGCCCATGACCTATGGAGAAAGAAACTGATCTGGAAGCCAGTTTGGAAGAAGTTGTGGCGCACGGAAAAAAAGCAAATCTGGCGCACCGAGAAGAAGATGGAGTGGAAGTCGGAATGGAAGCAGATCTGGCGCACCGAGAAGAAGCAAGTCTGGAAAAGTGAGAAGAAACAGATCTGGCGTGCGGAAAAGAAGCAGATTTGGAGAACAGAGAAGAAGCAGATCTGGAAGACAATCAAGAAGCAGATCTGGCGCACTGAAAAGAAGCAAATTTGGAGGACGGAAAAGAAACAATACTGGGTCACTAAAAAAGAGCAGATCTGGAGAACTGAGAAGAAACAGATCTGGGTGCCTAAGAAGGAGTTGGTCTGGAAGCAAGAGAAGATTCAAATTTGGCGCACCGAAAAGAAGGAGGAGTGGCATACGGAGAGAAAACTCTTCTGGAAGGACGAGTGGAAACAGATCTGGGTGCCAGTGTGGAAGAGCCGAGAAGTGCCAGCGTGGAAGAAAGTCTCAGTGCCAGTATGGGAAAAGGTGTGGGTGAAGGTGCACAAGCATCACGATCACGTGGGATGGGACTGAGCAGCCTTCCCCCAGTCACACTTTCTGTACATACGCATCTTCTTTATCGTCTCATTAATCTAAGTACAAATCATGCCTATGTATATATTATAGTCAGGTCGCTGCTCTTCTTGGACGCCACGCGCGCCGCTTGCAAATAAGCACCACCACAATTTGTTATACTTGTTTTTGTTATATGTTTTTTTCTATTTTTTAAGAAAATACCATTATTAATGCATACAACACTTTTTTTATTGCCTGACCCCTTCGGCCCCGTTGTGCTTTCACCCGCCCATCGCAGAAGCATCAATCAGTGCGGTTGCCTAGGAATACCAAAACAACTTTTACTCTCTTTTACTCCTCCGACACCGCCACATCTTTCTAACCTCTAACCTCCGAATTTACAACTAGCAAGTGTACTTTCACTTAATATGCACCATCTTAGAAAATTCTTACTTTCCATGTATAGATTATCCATGATTAGTTTGCGCATCTTTCTACTTTCTACTTGCGCAAATTCTCAACATTGACCATTTTAATGCAAGTAGGTAATATTGAAGAAGTCATTTGAATTGTCTCAGACAAATATTATACAATATTTGTGGCGCCCTCGTTCCATCATTGACTGCACTGCTAGTGTCGGCATTGCAGTGGCTTGCATTAGCATGACAACTTCAAATCAGCTGATGATTACCTCTAGCTCTCTCATCGACGTGATTTATACGTCCCTCAATCAAATTAACTACATGCGCGTAGTACGAGCGTTGATCGAGAATTAGCGCTACGAGCCAGTCAGTCAGTCAGTAATCATCGCCTTGTACGACGGACGAACGATATTTATAGCCTCGTCGGCGAAGGAGCAGTAGTGCGCTGGGGAAAATGGAAAATAGTGCGGGGATTGATCTAAGCGGAAAGCTAATAATTAAAGTGCAATTAGCGGATGATATTCGTCGTATACCTATTCACAATGAAGCCATCACCTACGACGAATTGGTTCTAATGATGCAACGTGTTTTCCGTGGTAAACTGTCTTCCACTGATGAAGTTATGATCAAATACAAAGATGAAGGTATATCATTACTATCGCGCATTCATTTAATGCACTCTTGTAACTACGTTTGCTTGTTTCAGATGGAGATCTAATAACTATCTTTGATAGCTCTGATCTTACCTTTGCTATTCAATGTAGCCCAATTCTAAAACTGCAGATTTCACTGATAGGCACTGTTAAAGATGAGGAGCAAGTTCAACATGTGGGAGCTCTAAAAGCCAGTGATGCTTCCAAGTTCAAGGAGCAATTAAGACTATTAAGGGACCAGGTCAATAGTATGCTGGACTCATTGGATAATAATAGCAGGAAATGTGTGGTATCACCTAGTAATCCTGAGAATATTGGAACAACGTCCAAAATTGACAAGGTGGGACAAAATGGTGAATCTGGACAAGTTGCTAAAAATTCTCAGGAATTTGATCCATTAAAAAGTGAGAAAACATCACAAGAACCTGAGAAGGATATTGTTAATGTTGTTAAGAAAGAGAGACCTGCTGCAAGTCCCTGCAACTCAACTCTTGCTGTATCATCAACACCTGTCAATTTCAGCTCTGTTTCAAATGCAAGTTCAAATGCCATTACATCATTTAATATTGATTCAACCACAGCCTCTGGCTACACATTACCCAATACTAATCCCTATTTAAGCAATCAGTATCAGTACACTCCAGCCAAGTAAGTGTTGTTAATTATAATAACTGATGTACTTGATCTGCATGTTTTCACTTCCTTTCATAGTTATGCTGTGCATGTCACAACTGGACAGGGTGAATTGAGCCAAGCTGGTCATCAATCTGTCAGCGCCGAACAGGCTCAGCCAGCTGCAAATCAATTTAAGTATTCTACCAACGCAACGTTGCCGAACATGTATCATCCAGTACAGGGACCAGCATCGCATTATGCGCCACAAGGATATCCGACGACGCCTGGATCGCAGGCGCAAAGCAATAACCCGTATTCGAAAAGTTACAACGCTGCATCTCCACAACACGTGCAGTACGTTCCGCGTCGATGATCGTGATCGCGATAATCGATAATAGATAATAATTACGAGACGTTGATGCTAGCTTGCAATGTAATCAAATATATTTTATAATTGACTAATGCAAACATATATAAGCGCTTTTGTTATGTTACCATGGCAACTAATGCGGATAAGTTATCGATCTAACTCTTCTATTGTAACGTTAGTTTTAAACATGTCACACCAATCATATAACGCACTGTGGACCACAGCTCAGGATCTTCTCTGTTGCACGCTACAAACTGAACCGTCGACTCAAGCGGACATCCGTGAACAGCGCTCTCTTCTCGTTGCCTTATATCTGAGGTATATAATGGTAGCCAATCGGTTCTCAGAGGTCGTCGACCAAATGGTTCAACCTCAAAAGCGCAGACTTGTGCGCAGAATTCTCGAAGCTGTTCTCGGAAGAATCCTGGAACTAAAACACGACTTGGTTGAGAGCGATCTCAACGAATTTACGCATTACGGTGAAGTGTTGGCGTCTTTAAATATGACTCCTCTACAAACTCAACTCAAAATTCCTGGCGTTTTCTGTGAAGAACGTTGCAAGGAGCTTGATTATCGTAAAAGCTTTATTCGAGGTGTTCTGGACAATAATCCAGTCGGGGAGTTGCTGGGAGCGGAATCAAAGTCGGAAATAAGTAAGCAACAAGCTATCCTGATAGTGCAATCACATGAACGCGCACGCCAAGGCAGACTTCGGGCTCAGTTTATGAAGGAAATCGGGTATCGGGAGAAGGAGAAGGAACGCGGGAAGCTGGCGCAAGCCCAAGGTCTGCAACTTAGTATGTTTGCGGCAATGCGGATACAAAAGGTTTGGAGAGGGTATATGGCGAGGAGAGCAACGAAGAGAAGAAAATTCCAGGAGATGCTATTGATTGGTATGATACCACTCACAAAAAAGAAACAATCCGCCGAGGCTCTGCAAAGCTGGAATATATACAACGCAAGGAAGCAGTTGCAAAGTGAAAAATTAAATGCACTCCAACAGCTTACTCAGGAAACCAAGTTAAACCTAATCAACCACCAAAGAAGCCCAATCTTAGAGCAATTGAGCGATCAAGTCAGAAACTGGCTGTGTGATTACAAGGCGCAAACCGGCAAAATTCCGGATTATGCAGGATCCGAACGATCGCCATCACGGATGTTGATGAGCAGCAGACAACAACAGGGCACTGCTGGTACGTCCCTCTCAGATTTAAGCAAGTCTTCTTCAAAAGATTCGAAGAAATCTAGGGCTGCGAAAGAAAAGAACGCCAAAGATAGGATGCCGGACGAAGAGGAAACTTCAGCGAAAGCAACTGTATCACTATTTCTGCCTTTCCTGACTATTTACAAGGATGAATATGACGAGGTGTGGAAAGATAAAGACGAGAGTGCAAATCCTTGTCAGGCGCCATATTCGGATTTGGTAGAAAAGGAGGAGGGCTTGATTTTAGAGAATGATTTACGTAGGATTGTCGACGACATGATGCGAGTTGAGCTACAGTTGTTACAAGAAGCCTTGAATAGAGACAAGGGGGGACACATAGGCAAAAAGGCGAAGAAAGCTTCGAAAAAGATTAGGAGGAGCGGAAAAAAGTCGAAGAGAAGAGGAGAGAAAGATTTGACGCCTGATCGTACGACGGAGTCATTGTTTGAAGAGTTGGTGGTAAATGGAATTATTAAAATGTATGCCAAGTGTTGGTATATAATAATAGTGAGCTTATTGTTAAATCTCGGCATTTCTAGGTGCCCGCATGTGTCTCTGGGCGACTTTATTGGTGAAACATCGTACAACTCTTCCGTACCTCACAACGACGTGTGCAGGGAACCCAAAATCACCCTGGGTGATCTGAGGCAGGTTGTCGCGGAAAATTGTATTCTACCTCTTCTCACTGCACAACTACACGGGTCCACTCCTCTTGTAAAGTCCGTTCTACTAGCAGGAGCGGTGGGCAGTGGAAAAGATATGTTGGTACATGCAGTGTGTCACGAGGCAGGCGCCACCCTCTTTGATTTGACTCCAAGCAATATAGCTGGAAAGTATCCTGGAAAGTCAGGGCTCATAATGCTTCTGCACTTGGTGATGAAGATGGCGCGACTTCTGCAACCTTCTGTGATCCATATGGATAATGCGGAACGGCCTTTTGTGAAAAAAGTACCCAAAAGTGATCACAAGAGTGATCCCAAGCGACTCAAAAAAGATCTACCTAAGCTGGTTAAAAGTAATTGACCTCATTATTTGTTGCACTTGTTTTCTACGTGTGTTTGCCTTGTAGATTTTTGCGCGGAAGAAAGAATCCTTCTGATAGGCACAACCAACTGTCCATGGGAAGCGGATCAAAAGTTGCTGCAACAGGTATACCAGAAGTTCCTAATGATTCCTAAGCCTGATTACGCGTCAATGTATTCGGTGTGGAAGCACTTATTAGGTGATACGTATAGCGCCATTTCGTGGCAGTTTGACTACAGCGGTGTGGCGAAAATTTCTGATGGCTATTCAATTGGAGCAATTGTCGAGACTGTCAAGGATATTATGACTGTTAAACGGAAATTACAATTAAGGGTGAAACAGCTGAGCCCGCTTGAACTCATAAACGGCTTGGCAAAAAGATCGCCCATCTATAGGGAGGAGGAGGAGGCGTTGATTCAATGGTGGAATAAGGCGCCAATGGCTAAGAAGAGGCAGAAAGCTGTCGAGCTCTTGCTGGCGTTGGAGGATGAAGCTAATGATGCCAATTCCAAGAAAGCAAAAGCTAGGAAACAATAATTGCTTTGGTAACTTATTGTATTGCATAAAATTATGCATATAATTATGAAAGGGAGAAGGGCGGTCTTGTATTGGTTTTCACATAATATAATCCATACCTTAAAAATCAAACGAGGTTGGTATGGTGGTACCTATATGATTAGTGCAACATACTTGTATGTTTCTGCATGTCCCATGTAAACCTCCGTCTCCTCAAAACACCGACTGTAAATCGCTTCCTCAACTTTGTCGCATTTCTGAGCCTTGAAGGATCTCGCATTCAATATACTTTCAACGAAGTATATATAGGCACGACCATGGTTGCAGTTGACACTTTCCTGTAACTTCCCTATAAATAGCAATCGTTTAAACGAGTCCAGCGCATCACATCTATTGCAAAACACCAACAAATATCCAACATGTCAGGACAGCCCGGCTGAAACCTCCCGCCATTGGGATAAAAGTCCACGTGTCCCAGCGGTTCCGCCAACGACAGGACACGCATGTACGTATGAATCACGTCCACTAATTTCGCATCACCTGGGTCCAGTTTCAAATTTGGTGGCATTACGCCATATCCAGGTCCAGCGGGATCCAAACCCGTTATGTGACCCACCCTCCCACCTGGAACTGCGTCCGCACCAATGGCCGCTACGTGCGCCCCCAGGCTGTGTCCAATTAAATGAATGTCATCGAATTGCACTCCAGCACGAACGAGGAAACTTAGGAAGACAGTGAGCGCCTCGCCAGCGTGTTGTACACCGCGCATTGCGGAAAAATATTCGAAATCGCAGAGAACGGACCAGTCCATGCCGATGACGTTGTATTCGCCAGATGCTAGGTACGCTGGAAGAAGTTGAGCGTGAAGCGTAGCGGCTGAGATTTTAGCGCGTGTTTTACCTTCTTTCGTTAGATAAAAGACTTCATCCTTTATTGAACTGAGGTACCCATGGATGATGATTTTGGTTGGCAAGCGGCGATTGTGCGCGGAATCTTCGTAACTTTGGTAGTTGTCGACTTGCAGATTGAATCCAGTGTTGTTACTGGAAGTAAGCACAGTAGCGTTCAAGTGGCTAATATTTTTCTATATAGATACGTACTTTGTGAATAAAATGAATTGAACGTCAGGCCCGTTAGGATCCACCAATGCGGCGTAATTCCCACTCGTCAAGTTAGCGAGTTGATTGGCTGCTTGGTTCTGCTGGTTGTCTGAAAGCAGGCACAGCGCAGTGAAGGTACGCAATGAGTGACGAGCAAGAAAAAAGCAAATTACACAGGGTGACTGCTACCACTGCTCCAGCCACCAATAATCCCATTGCAGCAACAGTTCCACTCATTACAAACGAATATTTTTTAAGTTGTGTAGTGCAGCGCGCGAGAAATTTTAATGGAGTTTCCAGCACCGTTTCTAGCTCTCGCGTTCATAAACCAACTGTCAACTAAACTTCCGAGTCGCATATGGGATGTAAAAGTGTAGCAGGAAGTTGTTACTAATTTTTCGATTGAAAGTTGGATTTTGCTTAATAGTCAACATGTAATTTGATTCGGCTGCAGATAAAAAAAAAAGTGAACACACACAAGGGCACAAAGCATGATGGAGCGAACGTACGTTAATCGATTTATACATTAATACCTGCTGGCAATAATGCTGATTGCAATAACAACAGTCCAGTTGATTGCTTCCTTTGTTTTCGTTCTTTATTATTGTATGTAGCAGTAAACATTGACATTCTAATTACAGTATCGCAGCCTACCAACCTTATTTAGGCTGCAATAGTTTAATAAGAAACCAAGTAGAAGGAAAGTTCTGAGCACCTACCTCACGCGCGAGTACTTGACAACAACTTTCAACAATGATATGACGTAGTTGACACATTATTACGGCATTCAGTATATGATCCACATTTAAAATATGGTTTTTACACAGCAGATGTAGCACCAATCTTCTTGGCTACCCTCTCTCATCAGATTAATTACACTGATATTTCGTATTGACATATTTCACTTTGCTTAACCTTACGCCTATTGCAGCACATACCCGTCGCAACCGATTGGTGCCATAGGGAAGCGATGACTGTCCGAGGAGCAATGAATTACGAAATAATGCATGAATTGCGTTTGCCGTGTCGATTCCGCAATTGCTGTAAATGCTGCAGTTGCACAGCGGAAGGAATGGCGACAGCCGACGACGACGGGCTGTGTGTGGCGGGCATTGGCGCCGGATGCGACGGTAGCGACTGCCGCCTCCGTCGTCGCAGGGCCGGGCTAAGATTATACTTGACCTTTGCTTGTACAAGCAGCTCCTTGAAGACTTTGCTCACGTTGATGTTATCCTTGGCGGAAGTTTCTACGAAGCCATTTTCCCATTCGAGTGTGACAGTCGTTTCCGAACTGCTTGAATCAACCTGCATCAAACAGTCAACGCAAGCTCTCATGTATTTCAGCGATGTCTTTCACCACCTACACGACGCATCATCTCCTACCTCGCGATTGCCAACCAAGTCCACCTTATTCCCCACGACAACTATGGGGACTGCAGTAGTGCCCCCCCCTTTGATCTCATGTATCAGCTCGCGCAGTGTACGAATTTCATCAAAGGTCTCGGTTTCGGTTACGTCGTAAACCAGAATGAAGGCGTCTGCGGATTGGATGGACAATGTACGCATTGCTGGAAACTCGTAGGCGCCCGACGTATCCAGGATGTCGAGCATCAGATGTACGCCGGATACGTTGAAATCACTGTGGTGCATTTCCTCTACCGTGCGCTTGTACTTGGGCGAGAAGGTGCCGTACAGGAATTGGGTGATCAACGAGGATTTGCCCACCTTGGCGGCCCCCATGACGACAATTTTGTGCCGCACGTTGGCTTCGGTTTTGCCGAGGGATTCGCCGCCAGCTTCACTGCGCTGTGTTCTAAGATAAGAATGTTGCTTACAAAGCGCGTGTGTACACGCATTTACACTGAATGGTCAATATTCATCAATCTACGCGCTACTTACTACAGCACCAGCCGACGTATTTCACGTCGACTCCACGCGTGCGGAAAGTACTTACACCACTCGCATTGGTGAGGTGTCCGGGATCTGCGGTGGCATTTTTTTCGCCAAACCCGCTGCGCATAGTCCGGATACCGCGTCAGTTTCCGATATGTTCTGGCGGCGTAGCGGCGCCGCCGCAAAAGTAGCGAAAATCGGGAAAGAGATTACTAAACTTTGCTAACATTTGTTAGAGTTTCCTCTAACAACCTAGTCGACTATGTCGTCCCTATGACACTACACCGATGATTGTGCCCTTTCGTTACCTGGGTGGATGCGAACGTTCGTCATCATTGTCTTTCATGAACGACGGCTGGAGGCTGAATCGCCGACGAAATTGATGCCGGCCTTTCATGACGTTCTTGCCTGGACTCGCCGCCACGTTGTTTGGAATAACCTGCAATCCGAATGAAAGATGTAAATTATGCTGCTCCGTGGTTGTGTTAGAGTCTTCCGCATTATCGATTACGATTGCACAAATGGATTCGAATCATACTGTCTACACCTACAATCATTTCGTTTATACTGTGAAACAGCAAATTTCCGATCGAGATGACTTAACGGCATTTGATCAATCATGATTTTTTGAGTGTACATACTTTCATTTAATTCCAAATGTATATCTGTTCAGAATTTTCGTTCATATCAGCGTCTGCACTTTTTCACAAAAATTCTCTTTGAGAACTTATAACTTTGGAACTATTAAAGATAAACAAATCAGCTTTTCACACATTTCTTTGGTATCTATTCACGAATTGTTATTGACGACAGCTAAATGAACCAATACCAATTACGGACGTTATGGGACAATCGCAACCAAAATTCGGTCAAACACTATAATCGAAATTTTAAAAGACAAAAAAAAATAATTGACAATCAATAATTTTGAAAACTCGCTTTCTTAGAAAATCATGATTGATCAAATGCCTCTAATACCATTTTGATCAGAAATTTTCTATTCCACAGTGTTATTGGCTGCTGTATGAATCACGGTATGGGCGTTACATTCTTGGGGGAATGTACTGGGGCCCAGCGTTTGATCAACATGGTCGTTAGCCCAACTCGTTTTTCTGTCGCTATAATCGCGTGTGATGATCGCACATTATTGCACCTGGTTGAAGTCGTCCACTGCAACGATGGCCAGCCGGCGTGGCGGCGGTGGCAGTGGCCGCAAACGCGCTCTAGTTCTGGTGCTGGGAATTATCGATTGCGTCGGGAGGCGGCAAACGCACATTGCTTGAACGCAGCTGCAACAGGCCTCCGGAAGATGCGACGCTTGCGCCCGCTATCACGATCTCACTTTACAATCGTAGCCATCAAGTTGTGCAGATGCAAGTATCAAGCATCATTCAGCCTGCTTCCTAACGAGATATTTTTAGCTCTCATCATTTGCGCCGTTATACGCTATTATCGCAGCCAAGCTATCAGCGCAATTCAGTGAAGCTAATATAAAATGCAAATTTCCCCACAAGTATCCCACTCAGAAGGAGTAGCATATTTTTGTCCTTACTATGCTCGCTCACTCGTTTTAGGGAGTAGTAAATTATGTGTTTCAAATACCTGTTTAACTCCGTTTGCCTAAAAGTGCAGTGTGAAAAGCGTATCTGTTCAATGTGAAGCGGACAATTCCTTAGCTGAGATATTTCAACATTCCGTGGAAACAGCTTGAGATAATGTTGTGTTCTTTAATTTGTTTTACGAAGAAGAAGAATGCGTTTCTCCTTGATTTGCTCTTGCTTCTCTCTGTTGTCGGGTTTTTGTTTAATTCACACGAGGTGACACAATTTATGGTTTCTTGCTCTACGAAGTGCGCCCGGCGTCTTCTGCGATCTTTCTAGTAGTAGTAATAGTCCTTCTCTGGTTTTGTCTATTGCATTCCAATTGCGAATTATTTCGTAAGAACGAATCGAGACGTGCACGCACGGTGGGTCGTCGCTAGAGTGATACTGACGGCGGGTACGTAGGGTCGTACCAACAGGTAGAATGAATGGTGGAGGCGCCTGCAGATCGGGGCTCGTACGATTCTGCGCTTTGCGTGCGTGTGTTCAAAATGCAGAGTGTTTTACGCGTAAATGTGTTGAATAAGATGCGTTGAATAGGATTTATTTAATCGATAGTCTTCTGCTGCATGCAGCACTGATTTGCACTTGTGCTTTGCGTTGTCCAGCTGTTGTGAATGCCTTTGATCAATCCTTGAACGCCGCATAATTTACTGCTAAAAAAATTAATTGCACGAACAAATTCTACAATTCTTCGCCGCTCTTCATTGAAATAATGTTCACAAATTCGTTTAGTGCAATTACAGATGATACATATTGGTTACTATAAACTGGCACGTACACTGAGTACAGATTTGGGATAAAAATGACGCGCAGACCTGCAAATAATTCCAACTGGAATTGTTATTCTTGGCCGGTCACTGCAGTATTGGAAGCGATGTGAACATCGCCCACGTAGACGAACGGTGTAAACAAAACACCGGAAATTTAATTTGCTCCGACGCGCGAGTGTTGGGAACTTGAGAGTTGTCACAATTATGCAATGGAATAAGATCGACTGTAGATCATATTTCCTTCCAAGTCTCGCTCGCCGGAGTATCGCCCGCCCCCGACTCGTTTTTCATACTGTATTTGGCCAGTCTTAAAAATGTTCCCAGACGATTCCTCCGTACTTTTCCATTCGCTCTGTATGCAATTATTATTATTAACTCTTATAATTCCATGTTCCGTCTGGAATATTTTGCCATACATACCCTGGAACTGCCTACTGCTTCTGTCGACAACATGGCTTTCCTTTGATTGGCCGACGCGTTCAATATCCACAGGATATAAACAAACATAATCAATGCAGGAGCAAAAAGAGCGGCATATTGAGGCGTGCCGCGTACTACTGCTTGATACAAGCCCAGCAACGAAAGGAAGATTGCTGTAGCTAGTGCAATGTATCTTCCCGTGCGTTGTCTTTCTTCCTGTAATGAATATAATAATTACATGTTAGATATGGTTTGTCTAGCAATCAATACATACCCGCAACGAATTAATTTCCTGCTCGTCGCGCGCCGTAAGTTGATTTTCTTTTGTTATGCGGCTTAAATCAATTTCCACCATTATATTAATCTATTTCGTACCGAACATCTCACTCAAATGAGCTGAGGTATCCGCTCAGTCAGCAAACTGGTAAGTGAAATCGCAAATTTGGAAAACGAAACAAACACGGCGAAGCCTCCTTCCACGAATGTGAACAAATCATACATCATATACACGCTGCATACATGCAGCGGGCAGACGTGCTTCGCTTATTATTATAGGGAGGATACTTTTGCAACTGTTACCACTTATATTTAGCTTTTCCGTCCAGTCAGCTCCACAGCTTTAAACCGAAAATTGTTTATTTGCTCTGCGTGCTTAGGTGGGCCTTGGGTCGTTCTGATAGGGAATATACGAAAACATTTTGCGCATACCAAATATATTATGAGTACGTGGGATACACAGTCGCACGCGCATATTCGCCAGACTCATCAATTTCACTTTGTTTAGCAAGCCGTTGAAAAGCTTTGGCATTAGTTCACATTTGGCCGAAAGGAAAATAATGACTTAAAGCACAAATTGCATTGCATATGTGATAATGAGTGCTGATAAGTGGCCGTTGGAAATAACAATTGAAATAACTCCCCCTTCCATTCGACTGGGTGGATCAGCTGATGAGGCTTGTGCATTCTTAAGCACTGTATGCCATTTTATAAATACGCACTACACGCCAATGATGAAAACGAAGAAGATGTCTAGCAGTTTCTTTCAAAAAACAAGCTATGACTTGGCGAAAGACCTCCTTGGAAAAGTTCTAGTGCGTAATTGCAATGGTATTCATCTTAAATGTTTAATAGTGGAAACAGAGTTGTATCCTGGTGGTGAGGACAAAGCCTCCACATCGTACCGTGACAGGTTTCTATTTCTTGCTTTCATTCGTGCGCTGCAATGTATTTTCTTATCACTGCGTACCTGAAATATACAGGAAAACATCAGCAAATGAACCAGTCTTTGGACCTCCAGGAACCACATGGGTGTATCTTGTATATGGGATACATCATTGCATAAATATTTCCAGTGGGGATCATGGAGGTGCTGTGCTAATAAGAGCTGGGGAGCCCATCCAAGAAATAAAAAAAATTCGTGACCTTCGATTGGGTATTGTTTATTGTCTAGGTGTTAATTGTCCAATTAATAGTTCTTTACGTATTTTAAAGCCAAACTCAGAAGTAAGAAGTGCCTTAAAACAACTGATTTGTGCAGTGGCCCAGGGAGGTTGTGTGCTGGCCTTGATATAACAAAGGAAAGCTGCAATAATATCAATGTTGCTCATAGTGATCAATTATGGATTGAAGATCCAGAGGAAACCACGCAAATTCAAAAGCCAAAGATTGTACATTGTACCAGAATAGGTATTAATAGGGCAGGAGATGAGGCTGTGAGCAAACTGTGGAGGTTTTATATATGGGGCAGTGCTCATGTATCAAAAACATAAAAGTAAAGTAGTTGTATTTTTGTAAGAAAATATTATTCTAATACTAGGCTCCACTTTCTAGAACATTAACCGTTTGGATAGACTCGGAGCACCTTCGGCAGCCTCGACCAACTTCCGCTTTAAGGACGTCTTTTCTGCGCCCTTTTGATTGCGAATAGTTTGAGGTAGGGGCAACTTGGGGCCATATGTTGGTGCTGGCTTATTACTGAAAAATGGCATTTGTAACACTTCAGTACATGTCTTTCGATTTATTGGATTTAATGCCAGAAGAGCATCTAACACATCTAGCAAATCATCACCAGCAGCAGTAAAAATGTGTTTCAATGGCACTGGCACAAATGGTTTAAATTCAATATATGCTGTTAGTTCCTTAATTCCAGGCCAGCTCTCCTCAGATGGATTCCCAAACACTTGAAATATTCTTGTCAATTGGTCGAGATCGGAGTCACCAGGCAGGAATGGCACTCGCAGCAACAACTCTGCAAGAATGCAACCTACTGCCCACATGTCAATGCATGTGCTATATTGTTGTGCCCCAAACAGCAGCTCTGGTGCTCGATACCATCTGGTGACTACCTGGTGAGTGTTTATCCTGTTTGGGGACCCATAGAGTTTTGCCAGACCAAAGTCTCCCACCTTTAACACTCCATTAGCATTTACCAACAAGTTGTTTGGTTTGAGGTCCCTGTGTAGTATCCAATTGAGGTGCAGATATTCTAAGCCCTGCAATGTTTGGATTATGTATGATTTAATATTGGGTGTTGTAAGTATGATTGTGTTGTCCTTAATGATGATCTCTAGGTCTGTGTCCATGAAATCGAAAACTAGAGATATATTGGACATGTGGCCGAAGACATCTAGAAGTCCAATGAGATTCTTATGATTCAGCTCTTGAAGAATTTTGATCTCGCGAAGAGCTGTGCGATTGACACCATCCTTGGATTCAATTTGACTGCTGATTTTGATTTTCTTCACCGCGACGATAATGTCCGTATCGACGTCTCGCGCTTTATAAACGGTAGCAAATTGACCCTCACCTAGGAATTCTATTTTCTCGTATTTCTTCAATCTGCTCGTCATGTTAACCTTTAAATGCGGTTGAATGCGCTTTTTGGTTACCTCGATCGCACCTCCGTCCGCAACCGTCAATTCCCCGCCGTCGTGTCTCAGCGCCCTCCTATCGGAACGATCGAACAAACAAATAACCAACAACTAGGCCATATGATCTCAAAATAACATCAAGTTTTTTTGGAAACTCAAAAAATTGCAGCGCGTTTGAATGGCACAAGACCAATGGCTTTGGTGTTTTGTACTACTGTTTTTATACTTAAAAATCATTATTGTTATGGTTGGTAAAATCTCATTTAAAAGCGCGAGTGAAACGAACAATACACGTTTGTGTCTGCTGTTGACAGATGGCGCTACGGTATTACATGAATTAAAAAATCAGTTTTAAAAGATATTATTAGGATTGCATATATTGCAAGTTTTTAAGGGAGAGTTTGACGTATGTTATTAAGATTGCATAGTGTTTGAGTTTGGAATGGTTGGAAAGGGGTGGGCGAACGGGAGTTTTGAATCGGGCATGCGAGGGTGGGATTGCCTAGGTTATGAACGCTAGCTTCGGACATCTAGGAGGTTGGATTAAAAATGCGAGAGTTCTATTAAGGTTCTATTCTATTGCATACTGTGTGAGTTGGGAATCGGGCGAGCCGGAGTTTTCATCTTTTTCAGCTTTGTTCATGAAAGGCTAGCGCGACAAGGACCAGTCTTTACAAAATTAACAATCTTACATCTTGTTATAAATGTGAATTCAAATATAAATATAAGTGGTCTACACTTCCTAAAACACCCCGCTGCGTAGCACAGTGGGTAAGCCGTCTGATTGTGGCGAGGCGCATATTCGAGGGACACTGGTTCTAATATTTCTGGTGGAATATTCAATACAATATATATTTCCATTGGTTTCAGTTCTAATAACTGCAAATGTCCCTAGTAGTTGATGCAGTATAATGGAATAGAGGTCAAGTACGGTGTTGGTACCCGGTTGCAGAATGTTACGGTAGGTTAGGTGATGAAATAGAAGAACTGCAATTATCTGAATCAAGTTCCATTGTTCTGAACAAAACCATTGTTCTGAATGAAAGAAGTTATGAGTCTGACATAACTTCTTTCACAAACAAGTCACATTCCTTTTCAGGCAACTTCTGACAGTAAATCACATAATGCCTGATGAATAAGTGGTTCACAATATATCTAGCTGAGTCTTCTTTCAGCATTATTCCATACATGTCAATTAAACACTTGATGATCTCTTGTGCCTAACTTTAATATGTCTTTGACATCATTTAAGGTAACTTGGCATAGCTTTAAACTTCTGTACAGTGGGTAGCACAATGCACGCCTAAAAGAGGCGACGATGCAATTTTTGGCTGTGGAAAATGAGTCAAAATACTGTGTTGTTGAAGACAGTTTTAGAATTGTCAATGATGATTCATAGCTACTTTCAAAGTAGGTTGTTCTCTTATCATAGCAGTAGCCAAAGAGTAGGTCTAGAAGGGAGTTGAAAGCAGATTGTGTTTGGTTTGTTGTCAATGAGTACTGAATGTTAGGAAGATCCTTCAAGAAATCCAATTCTTGACCTGTAAAACATTTATTT
The DNA here is from genome assembly GCA_027575565.1 of Diploeciton nevermanni. Lineage (NCBI taxonomy): Eukaryota > Metazoa > Arthropoda > Insecta > Coleoptera > Staphylinidae > Diploeciton > Diploeciton nevermanni. The sequence continues at coordinate 1,944,261 of JAODIE010000005.1, forward strand.
GTGTTGCATTGTGTTTTCCAAGGTGATTTCTCAACAATTAGAGAATCAATCTCATTACAGTCAATGTAGTCAGCTAAATAATGATCAATATTGAAGTGCTTGTCTTCATCCAAAATCCTCTGTTGGCTTCACTCCAGTAAGTTTACTTCAAATGGGTTAATGTTGAATAGATCAGTGAATTCATGAGTGATAATATTGTACTTTTATCCTCCACATTGTGCAAGTCCATATTGGAATTGTGATACATCCTTGTCATCATTTTCCTCTGGTGTATCATCACAAACTGAACATGCTAACACTTCAATTTTCCTTCCTTCATCACTAGGATGCTGATAAGTATCATTAACCTCTAGTTTAGGAATAAGGAATTGTGTGACCAACTCCAGGTTTTCAAACTCCTCACTTACGTTTCTCTTCTCATAGCTGAACGTGAATTCACCACTGTCTGACTCAAACTTTGAATGACGTTTAGGGCTTTCTTCTATGATACTTCCTGGAAGTTGCAGGCGCAGGTAGTAAGGTTAGCAGAAAAAAGAAAAGTGTTTGTTTCTTCGTCAATTTGCACATCAAGTTCTTTCAGACTGCAATAAGGTGCACGAATTATTATTGTGAACATGGACGGCGTTTGAGAGAGGTGAAATCGTGGTGTTAACATCTTCCTATATAGATTTAAATAAAAAAAATTTAGGTTCTTGTCGACTTGATTCTTGTTTTTGAGTTGCACGCGTTGAACGTGTGATTGTAACCTCACTATTTTCGAGGAAACGAGAGGGGCGCAAGTGCGCATGTCGCGCACCATGGGGCATCTGCCTGCGTGACGTAATGGTTTCATTTGCGTTTTGTTGCGTCGCGTTGCTTATAATAACAATCCAGTAAAAATCAGTTATTGTGCATAATTCTAATAGCAGGTGCCACTAGTCCATTACTACTACTGATCGTAGTACACACATTACACCTGCCCAAGGGATGAACACAATAAGTGGGATTGTTCTATTTTTGGGAATTGCACTTAGGGCATATTCATATATGTATGTTTTAGGAATGTTTATGTATGTCTATTGTGAGACGGCAAATCGCACTACTGATGGCGTTGATACTTTTGAAGTGAAGCAATACGCTCCCTCCAACTTGAATCTCGCAGAATCTGCATTCGACATCGACCTCCAAGTGGCTTGAACACCTTAGCCACGCTCAGAAGACTCCTTCCTTCCATCAGCCAGTCCTCCGAAGTGGACTGACTATTCGCCACCTCCAACCGAGACCGACAAG